>VZTB01013611.1:432994-451267 GCA_013397245.1 Thryothorus ludovicianus | reverse complement strand
AAGAAAAGAAAAAAGAATTCACTCAGATATAATAATTTCTCAGTTTCTCAGGGATAAATCAAGTAACTGGATTATTTGCAGGAACAATTCAACTCAAAAACAGTGAATTTGTAGTTAGCATCTTTATTGGCTAAAGTCTGAGACACAGACAGGCCTTCAGCCTGCTATTATTGACTGAATATGATTTCTGAATGACTGAGGTCATCATTAAACCTCTCAACATACTGAAATGCTTTGTCAAAACTATACAGATGGGAAAAGCTGGTTAAGAAACTGAATAGTAACTATAAAAACAAAATAGGCAAGTGGCACCTTCCATTTCATATTCTTGCTAACTGAAAAGATCCCATCCATTCAATAATCATATGGAAATTTTCTCCCCAAGACTCATCGAAGTCAACAGGAATGTTCACACTCATATAAAAGACCTTTGGTCTGAAGGTGAAAGCTCCCAAACAAGTAAATATTTTTGTTACACAGCTGATATTCCATGATATGACAACTAGCCCATGAGCCTTATCCCACCATTCCCATTACCTGGTACCTTTAGGAACATTTTGAGATCTGTTAACAGCAGAATGAGACTTTGTATAATGTACTAACCTATTTATTTCTCAGATTATCACTAGAATTTTTGAACAGAAAATTGCCGGCAAAAAGCCCAAAATCTAAATTGAACCAGTATCCACTGAAAAATCCTTCATGTTTTTTTGTACATGCCGAACTATGGAATATCAGGGAAGCAATACTAAAATTGTTCTCTAAGAGCTCTTTGTACATCCATCATAAATAGAGTAATTAGCTTCTGTTCAGACATTATCTTCTTAAACTCTCATTACAGTATTGCCAAAAATGGAGAAAGTTGAGTGGACACAACTGAAATGGCTGCTGCATCATGAAAAGAACCAAAATAAATGTCCTTTAGTAGGTATTAACCGTCTCATGGTATCCATGAGCTGGGAAGAGCAGGAAGGAAGAGGAATATACAGGGAATACTGTCAGTATAGAATACAGAAAAACAGAAGGCCTCTTTATAATAAAACAAAAACTAATTTTATCACATTTTGAAGAAGAGAACTTCCAGTAATAAGACCCAAAAATTTTGAATCTCAGCCACAAAATGTGAAGCTCCTTTGCTGAAGGTCTGCCTGCCAATGGATTTACTTGCTTTGTTCTTTCCTCCCTCTACTGCCCTCACACAAATCCCTCTGCACACAGGCTGGGTGGCACAGTGAGTAGATCTTGTGCTGTCTCTAGAGAAACTTCAGAAGCCTTTTCCCTCTCCATCTTTTATTCAAATATACCCTAATTTGTTCCGAGTGGATCTTGTTCTCAGTATATGCCCCAGAGTACCATAAACTCCAAAACCTCTTCACTCCAAAGGGAAAGGCTTCTCCTGTCAGGAAACCCCCCCGTGCTGAAATTCATCAGGTGATGGGGCCACACACCATGCTCAAAAGATGGTCACTGCCACTAAGGTGAAAGCTGTCACTGGTTACTGCCTCTCAGCACTAAAGGAAAACAGGAGCAAGACCATGAGCTCTCATATGGAGCACAGAAAAGTGTCCTAGCTCTCAGGCTTCTTTAAATCCATCACAGTTTAAAGTACAGGCAAACTCACGGTGCTGCTGAGGCTCTGCACTACAGCAAAGCATGTGAACTGACAGGAGCTTTGTACTGTACCCACAGAAGCAGAGAGAGTGGTGAGGAAACTTTTCTCCAAATCCTATCCCCAGGTAGAAAAATCTCCCCACTCAGTGCTGTTAAGCAGAATTTTCACTCTTTCTCTAATAAATTTGTTTGAAAGGAAGATAGGGAGAGAGATGAAAGCAGAGGGAGGAGAATAAGTATGGACTGCAGTAGAGGTCACAGCACTGGCAAAACAATTTTCCCGTGCTCATGTCTCCATCTCTGGAGGTATTCAAAACCTGACTGAACGTGATCCTGTGCAATCCAGTCTAAAAAACCTTGTTTCAGCAGGGGAGTTAGATGATCTCCAGAGGTCCCTTCCAACCCCAGCTGTTCTGTGACTCTATGTTCTCTGTGGGCTAGGAAAAGGAAATACAGTTCCAAGGGCTGTGTAACAGGATAATCTCTAATTAGGTAACTGCATCGAGGGGCAAGAACAACCCAGTCATTAGCCATGGGATCTTCTGACAGAAATGGAGTCTTTTAATAGGGTTATTACAGGAAATATAGGAGCAACAGCTAATTAATTACCTTGTAAAAAGAGTGGTGACAATTTGCCCAGAACAAAACAGTAAAAAAGAAGAGCTTGTAAAAATGTCTGAGCAGAAAAGATTCAGCTCCATCCTCTTGCTGTGAAAGTACTGGGTGTGTTGAAAGTGCAGATACAAGTTGAGTATGCAAAGTGCCACATTCCAGACACTCCTACTTACTAGCACTAAGACAATTGTTAATGTAGAACTGCTCACGACTAATTTAAACAAATTGCATATAATTGGTTCCTATAAACACTGCAGAAAAGAGTTTTACTACCTCAGCTGCTTGTTTCAGTGTATTCTCAGTTCAAAAGGCTTAGCACAGACTTGTAGGGAGTACAATGTTAAGATAATGGAGTTTTTTGGCTTAACTGCCCCCCTAGGTAAATATCTATGAACTTAAAGCAAGAATTGCTATATTTTGTTTCAGTGATGGACCTTTATTTCATAATTATTGAGTATTGTAATCTACTGGGCAGCATTTTACATACTGGCTTTTCTACCAGTGCTCTTTCAGAATCTCTGTATACTCACCACTATATCTAACCTCAAAAAAATGAATATTTGTAGAACTATTCTTCAAAAGGTACTGCTAAGATCTACCAATGTCACATATTTCTATACTAGCCAGATCTTTCTGTACTGGATTAAAAAAAAACCAAAACTTTAAAAAAATGGTAGCACTCTGTCAGGAACTTAGGGTACTGTACATACCCCTGAGGGAGAAAACATCAGCGCCATGTACCAGGGACAAGGAGACTACCAGATGACTCGCTTACTAATTTGTATACTGCAATGTAGGCAGTTTCAACCTGCATTCTCTGATATTCCTTTTTTTAGAAGTATTTTTCAAAAAGATTAGAACTGCCAAGTCAGCCTTTCATTTAATAAATTTAATAAATTTGCTTCGAGGTCCTTCATTGAAGACACATTGAGACTTCTGAAATCTATTTGTGTAACCTCCAGTTTATTCTGGTTTCTTCACTGTTGCCTGTAACTAACTGAGCAATGACAAAACTAAGAACTTTGGGATTCTGAGAAAAAGCTCTGTACTCTGTAGAGGAAAACCCAAGAGAACCATGTCCACATGGAAAGAAAGTGTTGCTCAGTCTCAGCTGTTCATTTGCTGCTTGTTCTATTTATTTTCTCTAGACCTAAGTTAGTTTCTTAACTAGATTAGTTAATGCCCTTGAGTACAAATAGGGGAGGGTATGCTTGTTCTGCAAATTAGTCACTATAAAATGACAAGAAGATGAAGCACACTGAAGCTTGTGCTGTAAGAATTATTCAAGTAACAGTAGATTAAGGACAGAACTATTTTATCTGTACAAGAAATGTTTTGTCTTCCACAGAAACAGAAACCTTCCCTTAGAAAAGCCGTGGAGCAGTGGATTAGCAAGAAAGGAATTTAGTATTTAATCTAGATAGATTTTAAAAAACCCAAAGCAGTGTACCAAGGCAAAATACCCTCTCCCTTTTTTTTCTTTTTTTTTTTCTGAGAGCAAAGATCATTTACCACCACAAGAGCAGTCCCATGTTCTGGCCATGGAGAGAATACTTCCTTTATCCTCCTTTAAAACACATCTTTGGAGGACTTTGATGACCTGAATATGACAGTGGAGCACTACCATGTAAAGCAAATAGCAAGAAACTTCCTAGAAGGGTTAAGGATGATGCTTTCAATTAGCATGACATAAGGGAAAAGCACTATAAATGAAGAGACACCAAAAATCTTAATTTCTCCAGCCTAGAAGTAGGACTGAAAAAAAGCTACTTTCACTCTTCAATGCAATTAGTTTGGCCCAAGTTATCTTAATTGCCAAGCCATATGAAAAGTCCTAGACACGCTACTTTAATGTTCTACTAACAGAAGAAACAGTTTCCAAGATACCTAATACATTGAGAAATACTTATACTGAAAGTCTTTAATTCCTCTATTGCTAAAGGAGACTTTACTGGCTTAGAAGATTTGACTTGACTTTCAAATTCAAGGTGTTTAGAATAGTTTCAGAAGTCTCAGTTTTTTCTAACAAGATAAGAGGCTGAATACAGCCCCCCACTGTGCCTTATTTTAATGCAAAACATATCTGTGTTCCATCGTAAGAGCTTTTCATAATTGCTTTTATTGTAAGCAATGAAAATATAAAAATCTCTGTTAAATTCCATGCTCTTCGTAGCCTCAGATTAAGCAATTATACTTGGGTTTTTTCAGATATTCACCTTGTAAAGAAACAGTCACCTTAAGGGGTCTTCAAGGGATTAATGAAAAAAGAATTTACTCCTTATGTTCAATCTTTTCACATTTAGCATTAAATGCAAGAGTAAATATACCCTGTGCATCCTCACAGAGAAGAAAAAAATTATTCTAAGGGCCACAAACTGATTTTCCCTAAAACTATTTAAAAAAATGCCCACCCAACAAAAAACCAAATGCAAACTGCTTTATGCTGTCTAATTTTCATTACTATAAGAAAAACACACAAGTATTCTGGACCATACTGTCAGACTGTAAGCCAGACCCTTTAAGTTCATAGACTGTGACCAGATTTAGTCTGCCAACATATTTAAAGCATCAATAAACAGAAAAAAATCTATTTCTTTACTCATCTCCTCACAACTAAATAAGGGAAGACAGCAACTGTTGGCCATGTAGGGAGATATACGTATCCTTTAATTACAGGAAGATCAAGAAATGCGTGCAGCAATAATTCCGGCTGATGCCCAAGTAGCTCAGAAGGTAGAAAGTGGGTGAGCAGTAAAACAACAGGTTGCTGAAATGACTGAGAGTGGAGAGAAGTTTTGTTGCACATGCTCACACAAATGAAGGGATGATCCCAAATAAGGTCAGTGAGAAGGAAAGGATGTATAAAACAGGGAAGTAGAAGAAAAAAGATTTTATTCAGAGACAGAGGAAATCTCTTGTCTTTACCCTGGAACCCCATCTTCTTGCGAAAGAGAGGAAAAAGAGGAGTTATGTTCCTTTCCCCAGCAAGATTGAGCTTTCCTTCCTGTCTGGTTCATGCTCCTCAGAAACTGGTTATGATTCATTCCCCACAGACCCAGGTCCCTGCTGCCACACTTGCTCGGAAGCAGGAATACTCTGCTCTCCTTCCTCCACCACCTTTGCACAAGGTTAACCAAGGGCCCATAGGAAGCTCCTTCCTCAAAGGATGAAGCTGGGATTCAACCATTTTATTGAAGCTCTAATTACCCCTTAGCTGGTCCAGGATGGTGTTATGCTGCTGTCCAGTTACAGTTCCTCTCTGAAGCTGGGGCACAAGTAAACCCCCCTAGAAGCAGAGCTTGCCTTAACTTTCCTTACTGGGAGTGAAAAGCTTTTTCTGATCCTCTTTATCTGTGTTCAGATTGTTAAAGTAAAGAAGTGCTAGGGCCCTAGTCATCCACACACTCTTCTTTAAGACCCAGGCAGCACCTCAGTGAGCTCCCTCCAAGCTAATCTGCCAGGGAGGGTGGTAACTGTAAGTGGTGTGGACATGAGCCAGACAGTGCCATTTGGACTTGGATCAATCCCTGGTCCTTTTTAATTAAGCAATATAAATTCAATCTTATGTTCCTGAACAACTAGGAGGAGTTTAAGGTGGGAGAATTATATCAATGCCAAACTGAAGGTGGACAGTTCTTACTCACAATTCTGATTTGCCATCTGTTGATGAGAAAAAGAGAAAGGCTTTCCCTTGGAAGTTACTTGAAGATCTCCGGTGTAGGCTTCTTGATGCAGATTTGCGGTCATCAACAAGGACTGAATGGCACCCAACAGTCTCGACCTGTTTGACTGTGAACTTAATAAGCTATTGGAACAAAAATGCAAATTATTACTGTACCTTCTTCTTGAGTTTGTATTGCCCAGGACATGCCTTCTTGCACAAAGATTTACACAGCTTAAGATCCATGGAAGTACACATTCTGCATTTTAAAAGTTGTGCTGTGAAACGGTTTGGAGGGGGATAATACATTTCCTCTCCCCAGCAGTTGCTGTGGCAACTACACAGGCTGTTTCAGTTGAGGGCCACCCTCAGGAGCCAGCTCCTGTGCCATCATCTCTCGTGCAGGTGAGCCAGCAGGTGTTAGCCCAGGCAGCTGCAGCACACACAGGACTTCACACACCCATGCAGGCCCACAGCATTGAGGGCTGCCGGACAGGAGGCTCTCAGGGCATCCATGTGACAGCAGGACCACAGGAGGCCCTGGACACCCGGCCTAAGGTCACCCTGGAGGCCACTTTTGCAGAGCTGTGCAGTGACAGCTGGTAGACTCAGGAGCGTGGGAGCACCTTCATTTATAATGGCAAAGCAATGTTTACAAGGATATCTCACCTTTAGCAAGATAGCTATAAATGGAATAAATTGAGAGAAGCTAGATTCTCAAATATAAAGCTCTCTTATATGTCCTTGGAAAGAAACACTTCTAGAAATAGATGTTTTCCATGAAAATGTCCTTAAATTTCAGATCTATTTGCTCTACAATTGATAAATAACTTCAACAATTTCTAAATTCTGCTTGCCTGTAGGACTCTTTATCACTAACCTGTCTACATGACTACAGACTCCTTTAATCCCTTTATTATTTACCTTATAATTTCTTTTGTCATTCTGGTTCTTCATCTCCCTCTGAGAATAAGTGGGAGAGAGAGCATCCCACACTATTCTTGTATCATCCACATAGCCCTGGATAAAAACCCATCTAATGTACTAACATCACATTCTGACTTACTTTTGTTCTAACTTCAGCAAGTTCCACCCCCAAATTCTTAACCTACATACATGACTACAAGGGCTTAGCATTTATCTTCTCCTCATCTTCTGTCTTAAATCTATTTGCAGGTGTTCTTTTTGGCAGCCAACCGAGACCATAGTCACTCCAGACAGCCACTGAAATCCAAGGAAAAGGAGCTCCAGGAAACATAACAAACCCTTGTTTTGCAGTTACTCGTGATACTTTTTTTAAAACATTTTAACCAAGACTGCACAATGTACAGCTAATTTCTGCTTCAGTTATAAGGTACAAAACTTCAACCTCCACTTTCATTCAATGGCAGCTGGCACAACTGGAATAAAATCATTCTCATCCAGCATCTAAGATTAACTTAGGAACCTTACAGTTGAAACTACCATGATATTCACCTTCATATGTTCAATTTTTTTACATTTTGTTTAAATACTTTTTTATAATGGAGCACCATATTTATGTAACTATCTTTAGGAACCCCTCAGAGAGTGTTTTCATCAATGATGTATGGAAATGGTCAAAATCAACATCCATGATGTTGAAGTGCTAAGAAAGCCAATGTCTTCAAAGACATGCTTTCACAGAAAACTTCAGTCAGGAGAGAATATCTTACTGTGGCACACAAATCACTGGATTCATCTCCACTTCATGTCAGTAATGCCTCAGACACATCATTTCATACAAACTGTAAAGACGAATCAAAATGAGTAAAGACACCAGAACACAAAATCACAATTCCTCTAGTCCCACTTCTTTGGTGCAAATTTCTCCTTCCATGAGTAAAGTGATTTATTTTACCCAGATACGTATTACATAGGGAACTACAACAAGTTTTTTCTCTTATATTTTTACTATTTCACAAACATTATCCAAATTTAAAGTCTAGTTTGAAAACAAAATAAGATCACCTTCAAAAATGTGGGTTTTCCATACAAACGCTACATAATGACTTGTTTGCTGTAAAATAATCTCATACTGCTTTCAGATACCATATTCCATGGAAGACACCACGCTGCACGTTTCAAAGGTAAGAGAACTCATCTCTGCCATGTTTCAAAATGTTGTGCGTATACCTAGAGTTCAACAGTTCAGAACACAGGGTTTAGTAAGACATAGTCACTGGCTCTGCTGCCAATGTCCCTGGTCAGCAGAAACCCTGGAGCATATTGCACTGAAGTGGCATGTTACAATCCTCTCACACAATAATGTCTCTAAAATAGGCCATCAAAAGTGAGCTCAAAGGTGAACAAGGTAAACCAAAAGTGAGCAAGATCGAATCCACAGGTTTACTCTGTCTGTAGCCTGCTGAATGAGGGTATGGACATATGGGCCATGCCTGGCATCCACACAGGTTTTACAGTCAGTTCTTTGGGATCTCTTCTGCAGGGTGCCATGGCCACAAGCTCCAAGGAGATACACAGCACCTAAGAGAGCAGACAAAGCCAGGACCTGGAACCAACTCCGCACCAACACAAACAAGAAGGGCTCAGCAATAATATCTGGAAAATTTCCCTTGATGCTGAGAAGTCCTGCTGTAACAGCAGAATCTCACACAAACCATTTTATCTTCAAGCATTATCCTCAAATGATCCTCAAAACAAAAGAAAAGGATAACATTTGTTCTTAGGTCTTCTAAATCCTCTGGCTGATTTTACTGTCTTTTCCTAATCAATGACAGTTGCTTTACAGCCTCTGCATTTCTTTACTTCTGTAATTGTTCTGCTACTGTAAATTAGCAGCAAGTGGGAAAACAACAACATATACAGCTCATGCCCAATAAAGAAAAGGCTAGTCCATCAGCCTACCTTTCATCTATCCTAAGTACCTATTATATCATTAATAAAATAAGGCTGTGCAGTTGTTCTGCTCATGGTCACTAGCTAATTATTCAAAGTGGTGGAGAGAACTTAAAAATATTTGAAGGAAATACAATTAAGGACTAATTTTCCTCAAAGACCTTATCCAAAATAAAAAAGTGAGATGCTTGCATAAGGAGAAGGTGAACATCCTCAAAGAGAGGTGAGAGGCTATAATGAAGATGACAGAGTTTGGGATGGATCAAGGTCATATTCATAGAGATAATAAATGTCGGAGTAAAGCAAATGTTGGTTATGAAACTCTGTGTAACCAGATATTTTGAGGCAGAAAGTCTCCTTTACATGGGGACAAACACAAACAAAACAAAAAAAAAATTAAACAGCGAGTGACTAGGAAGAACTCTCTCAGGGGAACAAAGCTTTACAAATTTTAATCCACCTGTTAATTCTACTTTAAAATATGGATTTTAGTGAAAGAGTTCAAGCCACAAAATTGCATCTGGATTGTAGACATCCTAAAGGTAGTTCACATCTGAGGTCTTGGGTTGATCTCCTAGTGGGATAATCTGCCACCACATTTACCTTCAGTTTCCCAGGAACTATTAGCTGTCTGGGTTTGACTTGCAATTTCCAGTTCCAAGAAAATCAGAACTATAAGTGGCTCTTTGTGTCATTGGTACTACAAATTAATAGGGACTACTATTAATTTAATCCTTGTTAAGATATTCCTGATAGGTTACTCTATAAGATAGTTCAGTATTAATTATTTAACTGATTGTTTTATGCATTTCCCTGACCTATAATTTTCCACATCTTTTTTTCTTTTTTTTTTTCATGTATTTTTCACTATGTTTTGCACTGGTAGTTCCTCTTCCTCTCATTCAATGTCAATAAATGTACCTATACAGCAAAGAGTGATATGTGTAGAAACCGCTGACCAATGGAAGTGCTCCACAGTACACTTCCTTAATGAGAAGCATGGACTGGGAACTGTTTAATCTGGACATTTTGTTTGATTGTAATAGGACATGCTTAGAAATACATTTACTGAAAGAGTAGCAAGTCTGGCAAACTTGCGTTCTTTAAATTAGCAGTTTGGTCTCAAACTTCATTAAAGGGTAATGAAATTCCTGTATATTTCCTTTGCTAGCATTGGTGAGAAGCAAGAGATTTATATGTAAACAGAAGTCTGCTTTTCTATGCAAGCTGTCGCTCCTGTTCAAACCACTCAACAATGGTACGAAATTCTAGTTTTCAGTCACACTGGAGCTTAATTCTTTAAAAGCTTCTTCAAGGGAGTAATATTCCACTTCTTCCCTCAAGAGAAAGAGCATTGTGAAAACATGCCCTTTTCAGGAGATACTTCCTTGTCCCATAGGCCTAGAAAATCCATAGAAATTAACTTCTTTTAGCTGGACAAAAGCAGCACAAGCAAAGGAATGTGTCAGCTGCTGCCTCATTTTTGTCCTTCTAAGCCAAAGATATCCTATACCCTCAGCAAAGGCAAGTTATACTGTACAGGAACCAAGATGGCAGAAATGTCCAGGATTTCAGGACAGTTTAAGGAAGGAGAAGGCACTGTCAAAGAAGTGCTTTTCACCTGAAAACATCTCCATAATCGGTAATCACAAACACAGGGCAGGAATAGCAGTGTTAGCCTCTGTTTTTCAACAGAAGAACCAAGGCGTACCCACAGAAAGTACAAACCCCTCCACATCCTTTCCATCCAGCATGTGGTTATATAGGCAAAGTTTTTTGATACCTAAAATAGAAATGTTGTTTGATAACTAAAGTTGCTTAGCTCTTTCAGAAGCTACTACACACAGTGACCTGAATAGAAACTCCAACATCACAGTCCAGTGACAGCTGAAAACTGAGAGGACAGATTAGGGGAAGGATCAAACCAACAGATTTGTGCACGTTCTTGCATTTTTTCTTACGCCACCTTATTTCCAGAGATGGAGACAGGACATGCTCAACAGCTAAGGCACAAGTCCTGCACATTCTGTATCCTCACTATGTTCTTGTCTTTCCAGACGACAAAGCCGTACACAAAAAAACCATGGATGACACAATGAATTTCAGTGAAAAGCAAAGTCTATTCCTCTCTCTGCTCAGTAAAATATAGGCCTTTCAGAAACCTTCTTCGAACAATGTTTTTCATAGAGGATTACAGTTTATTTGTATCACTGTCTTCATGCAAAAGCCAAAATTTTCCAATGGGATTAAAATTTATAACTTTGGTTTGATTCTACTGTCTGATAGGACCAGGTTCATTTTAGTACCACAAAAAGATTAAGCCAAGTAATTTCCAAGACACTGTCTTACTGTATACAAGCTCTTGTTCAGTGCAATTCCACATGCTGTTGACAGTTAAAAGTAAAATAAGCAGGTGTCAGAGTGAAAAGACAAAATACAGACATTAAAATTAGACTATCAGTTTTTGCAAGCGTGTGCTACCTATTGTCATTTGACCCACACAACCATTCAATATTAACTCAAAAACTATTAAAATGTCGATTATGTTCACCACAGTACTGCAGAAGGTGTTATTAATCTGGCTTGTGCATTGAATATTACTACAGATATTGTTATTCTGACTTCTTGATGCAGTTTCACAGCAACTGTTTACTTTCCTTGCTACTATTTAATGTGATTGCTTCTAACAGCATATGCTACAAAAATACCAAACCTGCATTCCATGTATCCATTAAATGCCTTTCACTTAATGATTTTTGAGGTTTTGGCCTCAAAAAAATTCTTCTTCAGAGTCAGTCAGCTCCTGATTTTGATCACAACTTTGTTAACTATTCGCACACTTTGCACACACTATCTTTGCTGCAGAGTATATTAAAAAGAATACATCACTTGCATTTTGCTTGCTGTGTGTTCAGTCCATCATGGTGCCAAATGCCATCAGTTCCCTTTGCAATTATTATTTTTAGTACTTGTAGGTGGATCTACTGTAAGGATCCACTTCAAGAACACAATAAATTTGGTTATTTCAACAGGCAGTCTGAAGATGAATATACTCTTTTAAGCATTTTATTATATGATCTCCAATAAAAAGATATTTTTTCCCAGCTTAATTTGCTGTGACAATAGAAGCACATTGTGCAAAAAGGAGGCTCTTTCTGAACTAAACTTGAGTGCAGTTCTACAAAGTTTATTTCCAGGTAAACTGTTCTTCTAATGTATACACACATATACACTCTTTCTGTACTGTGGCAAGTAGCTCTTGGATATGCTAATTGTACATCAAGCCTCGTGCTACATCTCCATATCTAAGCAATTTTTTTTCACAACAGAGATTGTAAAGTTTTATGATTGTTCAATGTTTTGTTACTCAGTGAGTTGTTCAGGAAACCAGTAATTTATCTTTGAAAAGCTATCATTCATTGAAATGCGAAAAACAAACAAAAGGGCCAACAGCAGACTTCTGCAATGTTCAGACATTGCCTGAAACTTCTAACAAGCAGGAAGAGAAGGCATAGGTTAGTAATAGTGTGTCCAAAATCACAAAAGCCATTTAAACCAGAACTAGGTATAGAAACAAATTACTGCTCCCCCAAGCAACAAGATCATCCCTGACTGAGTGAAACATGGTCCAGCAGGACTCACTGTTCAGAGGCATGTTCCCAGATGGCAAACATCTGTAGATATTCAGTTTAATTTGCGCAAAACCACTTCATTTATCCATCTGTAACCTAGACTCAGAGTATTTTACCCTAAATGTTGACTGTTCATATGAAAACCTCAGTAGTGACCCCACCAGCTAAAAATGCACCCTCAGAGTCAGTGCAAGGGCCCATTTTCTATTTCCTAAAATTTATGAAGTCCTCTTGAAAAAATGGTTTCCAATTTCAAGCAATTCTCTCATCTCCAGATTATATTTTTACAGGCATTTACTGGACAGAAAATCTTTACAAAGGGACAAATTCTGAATGTCTAAATCATTCATGTTTTAGATTTGAAGTCAATAGGAATTTTAGCTTAAAATTAATATACTTAATATGGTCAGAGAAGATTAAGTAGAATAAACATCAAGCTCAAATGAAAAATGCATACACATAAATATTTAAACCAATGATATCTGTAAATACATTTTTTGTATTTTCCTTAAGCTTAAGTCATCCTTTTTATATTTGAATTCATTTATAAATGGCCTGTCATTAGCAGACATTGAACTAGGTGCAAACATTTTATTACAGTAGGGAGATGCATGAGCAGGCATAAATTTCACCCCTTAATAAGTAGAGTGTGCAATTAAATTTGATCAAGAATAATTAAATTTGTATAAATTCAGGAAATGTATTCCATAGAGGACAAAACTTTGATAGGTGAAATACTTGTAAATAGGCAGTTTTACATTTGAGCAAAAGAAACAGACCATGCCTCAATTCCCGTTACAGGGAATTAAGCAGGGTATTTAAGCAGTCAGAGCTGCTTTTCAGACCTGCATGAAAAAAACTTCAAGGACCTGATCCCACAGCTCTTACTGTCTTTGTCTTTTGATGGGAGGCTTGTTTTCTATAAGTAAGGACAGCAGTGAGGAGGCCAAATTTTTTCACAATTCAGAGAAAGACACATACCTACTATATATTTTATGGGCAAGACACAGGTTTCCATTTCAAACAGATCCTCATATGGCTATGATTAGAAACTTTTTCAAAATTATTAGCAACCAGGAAATACCAGCCAAGCTATCTTATGGAGTAGGAAATTAACATGGGACTATGCAGAGATCCCAGCCGCAGCCTGGACTTCAGATGTATTGCTTTTTAAATAAGTTTTGTGTCTGAAATTGATGTGAGATTGATACTAATTTCCTAAACTCAATCCTCCATCAGTAATATATTTATAGCAATGCCAATTGCCATCTACTCTCCTGTCAACAGCCCTGACTGTGTTGGAGAGATGCTTCTCCTTGGAAGTGAATGGAGAGGAAACCTGATCCATGCTGTCTGTTGGGCTGCCACCAGGAGTGAAACGTGATAGCAATTCCCTCCGTAGGGGCATCTAGTACTCCAGCCAACACACCTCCCGTGAGCACCCAAACACTTATCATTTGGTAAAGAAAATCTATTCACTTGCTGGACTAGCTTCAAAAAGCAACTGGAGATAATCTCCTTTCCCACTTCTCCTCAGACTCCAAATTCTCCCCATGACTTTGCCATTCCCTAGCTGAATATACACGGTTTGGAGGCTGGGGATGGTGGTGGGAAAGCCAGGAGAACAGTATCTTATTTTAACAAGCCCTGGTTAGGGACTTACGCTTTGGATCAGTTTTTAACTATTTGTATGAAAAAGCCCCTTTAGTCTTGCACTTTTTAAAGTCCTCTCTGTGTGTATGATGAGTAGAAATGGCAGAGTTACATAGAAATAATTGCAAAAGCAAGTGAGGCCCAGGGAACCTGACACATGGCAAATATTTTCACGAGAGACAGGATACTGCAGGTATGTGGGGCTTCTTTGATTTTAGTACCATTAAACTCAGGAACACTCAGAAAAAAATCAGCAGCTGAAAACAGCCATGCCTATTGATTCCCAAAGTTTTTCTGCTTACAAAGAAATATAAAGATGTAAATAATTGCAGCAATCAAACACAGCTCTCTATCGAGGACATCAAATTTGAAAACAAGGAGTTTCCGCAAACCATAAAAGCAAAGCCTCCTGATGCAACCCTGCCGGAGACTTACACACAGCTCTTCGGACTCCCCATCCCTCCCTGCCGCACCTGCCCGTCTCTGGAGCTCCGACCGGTGCCTGTTACCCGTGCCGCCGGGGTGAGGCCCCCGGGGACGGCAGGGAAGCCCAGGAGGGGGTCCGCACTTGGAGAGGCGGCTGCAGTCAGCAGTGAGGAGGAAACGCAAAGCTGAGAACATTTGGAAAGGAACCACCCAGTCCCGTTTCTGGAAATAGACCAGCTCTCGGAAGGGACAAAAAAGAGTGCAGCAGGCCGAAAATAGCTAAATAAACTGCAATTACAACCAGCGTTAGCTGCCTAACCTGCTGGATTTTCTGCACGGTTGGATCAGCGGCAGATGCTCGCTCATTTGATGCCTTTTGAGACTGAAAAGCCCATCGGCTTCGGAAAAGTTTGGCGGGCAAAGGGGGCCGGGGGCCGGTAGCGGCGCCCCGTGCCGCAGCGGGGATGGGGGTCTGCGAGCTGCCGCAGAGGGGGAGCCCCACGGCCCGGGGGCACCAGGCGAGGACGGGCATCGCGACACCGGCTCCCTGCGCTCCCGCGGGCGACCCCAGCCTGAACGGAGATGATCTGCCGTCAGAGCAACAGCGCCTGTGACCGAGCTACCAGCTAATCCGGCCAAGCGGATTATTAGCCTCCTCAGACAGATAGCCGCAGTTCGGCGCTCCCGGAACGGAGTGCCAGCCAGGACGAGGCGTGCGGCTCGGCTGGACTCGGCGTCCCGGCTGCTCTGACGGGACCAAGTGGGAGCGGAGCGGAGCAGAGCGGCGCAGCCTGTGCGGGCGGGCGGCGAGACCGCGGACCTGGCCGGAGGGGCAGCGCCTGCCAGGGCCCCGCTCTGCGCCCCCAGCCCGCTCCTCTCCCCCTGCCCAGCTCGCTTGCCTAGACGTGCTCCCCCCACTCCTTCAGAAGAGGGGGTCAGCCCTCCTCGGGCCAGTCCAGCCCTTCGCAGGCAGGATGGCGGCGAGGTGCTGCTCCTGCCACCCAAATCCGCTCGTCCCATGCAGAGGGAGTAGGAAAGTGCGGCAAAGTCCCCGGGGAGATGGAAAGCTGTGCTGCAGTTGCCTGGCACTCCGAGGAACACAACTCATCTTCAGGGGCCGATGTCTTGACAGCCTGCCCTCCGCAAGGAAAGGACACGAATCTTTAGGGGTGCCAGGGTGTGCGTGTGTGTGTGTGGAGGGGTGTACGCCTCACACCCCGGTATGCAAACTGAACGGCCTAGAAACCACTAGCCTTTTTCTTCCCCCTGCCTCCCCCCCTCCAAATCGCTTCCTCAGGAGCATCGCTTCTTGCCCAGAGCACCGCGGCGCTGGAGCCAGACCCCCGGGGGCTGGGGAGGGACGGCAGCGGGCAGGGCAGGCAGGGCCACGCCGCCGCTCTGCTCTCTCTCCGCGGTCACGGCCCCTGCGTGCATGGCCCGGGCAGGCGGAGTGGGGCATTCCCAGGGGCTGCGAGAAGGTGGTCGGCCGTCCTGACCCTGTCTGGCCCATCCCGCCCGGGGGGGGCACACGGCTGGGAAGTGGCCACCAGCTGGCTGCAGTGCTAAGGGACGAGTGAAGCGAAGGGCACTTTGCGGGAGGCTGAGCGCAGCCTCCGGCGGGGTATTTCAGCCTCTTTGGTATGCTAAGTGGCTGCTTTTCACTGCTGCGGCAGCGGCGGGGGGGAAAGGGGCGAGACGAGCTGGCAAACGGAAGCCGGAGGCGGGGAAGGGTAAATCCGCCTAAGTGCCCACCTCGACTTTGCACCGGACCTGGGCTGAGCAAAGCAGCAACCGGCAACCTGGCTGCCTTTAAGGAGAGGGGTGCGGGCTGCCAGGGCTGCTGCTTGTTGATGTTGGGGTGTCAGGCAACGAGAGCCTATGATCTACTACACTGCAGTGCCAGCGTCAGGAGCCTCCTGCTCGGGAGCTGCCACTGCAGGGCAGCCGGCACACACACACCAGCGCGCACACACGGCATCCCTCCCCTCGCAGCCCAGGCTCCGGCGGCTCTCGCCTCCCCAGGCATGCAAGTGTTTGCGGACAACCTGCCGGCCGGGGTGAGCGGGCAAGGCGGCCCGAGGGACCAGATGCCATGGGAAAGGGCCGGTATTTCCCCAGAAACGCTCCTGGCTCCCCCGCCCGCCGAGCATCCCTTCTCGCCCACCTTGCTCGCCAAGCCGCGGGCTTGGCCGCACGGACGCCCCGAGCAAGAGGGATGCAACAGCAGCAGCGTGACCCCCAGGGACCAGGCGGCCCAGAGCACCTGCATTTGCATTTCTTATGTAATGTACTGCAAGTTTCCCCCTCGGAGCCGGGCTGAACGAAGCGCATGATCCCGGCTGCCAGGCAGACATAGAGACGGACGCAGAGACACCGGTGTGTGGCACAGAGGGGTCATCCCGGCAGCGAGAGGCGGAGGAACGGCACAGCCAGCCCGGCGGTGCTGCTGCTGCCACTCGGCATAGCTGGCTGAGTTGCCGTCTGGGCACAAGCACCAAGAAAGTGTCCATCCCCTTTCCTCACCACCGTCCACCCTCCCGGCCTAGAGCGCCGGGGATGAGTGATAACGGGAAGCCCCCAGGCCGGGGAGAGGGGGTGTCTGGCTTGACTTCAGAAAGCCGAGCGAGGCGGTGGGTGGGTGTGCGTGCGTGTGGGTGACATACTGCAAGCTATTCAGAAAGTGCTGTGCAGGACCCGAGCCCCGGCACACTCACCCACCGCAGGCAGGGCCGGCTAACACTAGCACAGGAGAGCCAGTCTCCTCTTCCCAAAACTGACTGGGGGGGCTTGCATCGCGGTCGGGAGTGGGGGGGCTCCACCGCCTTCCTCTCAAGAAGGGTAGTGATATAAAAGTTTCCTCCCTGGAAATGGCACATAGGAACTAGGAGATGCCGGCTGGGCGAGGGTCGCCTTTGATTTTATCTTTTGACCCCTTTTCTGTGGTGACAGGGGCTGAAGCTAATACAAACCGCTCCTTGCTTATTCATACACGTATGCACATGCATGTCCGTGCTGGCCTCGATATATCCCCCCTTCTCCCCTCAGCAGGATTGCAGATCTACCTCGGTGAGCAACAGACAGGGTAGCATTAAAGAAAAACAACGCATTGCAATGGATTGCTTACCAGTTGGGTTCTTGTTTTTCTTAAGACTCTTGCCACAAAGACACTGCAGCATATGCGATCCTTTGCTGAAAATGTTCCAAAGAAACCACATTGATTTGGGCGAAAAGCAATCCAGCAGCTTATACACCCTGAGAAAGAAGAGATCCTTGTGGTTGCATAATAATAAATTGAGATCAGTTCTCCTGAAGAGGGGCACCAGTTTTATCATAGAAAAAGCGATTATATTCCGATCTTCTCCCAGTTTTTTTTCCTCACGTGGTATATTTCTTTGAGACTTTTCAACGGATGCTTTTTTTTCAGCCAGGCTGAACGGTTGTTCCCCCTAGACCAACACTGGATTATAACCAAGAGCGTGGAGAGCAAATATAAGAAATCCCTTTTTTCAGCGTGAAGCCAAACGAAAAGTAAGGTAGTGAAATCCCAGCCGAGGCCAAAACCTCATCGGAGACACCGGCAAAACGCGGAAGAAAGATCCCCAGAGAGAAAACCATAGCCTGGTACTTGACTGCTAGGAGGATGGGTGGATCTGCAGAACAAAAGCCACGGCAGGATCCATCCTACTGAACGACTGCCATTGTGCAGCCCCGCGGCGGGAGAGCGCACCGCCAGCACCCGGCGAAGCCCGGCTGAGGCGCAGAGACCGCTGCCGGCCGCGGGCGCGGACCCCGCCCGCA
>VZTB01013611.1:359777-431853 GCA_013397245.1 Thryothorus ludovicianus | reverse complement strand
CCCTCTCCCTCTCCCTCTCCCTCCTCCTCTCCCTCTCCCTCCTCCTCTCCCTCTCCCTCCTCCTCTCCCTCTCCTTCTTTGCCAAAGTAATCTATGTCTTCATGATCATCTTTACCTCTTTGAAGAAACGTTTGCTCTTTGACCATTCACTTTTTCCAGTATCAGAATACAAACTGGAAGTACCAGGACACTGTTTTCATGTACGGAATCTCTAATAATATTCACATTACTTTAGACATAGTTAGATGCTGGTGTTTTTTCCTGAACCCATGGAAGCTGTCATTGCTCAAGTTAGTGTAAGACTAAAATATGAAAAATGCAGATGTTTGTATGTGTGCTTTTTCTGCCTTGCCAGGTCTTATTGCTTATTGACACTGAGAAATGCTTATAGTAAATGTTTGCTCAGCACAATAAAAAACCCACCAAGAAAAAGAAATTTTCCAATAGTTTTAATTTCAATAAGGTTCTGGATTTATACATATAGATTATCTGCTTTGTTACTGGATCCTCATCTACATTATATTTAAGTAGCATTACTCTGTTTTACAAAGATGAGGAATTACACAAAGGAATTGTGAGAAGTAGCTCATGGAGTTGGCAGAACTTTGGAGAGTTCCTACCTCTGAGCACCCAAGTTTGTAAAAATTAAAAGAAGCAAAGCTGAATAGATTAAATGTAAGAAAAATTAGAGTGAGGCAAAAGTCACAGAGGTGATTGTTGCAAAGAAGTGGCTTGGTCTCTTGCTCCATCACCTTGGCTGTGCTGCCTGTTGAGCTGATGCACTGTCCTGCCTGGCATGCGGATGTTCCACAGGCTGCTGGGAAGACAAGCTGGCTCAGCCACCTTGCAGCCAGCTGGCTGGGAGTTCACAACAGCCCTAGTGCTATTCATGGTAGCTCATATGTCACAACTCTCCACAAACATAAAACTGATCTAGCAAAATATCTGAGGTCTGTGTCTATCTTCTCTTGACCACAGGAGCCAACAATATGTAGCTGAGCAGAGTCTGTGAAAACAAAAAGTCATTTACCAGCTTCCCACCCAAGCAATTGGTATATACGTCCAACAGGCTAGCATGTAACTCCCTACTCTCTAAATAAGAGTAAAACTTCTCTGTAGCATCTCATTGTCGTTCAGTTGTCTGGAATTGTGGCTACGGATCCCAAGGAGGCTGGTTCTGATGGTAGTAACATGATTTAAGGTTTATCACAATTATAACAGAAGCAGACATATCTCAGCTGAGACAACAAATACACACCTTGCCTGTCTGATAACTTAATGCCTTTGAAAAGGTCCCCAAAGCATTACCTGCAAAGCAACACCTGAGAAAGAGCAAGAATTTATTCAGGATTCCTCTTTATGCAAAGTCAAAGTCATGGAAAGATTAGCCTTTTGAAAGAAGAGTTGACCTCAGAAAAAAACCAAACAAACCCAAAAACCAAACAAAAAAAAAATAAAAACCAAAAGAATTTAGGCATGTAGAGCCATCTGAGATATCCTTGGATATTTTGAAAATTCAAGCATGGAAAATCTGATTCTGGATCTATGGGAGACCAAGGCCCTTATGGAGCTGCGGGTGGTGACCACAGATTCTATAGGTGCATCCTATAGAATCCCAAAAGGACAGTGATTGCTACCTGTGGGTAAGCTACTTTATGGAGCTTCTAAATCCTTACTGATTGCACAGGGGCTTAGATTCTCAGCTCATACACAGACACACACAGAGTTCAGTTTAGGCATCTTGCCTACAAGCTGTACCCCGAAGTAAATATTTGTACCTGTAGGCCCTTGCTCTCCTTGCAGACAGCTAGTTCTGAATGTCTTCATCTCTTCCTCTTCTATGCCAGGGGCAGTGTCTGGAGGAGAAAGGGAGGATGAAGCCATCATATTTCATAGTTGAGTTTTTTGACTATTCCACAGACAGAACATCAGAAAGAAGTTCCCAAGTACCAAGAGCAAGAGAGATAAAGGTACTGAGCCTTTTTGGAAATGTCGCCTTGTTCCTAGTGGGAAAGGGAAGAAGGAGGGATTGTCAATCTCCCTTGATTCAGCATACAGGTGCACTTGCCCTGAATGAATGAAGCGTATGAATTTGAACAAATTTGAACATGCTGATCGACCAGTTCCAGCCCAGTACCAGTTTCTACAAGACTAAAAGGGTGACATTTCTTATCTGAGAAAGGAAGAGAGAAAATGGGGAATAGACTGTATTCTTACAAGAAGATGTTGGCCAAGTCCATTGTTTATATATACAAAAAGAAGTTACCAAATATCAGGATTTTCCTGTTGTTCCACAGTGGTGAAAGAGCTTCAGGGAGTTCTTGTGGCAGCTCAGGTGAACAGTGCCCTAAAGTGGTGATGCACTTGTGCCCTGTAGAGATGATGCCTGGTTGAGTAGCCTGGGTAAAGGTGAATGTACACAGAGGGCCTGGGATTATTTCAGTTTACTAAAGCAAGCAGGTATTTTCACATGCATGAGTGCTGTCCTAGATTGCCTGATTCTGTCCTACCAACCTGGTGTCTCACGACAGCATTGCTTGTGTGGGAAAGAATGAGCCAAGTGAATGGGAGAAAAAGCCTGGAGCTGCCTGTTCAATGGAGGCCTGAGGTCCTGATGTTCAGCAGGACCAATTGTGGAAGGAATCCTACTGTTTACATAGAGAATAGTAAGATTTTATGAGACATTAACCAGGTGGTGGATGGGATATGAGTGTGATGTGGATCTAGTGAAGCATGAAAGGGTCACAAATCCAGATCAGAAGCCCTAGCCTGTTTCCCTGTTTTGGACTGCGAGCTCCATGAGAGGCTTTACAAGGAGGTGCCAAGTTTGCTTTACTGAACAATTTGTTGATTTTTATGTAGTGATGTGAAAAAGGAGCTTTATTCAAGGGTCAGGAGTCTGGCCTGCTGGGTCTGATAAAACATAAAGACTGTGCCTGAACTAAAACTATTTTTGCAGGGGAGAATAAAAGAACTAAATTGGAAGTAGCAGCCAGATTGAGACAGCTCAGATATTGTTACACATTAGACAAACTGTAATTCATTCATTAGTCGGTACAACACTTGAGCAATGTTCAAAGGAACGGAACTGCTCCTGTATGCCTTAACTGCATGAACATATTCCCTAGTAAATGTAAGATCCAATATAAACATGCATCAGTCCACCTGGGCGTGTACCACCCCTGCTTCCCCCATGGGGAAGGCTAAATGCAGGCGACCTGGCAGAGTGCCGTCAGCTAACGGGGTAACATATGATGCCATGTAGGTTTGCAGGTAGGATTTGTCTTCAGGAAGCCCATTAAAATTCCTTCCATCAGACATGGAGCAGACTTGCTCAAGCAGGTTGTGGTAGCCATACTTGCCTCTGGCTGCTCTGTGGCACCCATATGGCAGTGACTGCCTTTAGGGCACTGGACAGGGGCTAAAAAGTGGTGAGGGATTTGCTGATTGAGCTTTTCAGCCTGCAGATGTGTCTTGGCTGCAGCTGGGGGCTGCCCTGCTACCAAATCCAGATGGCTTTAGCACAGAGCCTCCTCAACAGACAAAAAGTTTGAGAGCAGAGCTCTGGCTACTCAATGATATACCAACAGCTGTAAAGTCCTCTGGTTATGGCAGGAGGCTGGGAAACATCCCTGTCTAAATTGCAGCTAATTCTTCAGTGTTTTGCTCTGTGGAAACACAATTGTGTCATTGCAGAGACCATAAACTGTAGGAAATCAGATGGTTGTGGTCATTCAAACAAAAACCAGCTATAGGTCATAGAGCAGAAGGATTAATTTTTAAACAAACCTAATTGAGGCACTGCTTTCAAAGGCAGATTGAGCCTCTTTTCCTACGATAACAGAAATTTCATAAAGTGCAGCAGCATGTAGTACAGGGCAGAGGATAGTAATTTGAGAAATATGAAAACTTTGAGGAAGCAGGTACAGTTAAGATAAACATACTGCAAGAAATATCTCACAGACTTAAGGACAAAGGCATTGAAGAAGCAGTTAACTGTGAAACTAAGCAAATATAAGCAGGTTTTAGGACAGAGGAAAGACTTAAAATAGCTTAGACTGAGTTGTTTAGGTGATACAATGGTCTGGTATCTGTAGTTGCTTGATTTAATTTCAGATATGTGTAATTGCTCTGAAGACTGACTAGTGAAACTTCTGTAGTTCCTAAAGGGCAAAGCAGTTGTGTTACAGATCTGAGGCCAAATTAAAAACAGTGTCAGTGAAGGACAGCAAAATTCTTTAAGTGGTTAAGTGGAAGAAACTCTGCTTCAGCAGAGTTTTTGTGTCTCAGTTTATTATATTTGAAAGATGTGAAGAAATCAAAGTGTTTGGGAAAGGAGAAGATAGTACAGTGATATTTTCACTGACCTGAGCAGTAGAAGCAACAAAGTCTCTGAAAGATCCTTAGAACAGATAAACAGCAAACACTGATGAAAACATAAGGATAGCATGATACCATGACCTTCATGATCCAACGAGGAAGTATAAAGGACATGTCAATCTGAGTGAGAGTGTTACTGATACAGAAAGCAGAAACTCAGTTCCCGTAGAGCTGGAGAGAAGAAGTACAGTGGTGACAAGCATGAACACATTTGCAGATTGTTTGTCTTTGCCTTGGCACTATTTAGCAGAGCACCCTAAGGCAGCAATTAAAGCAGTGGGCATGAAAGGTGGTGTGGGGGGCTGCCAGGCTATTTAAACAAATCATGGTGAAGTGTGAAGACAATGCAGCACTCTGGCTTTGGGAACAGGTCACCAAAGAACAGAACAAATCTGTTTGCCATCAAAGCAGACTAGAGGAATTTGCAAATATATACCTGCTGGACACAGAGGACTTTTTTTCCTAAAGTGTTTTAATCTACAGCATTTTCTAATTAACACATGTTCTCCAAAACAATAACCATTATCCACAAGAGGAAATCTAAGTCCCCTAAATGAATAGAATCCAAGCCATTCAGAACCTTAATCAATTACATGTGTCCTTCTTTAGAACAAATTATTTTCCAGGCTTGACTTGATTATGTAGTGCATCAAACTCAGCCAGCGATGTCAAACTGTCATAAGACTAACAACATCCTTCAAATAGATAACTAAGAAATAGCTGGAGATAGAAGTCAACTCACCTATATAGTTGCCTGACATAGAAAATGATCTCACTGAAAAATTAGAGATTTGGCTATGAGAGACAAGTGGGAAATCCTGCCTGAGTATCTTTATCTTCTACTGATAATGCAGAGAACTGAATCTAGCCCACCTGCCAGTGGCCAGTTGTAGAGCTGGAAGCAAGAGGAGAAAGAGAGCAATAATCTAATCCTTATGATCTGTCATTGCTATTATCTGTAGCAACAGTACGGTGTAGCAAAGCACACACGGGCCAGGTGTTGACTGGAGCTTTTTCTTTCTTCTGTGTTATATATATGTCTGATGTCATAAGACAAAAATTTGTGAATCACCCAGTAAATAAGAGCGAAGAAAAACCCACGAAGCAGAGAAAGAAATTAAAGAGCTTAGTAAGCAGAGGCCGAAGCAAAAGTTGTCATTTGGAACTCTCCAAAGTTGTCAGTGAAAACTCTCTACATGCCAGTTTTCATTATCACTAATCATTTCCAGAACTGAAGCAATCAAGAGTAATAAAGATAGTTATTCTCTCCTTTTTTTTTTTTTTCCCTTGACCATAAGAGGATCCAGGGCTTGCCCAAGACAGAACTAATTCAGATTTAGCTTGAGTACCTTGACACTTGACAGTCAATTTTACTGTGCCACTAAGACACAACTGAGATTTGGAAATCTCTCCCCACAGTTGACCCACTTTTGCATTTTCTTCCTGCATAAATAAGGAAAATTCTTTTCTTAGTAAAGACTACAAGAGGAAAACTATCCATTCTTTGGCTCCAAAGCTGTGCTTTCTACTGTGTAATTTTTCTATATGCTCTGGGTTTGGGAGCACGTTAACATATGGTCATTGCTGGGGACAGCTGTAATAGGACTTTTTATTTTTAACATTTAGGAATGCGGTTATTCTACAATGGTTGTATAAAGGGACTATTCAAGACCAAAATAAAACTTTTATGCCTGATGGTAGTGATAGTGAGTGGATTTTATCTCTCAGTTTAAAATACCTAAATGTAACAGGTCTATGTGTATTTGTACATAATCTATATACATCTATATGTGAGATAGCTGTCTCTGTTCCAAAGGTAGGCAATGAGATTTCCTCAGCACACTGAATGGAGTGTCAAGAATTTAGAGTGGACTGTAGTTTAGTGTTTTTGTTCTCCCCTCAAAACAGACACCATGTCTGCTTTGCACTGCATCAGCTGAAAACCACTATTGATTTCACTGACCCTACTGACTAGCTTTCCATAATAGAGATAATGTTTCAAAGCCTTCATCTGCAAGCTGAGTCCAATCCTTTATTACATATAGGTGGTATGCCAATGAACACAGAATGAAAACAAGTTGGGCTGATTTCTAAAATTATCATACTGGTGATCAAATGAATAAAATAATAGGCAGACAGACATCGACTCCTGAAAAATACTCTCTGTGTGGACAGGCTGGTTTCTGCATGTGCAAGTTCAGCCACATCAGTCTCACTTTCTACTATGATCACCTCCCACACGAGCACTTGATCTTCTGAGGTGCTGAGAATTCAAACTTTCTGGAGCCAAGAAAAGCTGCAACAGTACATCAAATCTAAAGATTGGGACATTTATTTAGATTGCTATGTGGGCATTTTGATGTAAATATCCAGCTTGAAAATGTTAGCACAGCTTCTTCAGTGAGAAAACAGGTTCTACGATTATTATTCCTTTTTCTTTCAGTCAACATCTTCCACTTAGCATTTTTGCTTTTTTGTATTTTTTTTTTAATTCTTTCTCCTACAGATTCTGGCATTACAGTCTGCTGATTGATTTCAGTGGTGGTCCCTCTTTGACGCTTGTCATTTCCAAATCTTTTCTCAATACTGTTATTATTGAAGGTAGAGATTTGCACCACACAGAAATCAAATCCCCCTTGCTTTTCTCCTTGTCCTATCACAAACAGAGAGAGCTGTAAATGATTGGGTAAGTCCAGACCTTGGATTCATCATTACGTCACATTTATTCTGCTTATGTATAAGTGGTGTAAATTGGTGGCCACAGACCAACAGAAAACAAGGTTTTTCCAAAGGCATTTGCTATCCTGATTTGCAGACAGTCATTCTCACTTGTCTCTCTAGTGTACGAAAGGTTGTAATCTGGAAGAAATTCACTCTAACATTTTCTATTCTGCAAGAATAAAGTAGCAAGGCCTATATATAAATAAGAATTGTGTCTCAAATATTTTATGGAGAAAGAAAAGGGTCTAGAATGGATTTAATTTTGCTCTTAAAAAAAAAAAGCAACTCAAATAAAAATGATTAAGGCAAAATCCTACCTTAGAATGGAAGGTGCCAGATAAAACACACATAACATTTGTCTTCGTGTCTTTCTCTTCTTATCAGTATTTAGTAGATGTTTGTGCTGAAAAAGCTGTTCATCTAGAACATTTCTAAAGAACTTTTAATTTTTTTTTTCCAAAAGGAAAATATTTACTGTGAGTTGTTGACATCTTTTTCATATCTTTTTTCCCAACCAAATTATTAGTTTCAGGTCTGAGCAACTCACCAGCTTTTCAGCTACATAAGCTTTTTTTTTTTTTTGAGTAGCTGCTCGTACTGTACAGAGTTTGCACAGAATTCACCAAAAAAATTTCTCTTAAAAGCTTTACTCTGTACTTGAAGCATGGGCCTTAGTGGTAACAGTCTACTCTTTAATAAATTAGAACACATAGTGATGTACTTTTGTACTGCAAATGAATGAGAACATGTTGTAAATAATAAATTACAAGAGGGACTGACAATGTATCTACCTCACCTCTTAGATCCTGCATTTATGTTCTGCTAAATGACTACGCTGCGCCTTGTGCCACAGAACCATAGAAGAAGGTACCTCAAAATGAGGTACGAAAAATGTGAGTGTTGCTGGAAAACAAAGCGCAAGTTTGTTTCCCATATGCATCCTTAATAATCTGGAATCACTGTCAAATCACTGGAGTTGTTATTTCTTATTAGGGATACAAGTTAAGAGCAGAAGAGCATCCTCTGTAGAGACATCTGAGCCATTCTGCTACCATTTTTTAAAGGGAAAAAACATACTGCTCAGTGGCAGCAGTTCACTGACTTTCATTTAAAAGAAAGCAACAAATCATTAAAATACAGAATTAAAGCCATTTGCTTAACCCCATTTATGCATCTGAAGTCACATCTAGACCAGCAAAATTGAGAAACACAGAAATCAGCTTAACCATTATTAATATATGTTCGGATGCTGCTGCAGCAGCTGCAAAAATTCTGCTATTAGTTCTTCAACTAAGGCTCATTTTCACATTGAATGGTGGCAAGATAAGGCTAGTAGAAGTCATTTAAGAGTGAATAGATTACTGATTATATTTATTAATCCCACCTCCAACATGTATTGGGTTTCAATGGAGCTCTAGAAAGAATCCAATTTAAGTGACAGATGGCAAGGATGAAAATACTGCTGTGGAAACGCAGGCAAAGCGGCAAACAGTTGTGCTCTTTAATAAATAACCTAGGTTCCCATATTTTTTTTAAATATATATTCCTTGTGCATTCTGGATACCATCTCAAGACTGCCTGAATCTGGGCAGGAAAGTACATTTTCCAAACATTCCAGTCAGCAGGGGTGGAGGCTGGGGAAGCATCTTCTGAGAATAAGACCATAGGAAGTAACAGAGATATCTAGACATCTAGGATCTAACTATCCCTGGAATGTATTGGAATGACACAGAGGAAAGTAAATAGTCAGCACAGGTTGATTCAATAGTTTCCTACTCTGGTTTATACTCATCTCTCTTTACACCATTCACAAACTCTCATGGAGTCACAGAACAATGTAGGGAGCACTACATACATGGGGAAATTTGAGTTTGCTTCATTTACAAGTATCTTCATAAACCCTTTATTTAAAAGAAATAAAAATACATTAGGAGTGATGAGAGACCAAGGACAAAAAACCAGGCAGAGCCCTGCTGCAGTGTGCCCAGAGTTTCATATTTCATATTGCCATTTGAAAATGGAAGGAGTTTAGTTTAGGAATGAGGGCCTCATTTCTTCCTTCTTAAAACATGCTTTGTAAGAAGCAAAAACAAGAAATATTGTTTGATAAAAAAAAATGTTTAGGTCATCCTTGATCTAAGCATAGAAAAAGCCTGTAATATCTCTTTGGAATTAACTTGAAAGGGACAGGAAGTTATAACATATTAGATAACTGAAAACATGTTAGACCTGAAAATTTTTATCTAAAATAACTACTAAAATTATAACTTTTTTTTTCACTATTTATGCAGCAAATCTAAGTCTCACGTTATTGAGGTTATTTCCAAGTTAGCTGCCACAAGTACCATAAAATTATAAGACTTCATTGCTTTCCTGTGGAAAGTCTATTTATCAGGCATCAACTGACAAATAGGACTAAAATACAGAGAGAAGATGAAAAACAGAACAAAACTTCCAGTTCCTCCCTCTAGCCACACTCAATTCTAAATGCACTGCTTTTTGTCGTTGTCCATCAACAGGAGTAAAAGATAACGTTCCACAAAGCATTAAAAAAGGACACCATCAGCCTAGCTTTAATAAATTAAATCAAAATCTAATAAAGCTACTTTCTCAAAAGGGTACCTGCCTCTGAGATCATTTCCTCTGTATTCTTTCTCATTATTTAAACTAATTTTATCTAATTTAATTTTTTTATTACTTTTCCATTGTCTGCTGCTGTGAGACCATTTCTTCCCCATACACAGCTGCAAGCAGCTTGCAAAGATTCATCTCAGGATGCCTGCAGGTAAGACCAAAAGTTCAGGGGCCCTTTATGCACCCACCTGTTCATTCTTTCTCCTCTTCCTTAACTTCAATCTGAATGACTGAAAGAGGCAATACTGGAAAAACACATGACCAAAAATTCACTTGGGCATACAGCATTCCCATCTTGACTCTCACCTCAGCACCCAGCACTCAATAGCTCAACCTCAGGCATGGTTTTGCTCAACATGATAATTATTTGGATCCCATACAAAGATCTGCTTCAATTACCTTGCTCTTTACAAAGTCAAAGTTAATTTTTAGAGGTGTTTAATTTTTTAATCAGAGCTATCCCAAGAATGCACTAAGCATCTTATTCCCAGACCTCCATCATGCAGAATCTAGCACACCAGATAAAGTATTTAATTTTCCGTGGCAGCTTGGCAGTTTTTCTGTGTGTTCCCTTTATGTGCTTTAAGTTGGTAGAAAAGGAAAGCCCCTCCTCATATCCATTGGAATAATGATGTCTCCAGTTTGTTCCTGCTTTTTTCACAGGGCCTCACAAAGTCTGACCACTTCTGAGACAGGGGGCAGCTTCTTAAATAAACAATCCGTACCCTAGCATCTGCAGGGATTCAGATGAGAGAAATAGTACTGCTCACCAGCTGCTACATGGACCTACACGTTTTCTGAACAGTCAGGAAACATTTACAGAATAACTAATCTTAGTGAATAAAATTTTCCTACTATCATCTTGATCAGCTCTGCAACTTAAAGCTCAGATATTTTAAGCAGCCATACTTAGAAGGCCTAGGTTTTCATCCTAGAGGAAATATTACTATTGAATTCTCATTTCTCTCATTAAACTAGGGTATGACTCTCACTGACACTCACTTCATATGTAAAGAAACAAATTGGAAATAATCTCTCTCCAACTGAACAGTTCTGACAGCACAGGCTGCATTTTCTGAGTAGTGTTTCAAAGAACATAAGCAGTGCTCTGCAGAAAGCTGGACAGTGCCACTTGTGGCAGCAGGGCTTGTCTCCAAATCTAAACCTCATCAAAAAAGCTAAATAAATACCATTTTGGTATAATTTCCTAGTATCATTACCTATTCCATGTAAGGGGTTTTCTGTCATAGCCATAAAAAATAAAGGTTGTGGAAAGTATCCCTGCTGTGGTACAAACCATGATTCAGATAGCCACATTTTGTAATTCCCACTGCTTCACAGTGTTTCTCTGTTCCTTTCTGCCTGATTGTGGCCAGCTAGCCCAAGCAGGGTACACCACTCACCTTCAAGTCTCTCCTGAGAGCTGATGTAGTTTGCATGTACAGGTGCAATTAAGCCACTGAGGTGGACTTTCTATCTAGTTTTGGTTTCTAAAGAAGGGAACATCGTTTTATCATTGATCTGTTCCTCATTTTCTGTCCTGGAAAATGGACACACCTTTTCTTTGTACAACACCTCCTGACTTGAAGGTGTAAACATGATCTGCTTCCAGCATAGCAACATCAGGAGCATCATCGGCCGCAGATCTGTTCTCCATGCTAATTTATTTACTGTTGTGCTTTGACCACCAAAACCTAGACAGTTCACAGACTCACAGAATCACAGAATAAGCTGAGTTGGAAGGCACCCACAAAGATCTTCAAGTTCAGCTCCTGGCCCTGCACAGCACAGTCCCCAAGGGTCACACCATGTGCCCAAGGGTATTGTTGAAAGCCTTCTTGAACTCTCTTAGGCTTGGTGCTGTAACCACTACCCCTGGGGAGCCTGTTCCAGTGCCAAAGCACCATCTGGATAAAGAACCTTTTTCTAATATCCAACCCAAACCTTCCCTGACACAAGTTCAGGTCATTTCTCAGGGCTTGTCACTAGTTACCACAGAGAAGAGATNATCAACAGGAGTAAAAGATAACGTTCCACAAAGCATTAAAAAAGGACACCATCAGCCTAGCTTTAATAAATTAAATCAAAATCTAATAAAGCTACTTTCTCAAAAGGGTACCTGCCTCTGAGATCATTTCCTCTGTATTCTTTCTCATTATTTAAACTAATTTTATCTAATTTAATTTTTTTATTACTTTTCCATTGTCTGCTGCTGTGAGACCATTTCTTCCCCATACACAGCTGCAAGCAGCTTGCAAAGATTCATCTCAGGATGCCTGCAGGTAAGACCAAAAGTTCAGGGGCCCTTTATGCACCCACCTGTTCATTCTTTCTCCTCTTCCTTAACTTCAATCTGAATGACTGAAAGAGGCAATACTGGAAAAACACATGACCAAAAATTCACTTGGGCATACAGCATTCCCATCTTGACTCTCACCTCAGCACCCAGCACTCAATAGCTCAACCTCAGGCATGGTTTTGCTCAACATGATAATTATTTGGATCCCATACAAAGATCTGCTTCAATTACCTTGCTCTTTACAAAGTCAAAGTTAATTTTTAGAGGTGTTTAATTTTTTAATCAGAGCTATCCCAAGAATGCACTAAGCATCTTATTCCCAGACCTCCATCATGCAGAATCTAGCACACCAGATAAAGTATTTAATTTTCCGTGGCAGCTTGGCAGTTTTTCTGTGTGTTCCCTTTATGTGCTTTAAGTTGGTAGAAAAGGAAAGCCCCTCCTCATATCCATTGGAATAATGATGTCTCCAGTTTGTTCCTGCTTTTTTCACAGGGCCTCACAAAGTCTGACCACTTCTGAGACAGGGGGCAGCTTCTTAAATAAACAATCCGTACCCTAGCATCTGCAGGGATTCAGATGAGAGAAATAGTACTGCTCACCAGCTGCTACATGGACCTACACGTTTTCTGAACAGTCAGGAAACATTTACAGAATAACTAATCTTAGTGAATAAAATTTTCCTACTATCATCTTGATCAGCTCTGCAACTTAAAGCTCAGATATTTTAAGCAGCCATACTTAGAAGGCCTAGGTTTTCATCCTAGAGGAAATATTACTATTGAATTCTCATTTCTCTCATTAAACTAGGGTATGACTCTCACTGACACTCACTTCATATGTAAAGAAACAAATTGGAAATAATCTCTCTCCAACTGAACAGTTCTGACAGCACAGGCTGCATTTTCTGAGTAGTGTTTCAAAGAACATAAGCAGTGCTCTGCAGAAAGCTGGACAGTGCCACTTGTGGCAGCAGGGCTTGTCTCCAAATCTAAACCTCATCAAAAAAGCTAAATAAATACCATTTTGGTATAATTTCCTAGTATCATTACCTATTCCATGTAAGGGGTTTTCTGTCATAGCCATAAAAAATAAAGGTTGTGGAAAGTATCCCTGCTGTGGTACAAACCATGATTCAGATAGCCACATTTTGTAATTCCCACTGCTTCACAGTGTTTCTCTGTTCCTTTCTGCCTGATTGTGGCCAGCTAGCCCAAGCAGGGTACACCACTCACCTTCAAGTCTCTCCTGAGAGCTGATGTAGTTTGCATGTACAGGTGCAATTAAGCCACTGAGGTGGACTTTCTATCTAGTTTTGGTTTCTAAAGAAGGGAACATCGTTTTATCATTGATCTGTTCCTCATTTTCTGTCCTGGAAAATGGACACACCTTTTCTTTGTACAACACCTCCTGACTTGAAGGTGTAAACATGATCTGCTTCCAGCATAGCAACATCAGGAGCATCATCGGCCGCAGATCTGTTCTCCATGCTAATTTATTTACTGTTGTGCTTTGACCACCAAAACCTAGACAGTTCACAGACTCACAGAATCACAGAATAAGCTGAGTTGGAAGGCACCCACAAAGATCTTCAAGTTCAGCTCCTGGCCCTGCACAGCACAGTCCCCAAGGGTCACACCATGTGCCCAAGGGTATTGTTGAAAGCCTTCTTGAACTCTCTTAGGCTTGGTGCTGTAACCACTACCCCTGGGGAGCCTGTTCCAGTGCCAAAGCACCATCTGGATAAAGAACCTTTTTCTAATATCCAACCCAAACCTTCCCTGACACAAGTTCAGGTCATTTCTCAGGGCTTGTCACTAGTTACCACAGAGAAGAGATCAGTATTTTCCCCCTCTCTTCCCCACTTGAGGAGCTTGTAAACTGCAATGACATCACCCAGAACAATCTTCTCCATAACTTTATCAGGCACTGAAGTGAGGCTGACAGACATGTAATTTCCAGAATTTTCCTTCTTGCCCTTGTTGAAAATCGAGACAATGTTCGCCACATTCCAGTCAGCTGGGATATCTCCGGATTCCCGAGACAGCTCAAAAATCATCAAGAGAGGATTTGCGGTGACATCAGCTTCTCTTTGAGGATTCTAGGATTTATTCAGGCCCCACCAATTTGTAGGGATCTTGCTGGAGCTGCAGGTCTTGAACATTTTCAGGGTCACCAGGGAGATGATCATTCTGCAGTCATGGTCCTCCAGCTCAGGGCTGGAGACACCCTTGGTGCATCATCCGTGTTGAACACAGAGGCAAAGAATGCGTTAAACATCTCTGTCTTATCCATGTCCCTGTTTGTGAGGCAACCATCCTCATCTTGTAATGGGCCTTACATAAAGCCATCAGATCAAAAGGGGGTGCTTGTGAGCTCTCTAATGCTGTGACAACAAAGGAACAAGGCACTTATTCCAGTTTTAAGCTACTGGCAGTTTAGAAGGCAATTACATGGTATCCAGGAGCATCTAAACCAGGCAATGAAACCGAAACAAAATTTGTTGCTGATGGAGGCTGTTTCCCAGGTTGTCTCTGTACACCTGAGAAACATAGCATAGCTGGCAAGTACACTTTGGTAACAAAGCAACACATGTGGAATAAAACCATTAAAGAACAATAAAAATTAGAATCTCATGGAGCCAGTGTACATGATGATCACTTATCAGAACATGGTTCTACTTTAACATATGGCCTGTAAAAAAATGTTACTCAGTATATTTTAAAACCTAAAAGAATGACCTTTTTAATTGCTGATGAAATTGGCTTGCTCCCCAGGCAGTCCAGTTTTGATGCAGCTACAAAGGAATTAACTGTTTTGTGACAAAAAATAAAAAATGCATTACTTACATTTCCAGGAAATACCACAGATGAAAAGAGAAACTTAGAAATATGGTGTGTCTTTTAATTATATTTTTTTTAATATTCATAGTAAGAAGAAATAGAAATCAAAGCTACCACAAGCCACCATTATAAGCATTAATTCAACTGATTAAAAATTATATTAATAATTTAGCCAGTTTTAATAATAGAATAACAGAGTAGGTTTGATGAGCTAATAATACAAAGATTTATCTACAGACAGAAACACATTATGCACAGGGTACATCATTTCTCATATTCATAGAAGATCCATTTCTCTTATAATGAAAATATTGTAAGATTTGATCTACTGAAGCATCATAAGATACCCCAGTGTGACTGATGCAAACATATCAGGGGAGCTATGCCAGACATGTTGATTCTTATCTTATTTTAACCCTGTTACTTTTCAAACAGTCATTTGTACAGCATGACATGGGGTTCAACGCTGCTTTTTTGAAACCTTTTTTCTTTTATTAAATGCCATAAAAGCATTTTCTTGTGAAGAAATCATAGCTCATTTTACATTTCTCTTAACAGCATTTACTTAACGACTTCACCACTTCGGAGTTACAGCTGGGACTGACTCATAAGATATTTATATAAAGGACTATTTTATCTTGTAGCTAAATTCCCATATACAGACAAACTCTAACCATAGATAGAGCAGGACAAGATTGGTACCAAGGAATGTGGATTTATATTTAGGATTGCTGAAGACTCAATTTTACAAAAAGCCTCTGAAGTGATCTCACTATTTATTCATTTCCTAATAGACTAACCTGAGCTTATTTCCAGGCAGAAAGTGCTTGTGAATCTTGTGGAAAGAAGCAGCTTTCACAATCCATCTGCTGCCCACTTCTATCCAGAACATGTGGACAGTTGCACAGCTGTATCAATTTGTTCCTATCATAGTATGCTCAAGGACGCCTCTCAGTTATTTCCTAACAGAGCTAACTGACAAGTGTTTGTCCTTTACAGATATGCTCTCTGTTTAAATTGAAGTAGCATTTTTTTATTTATCCCTGAAAAACAAAACAAGAACAGTTAATGCTTTGACAAGATGCCTTTTCTTCCCTGCATGTATAGTTTGTCCAGTGAAGTAAATAAAAAAAAAGATAACAATAATTATAAATTACTGGAAACCCCAAAAGGTAGTCAAGATAGCCTTAAACTTGAAAGGCTGAGAAAAAGAAAGTAATTTTGTGAGGAAAAAATGGATGGTTTTAAGTACAAAATAGGCTGGAAGTTTTGAACATTCCTTTTCCCCCCTTGCCAAATCAGGGGAGACACAGACCCCTGCTAGTATCTGATATTCAGTATAACTGAAGCCATTACTCTTAACAGAGGCAGACCACTACAATTATCCATCGGTGCTCACTCTGAGAGCTCTGGGTCAGCCTGGCTTGGCACCCTCTGAGGCTCCCAGCCCCATGGGGCAGGTTTATGCTTGATCCCAGCCTTTGCAGGGAGGCAGCCTCGTCCTTTGAGACACCTCACCCCTGCTGAGGATGGTGCCCATGGGCAACTACTCTTAAATTCCACTGACTTGTGTGTTACGAGTTTGTTCATTCTCATGGGCTTGGAGGAGGATTGGAATTTCCTCAGCTCTTGGGAGAGCCTCACATGCTCCCTTTCAGTTCCGTTGCCTGCCTTCAAATGGCTGTTTGCAGTGACTCCATCCCTGCCCATGGGTCCCTGTAGAGCCCATTCATGCAAACCCACACACAGGAGACTTTTATGACAAACTGGATTTTATTTTTGACAGCAGGAGAAGGAAAGGAGGAATGACCCTCTTAACCTACAATCTTAAAATGATAGTTATATTTTTCTCCTTTGCAAAAACAGTCCTGGTTCTCTGCTTGATCTTGTTCACCACTGAGTTGCTGTGGAAAATGTCATTTTATGAATGCTTCAGATATTATGATAGATATGTGGTTTTATTCCTAATAGTTGAAAACGCTTGAAGAAAGACAGACAATAAACTTGCAGATAGCACATCACTACAAAGGGAAGAGCAGCAGTCCCTGTGGTACAAGTTAGCTTACCTCTGTTAGTAGCTAAAGCTCAGGGGTTATGTTACAGATTTTACTCTATATATTACATGCATTATACCCTCCTCCACCCAAGGGCCGTAGCCCATTCATACATATTAGCAACTTACAGATGTGGCTGACTGCACAAATGGTTGTTAAGCTTTTTCTTACAACTTAGAAAGAGAGAAATCTCAATCACCTGGCATATCTGTGTTATTCCTGGAAAAGAGGTGGGAAAGCATATAAAAAATGACAGAATTTACACACAGAAATCCCTGGATAACAGTGTCCAAGGTACGAAACTCTGTGTCCTTTTTCATCTGCTACCTTTCCACATTAGAACAAACAGAGGAGATATTCTCCTCTATTTATTACATCAGAACCTCTTAGGAGATCTTCCTAGGAAAGATGAAGACAAACTTCCCTGCGTCTATGAGTGTGCACAGCCAAGGCTGTCCCACTCTGGAGCAAACATTTGCTCTGTTACTATCTATGTGATAGAAAAGTGGGACAAAATGGTTATCATTTTATTTTTCAAAAAGAGCTGGTCATGCTTTATTAGGTTGGTATCTTCAAAGAGGACTATGTGGAGTGGATTTTAAATAGGCAAAGTCATCTAACATTTTAGTCGCTGTGTAGCTAATGAAGAAAGATAAAGATCTGACTTGGTGAGGCTGCATCTCCCACTGTCTTCAGCGACACCTACCCTGTGCCATTAACTCTAAAGGAAAAGTAAGCACTCTCTTTTCTCCTGCCAGGCCAAATACCTCAAATTTCTGAAGATTTGCATAGATCAGTTTGACACATTGTGTTTTGCTTGCACAGACTCCCCTTTCACAGAACTTGTTATAAGTACTTTAAAACTCCCATTAGAAAACTACTCTGTGTCACATCAGATGGTATATGTCTTTCTATATATACGTATATATGCTTTCAGGATATAGTGAAATGATTTATTGACTTCTAAGGAATCAAGGAACCAACCTGACTATCCACTCCCTGTATGTTTTTTGGCCCATTTGTACAGAACAAAATAAATATAAAACACTATCTACCAGACTTCTTGGCTTTTTAAAGCTAATGCTTAAAGAATTATAAGTGTCTGTGTGACATGGCAGTATTTTATTCAGTGTTCTACCCGCTCTAGCTCAAAGGAATCTTGGACAAGGAGTGGAGTTCTGAGATGCTATGACTAATGAAATTGTATATAAGGGGCTGTATTTAATCACAAGCTGTCTTTTTTTTTTTTTATCCTGCCTGAAAAGTCTACTCCAAGAAGATTTATCTTGGATCAAGTTTTGAAGGCATGACCAAAAACAAAGAGTGGGAATTTGGTCTCCTGAGAAAAGGGATGGAGAGCAATGCCCCAAGTTGAGAGTGTGGATCATCCAGATAAAACAGGTCCTGGTAGAGGTGAATCTGAGGTGTTGGACAACTGTACTAGTTCTGGGGAGAAGTGGTAAAGAAGATCTCATTACCAATTGTTTAGTTTTCTGATACAGACATGTTAAAGGTGCTGGGTACCTCTTCCCTGTGTAAGAAGGATTGTTCCTGTGACTGCTTGTATCTCTCTATTTATCTTTGCTTTATGAATGTATTTATAGCTTCTTGAAGCTCCTTTTCTTGGAACCAAGAGGACAGGCACTCAGAGCCTCTTAACTACTGGAATTTTACTGTTTTTTGTGGAATGATAGAATATACTGCGTTAAAAGGGACCCACAAGGATCACTGAGTCCAACTCCTAGCCCTGCACAGGACAGTCCTAAGATCCACACCATGTGTCTGACAGCATTGTCCAAACACTCCTTGATCTTGTGGAACATTTTTCAATGCCCAACCACTCTCTGGGTGAAAAATCTTTTCCTTATATCCAGCCTAAACCTCCCCTGGCACAGCTTCCTGTCAGTCCTTTTGGTCCTGTCACTATAGCAAAGAGATCAGTGCCTGCCCCTCCTCTTCCCCTGACAAGGAAGATGCAGACTGCAGTGAGGTCTCCCCTCAGTCTCTTCTTGTCCAGGCTGAACAGTCCAAGTGACGTCAGGCACTCTTCATAAGATTTTCCTTCAAGCCCTTCACCAACTTTTTTGCCTTCCTTTGAACACTCTCTAATAGTTCAATGTCTTTCTGAGGCTGCCCCAGTGCAGAGCAGAGCAGGACAATCCCCTCCCTTGCCTGGCTGGCCATGCTGTGCCTGAGGCACCCAGGACAGGGCTGTCCCTCCTGGCTTCCAGGGCACTGCTCAATCATGTTCAACTTGCCACTGACCATGACCCCAGGGCCGTTTCCACAGAACTGCCTTCCAGAATCTCATTCCCCACTCTGTCTGTACATCCATGGTTGTCCCATTCCAGGTGGTTGGTGATTGCTCAACCCTTGACTATTTCAAGATCTCTCTGCAGAGCCTTTGAAGGAGTCAGCTGCTCCTCCAAATTTAGTGTCACAGACAAACTTAGTAAGTCCCATAAGATGTGGTACCTTTTTCCTGGTCATAGCTAAGAGTCTAAACCCTTTGGCTTCTGGTGGAGACACCAGTTTTGGGATGATTCTGTGATCTTGTATGCTATCTCTAGATGTCGTGGAAGTCACATATGGCTTAGTGCACCAGTTCTCTGCTCCTGAGCAAGAGACCCACAGATTCCCCCATGAGGAAGCAGAGAGGAACCAGGGCAGAGGGAGACTGCACATATTGTTGCAGAAACTGAAAGGAGATGAGATTAAGAAGGGCCCAAAAGGCTCTCAGTAAGCAAAAACATTTAGGGTAACAAATGACTCCAGATGGCTGAATTTGATGCTGCATTTATAAGGGAGATCATTTAAGAGAAGTAGTGATTTCACCATTTCATGGAGTATGTCATCTTCAGAGGCCAGAGATGACTGTTAAATTACTTAAACTGACTTCTCATGTATTAAAGCCTTGTAAATGTCACCCACACATTCCGTTCTGAACACAATGACTTTAATTAGACTTAAATATTTCAATCCTCAAGCAACTAAACCCTTTGGTACCACAGAGTGGGAACAGACAAGATTGAGGCATCAGTCTACAGCAAAGGGAATCAACTACAACTGAAAGGACCTCTTTTACTTAAATTGCAAGAAGTGCCATGAGTCTTTCCAGTACGAATATATTTTTCTTCCCAGAAGCATTTCTTTAAAATCCCAACTCTGATGTTCAGTTTGACTTTAAGTAAATGTCAATCATCCATCTTTTGACAGGTGCATTTCAGAATACCAGTTCATCTGTTTTCCTGCTCTAGTCAAAGTATGATATCTTAGAATAAGGGAGAAAAATGGAGAAAAAAAAATTGGTGAGATGTTGTTCTTATTGAAATGAGGAGCCTTGGGAACAGATTACAATCATTTATTGCAGACCTGCCACTTCTGTGGCACTGCACAGGCAAGACTGTTGTACCTTTCTTGCCCTAGGAATATGTGGCTGAAAATGAATGGCAGAGTGGTATTTAGTGCCACTAGATCCAAGGCAAGAAGGACCACAACCTCTTAGGCTTACTTTGGTACCTGCCTGTGCTATCTTCACACACTCAGAAGCTGGATCAAATCCTATCTTTAGGACAGCAACTAACGTCACCTTCCAATTATAGTGACTGCACCACCCTCCAAAATCAGTGTTAATTTATCATCTTCCCTGTTAGAAAACTGCATCATATGTCAAGGTGAATTTTCCTGACTTCTGCTCATTGGATCTGGTTGTCTCATGTTATATAATACTGAATAGACTTCCAGTTTTACTTTCTTTCCTAAAAGTCAGAACTACTCACTTGTAAGATCTTTTTTTTCCCCTACATGTATGAGTAGCTACGCAAGATCTTATCTCAGCCTCCTTTTTATAAGCTGAATAGGAACAGCTTCTCATCTGAAGAGTTATTTTTAGCAATTTCATTTTATGACTCTTCCTCTGGAAGTGAGGATAGCAGAGCTGCTATGGTAGTCCAGCATATTACAGTAGCACAGCACATTACTGCAGCACAGAAGTACAGCTCTTGTAGAACTATTACTGTGGCGTGTTGTTCCTCTGTGCAAAAGCAATATTGAATCTCTCCACTGCACTTTGATGCTCCCTCTTTTTTCCTCAGTCAAGGAGGAGCATCACCTTGATCAAAGCTGATGCTGATACCTCTATGGGCAGTGTGACACTGAAAGTTGAAAGGAAGGTTATGGAGATGGCCATTGAGTAAGAAAAAAAATAAAAATTGTTTCTGAGTTCTGGAAAAAGATCTCTTGAAAATATTTGAGTGGGGGGAGGAAGGAAAAATTCCATCTGTAGTAATTGTGAAAGTGGAGAGTTAGGATGTTTTTAGATTATATTTTAAAAACAAACCAAAATGAACCACTTAACTGCTACTTGAGATCATGAACGTATTACAACTTCTCCAAAAAGAAATTACAACATTTTAAGATTGAAGGACAGGTCAAGGATAAAATCAAACAGAGAAGAAATATTGACTGCCTCACTCTTATTCTTAGAGCGAGGCTCAGAACCAAAAGGAAGAAAAAAGCTGAATACATGCTATATTTGATAGCAAAGATTTTGCCAGAGGTAGTTTTGAAAACACATTTGAAACCTGTAAAGTGCACTACTTACAAGGAAATGTGTTTAACTCCCTGACGAAGTACATTACTTAAAATTTAGATGCAAGGCTCAAAAAAGTTCCAGTGTGTCCAAAATATATAATTTCAAAATGGTTTGAATAAAAACAGATTTATGTTGCTAAAGATATTTCTCAAGTTAATTTATAAAATTGTAGTTTTATAATAAGCAGTTATGTCAGAATACAATAAAATATTTTTAAATGCATGTAGTTAACAAAACAAACTTATTTGAGCTATGTGATAAAATGAATACATTTTGCCATCTGGAAAAACTCAGAAAATGATAAGACACTTTCTCCAGAAAAGAAGAAAAATTCAAACTCTAAAAGAGTCATTTTTGATAGATATTTCAGAGCATATTTATCATCACTTCATGAACACCTATATAATATGTAAAGAACATATTTCTCTTTAATAATTAGCAACTACTATGTGAAAGGACTACTTTCAGATTTAAAATACAAAATAGCCATATATCTAATTTACAACCATTTCAAGTTTCAGTACAATATGTTTGCTTAAGTAGATAATGAAAATTGTTCATTTATGCTGGCAAATTGAAAAACTAAATATTCACTGAAGATGAAAATTTCAGAAGATACAGATGCTAGATACAGGATTTCCACCATATCTCCACAGAAAATAGGTCCTGAACTGATTTTTGCCCACTTAAGACCTTTCCTGCAATCTTATGATCTTAAAAGGGTGGTTTTCTTGTAGAAGAATGCATATTCTTTTTACCAAATTTAACAGTGGGGAGTGTAGCTCCACAAGATTTTGCAATTCTGATGATTTTTTTCAGTTCTAAAGGATGGGTCCCTACTAGAAACTCTCAGAATGAAAACTTATCATTTCAAAAGGACCTGATCTCTGAAACCAAGTTAAAGCAAGACAAACCAAAATGATAGAGTTGCCTCTACCATTCAAATTTGAAGCTGAAGTATTGTAATTTTATTCTGACTTTATTTGAGGAGATTAAACAGAAGTCATAGCATTGCAGAATCTGACAAAATGGTTTGGTTTGGTTTGGTTTGGTTTGGAAAGAACTTTTAAAGATCTTTGAGTCTAACCTCACTGTCATTGGTAGGGATCCTTTCCAGTAGATCTGGTGCTCAAAGCCTCATCCAGCCTGGCCTCGAAAACTTCCAGGAACGGGACAGTCACCACTTCTCTGGCAAAGGTAAGGAATAAAGTAACCCAGGTAATCTATGCTGTGGAAAAGGTATTCAGCTACGGATGCTGAGAGTTGAAACACAGCTGTGAGCTGGTTGTGACTAAGCTGGACCTGGATGACACATGGAATTTCTCAGGAACAGGGTTCTCTTCCTGTGACTTCGGAGTTCGGAACTTATTGAGTATGGTCCTTTAAAGCAGAGGCTTTACTTTTGAAATTTTTCATTTTGTATAGCACAATTACTCTTGATTCTTTCTGTTATTCAATGTCCTGACACTGTAACCATTCACACAAATTGAGTTTCTTCTTATTATGTATGAATCTAAAAATCGGTGGAGAACGAGACTGCATGATTAAATATATTTATTCTTATGCCAAATCCTAAAACCATTTAGCCACACATTTTTCCAACCACACGAATTTTGTGCAGTTCTACTTCAGAGAAACTAAATTGATTTTTTTCTTTATGGTCACTTGAATGAGCAGCAAAAAGATATATGAGAGCAGCCTGTGTTTTGGCCATGGAGACAATCTCCTGTGATATCAGCAAATCTGACAAGCCTGACCCTGAAGGTTGCTCCAGTCCCAGCAGACCCTGGAGAAGGTCGATGTGCTATCTTTGGCCTTCAGCTAGTGCCAGGGAGACAAGCTACACTTACTGTTTACCAATCTGGTATCTTACAGAAGGAAAGATAGGTCAGAAACACAATTTTTTTTCTGTCTATGCTCTATTTTTGTCACACTGAAGAATGCCATTCTCCTCTTCCTTATCCTGTCCTTGCTTTTGTGCAGGGGCTTCTCAGTCTCAGCCAGTTCTGACACAATAGGGACCTATACAAGTGTAACTAAAAATAAGTATCTTCAGTATTGCTTGAGCTGCAGAATTTTTCCCCTAGTTCATCTTTCTGAAAAGCTCAAGAAATAGAAACAAATTTTAATTTTTAAATTACTAAAATGTATACTTTTGTGCAATGGTTCCTTTAGAAGTTGAGCTCAGAGATAAATCCAGAAAACCCTTAGTACTTAATTTTGGTTCAAACCTGCCTTTCCTTGGTCATCTTTCCAGTGAGGAAGTGGAGGAATGTGCCCTGACTGCCTCCAGCTTCTTGCTTCTTTCATTACAGAATCTTCACTCCAGACCCTCTGCTTCTACTCAAAAAATCTTTTTCCTTGAACGATTTTCTAGATTCTTTCTGAAAATTGACTTTGTTTCTGTTGCATGCTGCTGTGCCATATGGACACTAGGAAATGTTCAGAGTAGCTGTGTTTCTAAGAGCCTAAAGGTATTCTGGCTTATGCTGGTAAATCATCTGCTGGTAGTGTCTAGGATTTGCTTGGGGAAAACGGTATGTACAGTCCCACAGATGAAACTCATGCACCATTTGATCCTCTGCTACTGCTGCTGAAGTGCAATTTAAGAAACTACGGGCCACAGAACTTCTGAATCTGTTCTGGAGGGTTTTTGACCTCTTCAGCCCTCCACCACCTTCCAAGGAATGAATGAAAACTGATGTCGATAAAATGAGGTAATGGTGTTGTTGCAAGAGGTCTCACTTGATCATGTGGATTTTCCATCCTTGCAGGACTGTTGGCTTGAATTGACTGACACAGGTAGGAGGGGAATTTCCAGGATGTTACTGCAGCTGGGTGCTATTTGATCCTTTCCATTCTTAACTGCTCTGACAGCCAGCTCAACAAGCCTTAGCAAAAATGTAAAGATGTAAAGATGTATATTGTAGCAAAGATGTAAAACGAGCAGAATCAAAATTGTGAATATTTTCATATTTACATGCATTTCTGTATTTAAACAGTAGTCAAAATTAAAAGATCAATTTAGGAAGGCTGAATCTTAAACAAAATACAGTGAAAGAGTTATAAATGGCTTAAATGAAACTAATGGCATTCATGAGCAGTAGAAAATAATGTTTTCTATGAATGAATGAATTTCCACTGCTTCCCAGTGTTTGGCTTTGTACTAAATGTGTGTGTGTGTGTGTGTGTGTGTGTGTGTGTGTGTGTGCACGTGTGTATTTGGGAATGACAGCCTCTTCTCTGTTGTAGTTACTTGCAGGAGCACCAAGTCACACTTCTCCATGAATTTAACAGAAGTGACAGCATCAGTTGTCACACTGCATTCCCAAGGTGGATGGTGGGTAGGGGAAGGTGAAGTAGTAGGACACAGGTTAGTGTTTTGCTTTACTTTGCTAATGAAAACTACATTTCCTTCTTCATGGACACCTTTTATCCAGGGGAAGAGGGGAAATTCACAATTTTCAAATGTGATTATCATCTGCCCCTAGTGGAATTAACAAAGTGAATTGAGTCTTCCAATCACTGTGGCTAACAATAATTCCTTTCTAATTTGTTCTTATATTGAGTATTTATTCATCCTCCTTTTGTTCATTCTTTGAAAAGTAAACTAATTCTGCAAATGTTTGATATTGGGTCAGACTTCGGGTTTTGATATTTATCATTTGTTCAATGAAATGGAACTTTTTAAAGACAGTTAATAAATCACTTTGTCAGCTGAAAAGTGAACCGTCAGAAAAAGAATGAAAGTAGTAAAAAAGCTTTTAAAAATACCTTACATATAGTCTGTGACTTCCTGTGAAAACTGTGAAAGGAAACTTTTTAGTTTCCTTCAATCCATTCCTGATTGCCCCCTGAAAATTGTTATGCAGGGTCTAGCATGAAATATGTGTACACATGCCAAGGTGAAAGATAAATGTTGCTCTTTGTTCTCACTGTTTCCTCTGGATAAATCCAGTACATTGTAATGGAAAACCTGCAGGGCCTGCAGCTCACCTCTACAGGCTGGTGTGAAAAGACATACATATCAGAAACTCCCAGAACCAACGTGGCATTTCTAACAATAGCCTAACACCAACAATTGATCAGTGACATTCTCGGTGAAGTAATTAAATGCCCATTTCACTTGAACATTTTTCTAGATGACAGATGGCTCAAAGCATGAAGTTCCATGATTTGTGCAGTATGAAGAAAGGGAGCTTCCCTGGGATGGGCAGAGCTCATCTGGGCCATGTGGGCAGATGATGGAATGCCACTAGGGCAAGGATAGGCCAGGACCCCTGAGCTGAGGGGTACAATTGAATCGTGTCACCTGGGCACACCCTCATTCTTGCATGGTCAACTCTGAGGGCTTCTACTCTATCAAAGTGTGAACTGAACCTTTCCTTAAAGTTTTAATACAGACTCCACTACCCCAGGTGTGAATTTGCTCAACTTCTGCTTACAAAATAAGCATACAGTAATACAGCAGTGTATAATGAAAACCTTGAAAATTTATTTCTAAATTTGCATCTTTTCTCCATGTTAAAGACCTCATCTGTGAAAGGGTTTAGTGTGAATTCAATATTATTTGTTAAATTTCCATATACAATCAAAAAAAATGAAAGTTCAACAGATGTAAAAAACTCAGAGCCTGGAATGTCTTTAATGACTGTTAATAAAAGAAATCATTATATTCTGCAGAAAAGTCAATTTATTCAATATTTGCTGTATTGGACAACAGGCATCTTTTGTGAATGTGAATGGCACCTTTAGTAATCTTTTTTTTTTTTATATCAGTGACTGTTTTGGAACATGCAATTGAGTGTGCCGTATTCATGTCACCACTTTCAGCTATTTTCTCCAAAGCCTGGTGATTGTTATTTTGTAACAGCTGAAAAAGCAATTTCACTTTACTGGAATCTGTCATTGGACTGCTTTGACAATTACAGGATGTCCAACATATGCAGGAAAAAGACAGGACAAAATTAGAAATGCTGAAATTGAAAGAATTGAAATTCTTTCAGTTGTGCTATCATCAATATTTAGGACTTCAGGCAGTGGGGCCTTGTGGTTTGCACAGGTTCTTGTATTTCAATGCCTTCATAAAGCCAGAACTGAACATTTAAAACCTGAAGGAGAGTTGATATACAGAACTAACATGAGGAACCTGTAAAGATGTTATCAATGCACTCCTGACTGAATATGTTACCCTAATTAGAGCAGGTCAACTCCACTTCTACGTGGTACTTCAAGAAGCAATTTCTGACCATAACAAGCAGCAATGGCTCATCTAGTCTTCTTGAAATGTGGGGCCTAAAACCATCCTGGCAGAGGTGTGTGTGTTTGCTTCATTTCTTTGAGGAAAGTACTGCAGGAGAATGTAGATACTCACAGTCTAATTCTCATTTACAATGACACACACTCACACTGACCTAGCTGATAATACAGGGACTTTAGAGCTTGGTGAACTTATTTTTTTTTCTATATAGAGCTTGCTTACTTATTATTATTCTATCATACCACAAAAAAGGAATTTACAGATTCTTGTCCTCATAGGCCAGTGAGGAAAAATAGTGCTCACCTCACTTGTACAACTAGCCTCATCATTTCTGTATAGCTTCATCCCATGATTAAAGGGAAGGGATGGCTTTTAAATTCCACTGAACTCAGTATCAAGGACTCTGTAGAGGATAAAAACCAAGGTTCTCATCCTGCAAACATTTCCTCCTTTGGGACATTTTACTTTATTTTTTCCCCTTGTATTCCTCATTTGCTAAACCATCTTCATAGGGTATTGTCAAACATTGGTATCTCAGGAGAAGTGCAGCATCCCTGCCAGGACCTTGGTATTGGAGTTGCCCATCTCTCACCTCCTCCCAAACAATGAGCTTTGACAGACATCTAGCTTTATCTTTCTCAAAGGTCCTCAAGAAAGAAAAGTAATGAGTGTTTCTGCTCGCTTATATAATATGGTTCTCATTCTCTGCATTTTATTCTTTCTCTCCATGTTCCGCCTTATTTGTTACCAAGGAGGTTCATTGATTAGTTATGTCAAGTTAGGATGTAAGCTCTCCCAAGCATGTGCCATCCTTTGTGCTTGTATAACACCTGATTCCAGGATGTTAGATGTAATGGATGCCAAATCCATACTAGGGCTGCTCTGACATGCCACTGCCTTACAGACAGTAACAACATTCCCATTAATCATAAGAACATATGATTAGTGCTGCATTTCTATGTGTATCACCATGAATTACATGACTGTGTGTTTTTTCTATGAAAAAAGCCCTGTGATTTCAGTAGCAGTGTAGGCTGATTTCATGAGCAGGTAGTACAAGAAAAATTTATCTCTGAATTCTGATCATCCAGCAAACCTTTTGCTTTTGATTCTCATGGCATGATTCCTTTGTGAGGATATGAATTCTCTTAATACTTATTTTCAAGGAATAACTCCTTTTACTGGGTTGCAGGTGATGTGAAAATATAATAATACATTATTCCAACACAAAGCCTCAGTTAGGTTTTCAAGAGAACTATATAACCTTGATTTCGGTTCCATCAGTTTATTCTACATTTATTGAGGCTCTGTATTCTCCAACCTAAGAAGAATAAAACCATTTTCATTTGGCATTAGTTATTCTATTTCCTTTCAAAAAACAGCAGCAGCCTTGGTTCATGCTTTGCTATTAAGGGCTAAGAAGCCTTTTCCTTAATTATATTTTTGCAGACAATGCTTTCATTTCACATTTCCCAAGGCAGATAATGCCACGCTGCACCACATCAAGTCCTGGTACACCAGCCATACACCTCATTATCCCAGGTCATGGGATGGAACACAACAAGCCTGTGTAAATGGATGTCATGAAGCACAATGTAGGATGTCAGGGATGAGTCCTTGACATGCAGCTCTTCCCTGCGAAATGTGGCGTGATGAAAGAGTGCCTTCTCTGAACTCTCCAGCAGCTAAAGGCAACAAACTGAAAGTGTGTGCAAGAGCATAAAGAACTCCAGAGCTTGCTAAAATTCTCCTTTTTAAAATCTTCTAAGTAGAGGTGATTATCTAGTTAAAGTTGTAAGCAAAAATGTTTCAATATGATAGGATCTCATACAATAGGAGTCTCCCTGCTTTTCATCACTCAGGATCCAGGCCATTCAGCTCTGAGAGACAGCATCTCTCTCCCTCTGCAAATCAAAAATGTCAATAACACACCTTAATTGTCTATACAGGAAAATTTGGCACGTGCTTGAGAAGAATTGCCTGTTAGACACCTAAGATGTATGTACAAGCAAATTTCTAAATTATGCTGACTTGATATAATCCTCCCTTTTATTTCTTATGTTAGAAGTATATTGGCCTCATTAATGGCTAATTTATTAAATGTATGGAAATAGTTTAAAGTTTTAAAAAATTAATTACAGCCTCCAAAGATTCTTTTTATTATGTAAGAACACAATCCAATGATTTTAACAAACTAATCAAGGTATCTGCGTCAATCATTTATAAAAAAAATGTAGCTAAAACTTCCTGTAATCTGAATGAAAGCAGGAATTAATTTTGCAGCCAGAATCCATTTTAAGCACTACACATCCTGTAACCAGTATGGGCATGGTATGCACAACAGAGGGACTGAACTGTAAAAAATGAAAATAGCTTAGTCTTCGGGGAAAAAAAGGAAAATATATCAGCTTTCCCGGTAAGAAAAAAAAAAGAAAGAAATCAACAGAGCAGGGCTCCTCCATCTCATATAGTATTCATCAGCATTTCATTACCTCTGGCATTCTTGGGGCTTATTTCTATGGTGTTGTCTCCAGACTTGAAATGCATTGTAACATTTTGATGAAATGTGTAGTGTTCTGAATCTTGTAAGCAGCACTTGTTCTCTCAAGGTGATGCAGCTTGGAGGAGGGAGAATTTGCTATTTGTAGTAAAAAAAATTGAGGAAGAAAGTATCATTCAGAGCAGTCTACTCTGAGAGTAAAAGTATTTTGTGCAAGAACCCCCAAAATTGTCCTCTTTCAGCTTGAATGGGCCTGTATTTTTAAGCTGTTTCACTGAAGCCTGAAGTACACAAATGGAAGCAAATTTTAAAACACTTTTGCTTTGCTTTCTGGGATTTTTTGTAGCTATTATATGAATTATTTAAATCTATCAGATAAAATGTAGTAGAGTGAAGAGAGTTCACTTGCTATTCAGTGCTCTTCATTGAAAGGAGTTGAAACTCCCAAAACGAAAGCACAGTTCTTTTGCAGATGTGTGACCAAGGAGTGTAAAGCTCAGTAAAAGCTGCAGTTACGTGCCCACTTGCACACTGTTTTCTCCTGAAAGAAAAATGTTTGGGTTACAGTTCTCAGCTTTATAAGACTGCTTCATTTCTCAAGGTCACTGATGCTCTTGCAAAATGCCCTGCATAGGCTGGTGCCACCATGTCCTCCTGCTCTGCAAGCAATCAGGGTGCCTGCCTTGTGCTTCGCTCCTCCCAGGCTCTTTCCTGGGGGCTGACCTGTGGTCAAAGCTGCTGTGAGAGCATCCCTGAGCACTAGAAGGCTCCTGAGCTCTCTCTACACGCAACACTGAGTCAGGCACTTCAGGATTATCGAGTATTATATCAATAGAAGAGGTCTGTGGGCACACAGTATGAGTCTGTTTGTCTTCCCTAAAATTTACTGGTGTGACTCATGACTGGCTTTCTTTTTGCTGTTAACGGCATAATTGAAATACTTTTATAGTGGTCAATTTAACATGCTTTCAACCCAACAGTAAAACGAGAGGAATGGCAATTACACTCCCACACACATTTTGTAATTTTTAATATCCACAGGCTGAGTAGAATATATTCTTGTTTCCTAAAGGTATGGCAGATTTCTGATGTGCACCACATCACTACACTCTTGTCATGGCTCATGCAAGATGTCAGTGGGCTGTAGGCTGTGGCTGGAATTGGATCAAGTCTCCCTGTATCTTGTTAAAGCCAAGAACAAAGGGAAGGTAAAGCAAGGTTAAGGTAAGGTAAAAGCAAGATAAAGTAAGGTAAACTAAGGTAAGAAACAGCAACAAAGTAATGAAGGGACACATGGAGAAGAAATGCTATTAATGACAAAGCATGAGAAAAATACTTAGGGAAAGTACAGGATGACACTCTTTTGATGGATGGAAAAGAGCTGATCCTGTGCAGAGGGATAAATGAGGAGGACAAACAGCTGAAGGGAGAGACAGTGAAGTAACTGACTCAGGCTGGTCCAGAGAAGGGATGCAGGAGTGTTGTGAAGCATTTGCTGTATGGAAATGAGAGACTGAAGGAGCCCCACTGCCTTTCATTACATGGCAGCATTTGCTGGTTGCAGAGGAGCAGCCTCACAGAGAGCACAAGTATTGGTTCTGTCTCCAGAGCTGGCCAGCCCCAGGCAGAGTTACAGGCATTTCACACGGCAGAACTGTGCTCATTGTATTTGTGAGAGGTCTCAGCAGTCAGATTTGTGGTGGAGACAATACACCCGGAGGTCAGTCAGCCTTGTCACACAGGCAATGCTCCTGATGATTGAGCTGTCGGGTTTGGGCCTTGCCAAGAACGTAAAAGTTGCAAACCATCACATTGATTGTTTGAATAGTAACTCTTTCTCTTTGAGGCAATAACCTCTGTTTCTGCAGCAGGGACATGTCTGTGACACCATCTAGGGCTGGAAACATTTAGAATACACCTATTTCAGGACTGTATTCCCTCCCTGGGACTGACTGACTATGTTACCAATGCTGCAGTATATAAAGTATTTTTCTGACGTAATTTGGTGCAAGACTCTGCAAAATGAGAGAATTGAATTGCACATGATTCCTTGGGGTTGGTGGCTAATTGGCCAGTTCTGGGCTTCCCTTTTTCTGCAGTTTTTCAGCATTGCTCAGTACAATCACACACACAAATGCTTGAGACCCCTCTCAAACTGTTATTTGGGTGCAGATAACAGTAATATATGATATATGGTAATAATGCTAGTTTATGCTGGTGGGAGATGTGCTGGTATAGTCAAACACCTTTAGTTTGCATGTGAGTGCATTCAGACCCAGATCCATTCCGTGTGTAGGACAAACTTTATTTGACTCCCAAAATTTCCTCTTGTGTCAGCAAGGTACACATGAAGGACAGATGTTAATGGGAGCTTTATATAGGAGCTTTGCTAGGTAAAGAACTTCACCTAGTGATATTATGGTAGCTTCTTGGCTATATATTAAAATAAGGACAGGAGATGTTGTATTTTAAAAAGTGAATATTAATATACTTTGAAATATATTGGAAAGGTTTTTTTTTATAGCTAGATGGAGTGATTATAGCACTTTAAAAATCAATCACTGTTCCCCTTTTAAAAGGTTCTTTGCATTTACCAAACTGATGAATAGCCTAATTAAATTCAAAGGAGTTAAAAAAAACAAGTTCATAAACTGAAGCATGCTGAAGTGCTATTTTGGGGAACACAAAATATGACTATGTCAAAAACCTGTTTGGTGAAACAGCATGTGATGAAAACTGTCTTACTCAATTGCTCCCTTTCTGTCTCTGATAAAGCTTTTGAATGAAGAATGGTGCTGTTCTTTGAGGATCAGAGTTCCTGTTTCAACCTCACCTTTACCACTTCCAGTAGTGTTGTAAAACAGGAGGAAATTATAAATGCAGTACTGTAAATCACTGCTCTCCATTTTTGTTCTTTGTGGAATTATGGATGTATAATCATTTTATTTCTTATTTTAGTGTCCAGGCAGAGCAAAATTCTGTTACATGATGCACTGTGCAAGCATAAAGTGGGACACTTTAGTGTAAAATACCCATGAAAGTTAAAAAAAAATTCTTCTCCTCTCTTGAATTGGGAGATTTAAGGGATAAGACTGCATTGCTATCTCTAAAATATTTTAAATTTTGTATGATTAGTTATATAACTAATGTATAGCTAATTATTATGTATTTATACTTGCTTATTTTTTATAAGTTTATGATCTATTTTGAGTTTACATCTTCCTTCTTTCAGCAGAGTGAAACACGAGACCGCTACAGACATTTACATTTGCTTGTTCTACATTTCTACTGAAGCCTTTTTAGATTCTCAGGCTTGTTTGGTTTTCAAATACAACAACAGGAGCCAAAAGTTCCTTAAAAATGGTCTCCTATATGAGAACTTAGCTAATCTGGTACTCAGATACTGAAGAAACAAACTCTCTTGCGCATGGATTGGTTGTTTCCCCACTTAACAGTCAACATCTGCTGACTTCAAAATTTGGAACAGTTCTCTCAATTTAAATTAGGTGAAAGAAACAAATGGGAGAAACAGTACTAGGGGTATTATTTTTTATCCCAAATTAGAAAAGACAGGCCGCAAAAGAAGAGCTTGGGTATAGAAAATGTTAGATAAGAAAATATGACAGTGATTAGAAAAAAATGTGCCATGCAGGAAATAGGATGAGGTCCAGAAAAAAACTCTATGGGTGGATGAGAGATGAAGTTGGACTAGGGCTGGGACTGACACTCAGCTCACAGCACAGAAGCAGTGCAGCAAGGGAGGAAAGTCAAAGGACTGGAGAAAATGACAACTGCAGACAAAGTGCCAAATCTTAGTTACATAGAAAAGGAAAGAGAGCAAAGAGCTTATTAGGCCAGTCTGGTGAGAGAGAAAGTAAGATGTAGTAGGCATACGAGTAACATACAGCTCCATGCTGGCCTTAATTGTGGAGTACCACAGTCACCTAATCTGAGGAAAGGGACCAAGCACTTTGCTACAGTGGTGGATCTGTGTGTTTGAAACACTGTGCTCAGTGAGATGCAGATTGGTTTTCTTTCAGCTTTTGAGGCATGTTCAGGATTGCCTTTTGCCTTGGGGGAGAGAAAACAAGAGCTTACTCTGATTTTCTAGTTGTAACTCAACAATTTAGCAAAATAAATAGAACTTCAAGTGAAAAGAAAGCTACTAGCAACTTCTTTTCTTGTTTGGATTTCTTTTTGCTAGCACATACTGGAGTTTGACATTACTTTCTCTTTGCTCCCAGATGCATTAGCACACATTATTCTGCAAGAATAGTGTCACTGTCAGGTTTGGACTGGCTTCTGCCACTGCCTGACTTAGAAAGTGAGGCATTCTGGAGGAGATAAGCTTATAAGTAGTTCCATAAAATTTCTACTTTTCTCATTTTTTATATTGTATGGAGGTTATCAGGCAGCCAAAGTTCAGTCACTCTCAAGTGCAGTTCATGGCTCAGGAATATACAAGTGCCAGAAGAATTTATTGCAGAGTGCAGTCTGATTTCAGCATGTGAATGGTCCCTCTGATGAAAGCACATAGAACTTGGACTTTCAAAGAAGCATCTCACAATGAGGAGCTGAACACTTAATGGTGTTTGCTAACTTTTTGATTCTGTATAATTCATTTGTCAGAAAAAAAAAATCAATCTAATAATTTTATTTATATATTGAAGCTGTTAGCTAAATCCTCAATTTTTTCTTCTTTATTCTCTTCTTTTCTCCGCTATTTACACTTGCACTTCAGTAGACTAGTGCTAATATCTAGGACTAGAAAGAACAATACCTGCTACCAGTAGCTCCTGGCAAATGGCTGATGTGTCTCCACTGAGAAGTGAGTACAGCTGCACATTTGGTCAGTTGAATTTTGGAAATTTGTCAAGTCTTTTTTCGCATATGCTATGCTGTATTTGCAAAGCTGTGTGAGGGTAACCAAGTTAACAAAATGATTATCATTCTCTGCTTCTGCTTTGTGCTGATCCCACAGGGTGTCCTGGAAATATCTATGTAAACAAGACAGATATTATTGTTAAGACCTGAGTAGTGAAAGATGCCTCTGCCCAAATTAAGGTGCAAATGAGACTACATGCTGAAATCAATAGTACAGATCTTATTTGCCAATAAATGTGAGGTAGAGAGATAGAGGGAAATAGAAAAGAGAGGGCAGGGAAGGGGGTGAGAGAGGAAGAGAAGAGCAGGGAGGAAAAGAAGGAGAAGGAGGAGAACGAGAATGAGAACAAGGAGAAGGAGGAAAAAAGTCACCACCCATGGATCCAGAGGCATCCCATTGGTTCTTCTCCTTGAGTTTCTTGGTGTTGGGCCACCCAATGCCACTCGAAATTTTTCACTATTTATACAATTTAGCAAACACAGGAACTAATGCTCATTGGGTGCATAGTTCTTTTATTTTACTTGTTAAATTATTCCCTCACTCCTAATGCTAATTCTCTCATTTTAATGCTAATTAGTCCACACAGTCTTTCTCTTCTTTTGGGTNCCCCCCCCAAAATCTGAGTCAATACCTGGGCAAGAGTTTTTCTTATCTCATGTTCTTGCTGTGGCTTAACTTACAGTCTGAGTTCCAGGTACCCACAGGAGTATATTCCGGGGGGCTTTGGTGATCATTGATGGTTGCAGATGTCATCTATCTGTCCCATAATGTGGAGTTATCTTTATTTGACCGGTGATATGTGTATGAGCTATTCCTTCTTTACATACTTTGCCACAGTGGGATTTTTTGTCCAGGATGAGCTAACCAGATCTTGCCTCACCAGACCTGGAGCTAAGCCATCGAGTCGCTGCATTCTGTGTTTATCTCATGTCAAAGTCCTTCTGTGGCCTTAACAGTGTTTGAGAAAGGCAACTGTGATGTTTAAGTGCTTACAATAATGCTTTTCCATATCTAACTTTAAAAGGTATGTCTTGGTTGACAGAACTGCTTCTGTGTTCCTGTATTTTTCTTTTGGCTTGCTTCACTTGTAAAGCCAGTGCTCTCTCTATATCCATAAGGTTTAAGTGATCTTTAACTTTAGTTTCAGATGTCTTAAGATCGCCCACAAGGTGCCCAGTTTCATCAGAGCACTTTCATTTTTCAGCTCTTGTGTGTAAAGAGCCTCAACCCCACTTGACTCTGAAAAACTACACTTTTGTGAGGAAAAAGCAGTGAACAGCAAGACCATCTAGCAATGGTTTCATTGGGTACTTGCCTGGATATTAGGACTTCTGGTATGTTCAGTACTACCTTCTCTTTTGTGAATGTATTTTTTTTCCCTAAATCTAGGTTGTGTTTAAAGATCATTATGGTTGCCAACCAGCCATCTCGATGTGGGTGGGAGAGTTTATGTACTAATGGTATGTACTGCTATTTACATCAGAGCAGGATCTGTGCCAGGGAACAAGCAGGACAGGTGCTGCCCGCGAAGGCAGGGAGCTGGGGACAAAAGGTGGCAGTGAGGCAGGACTGTGACCCACCTAGTGGAGACCCACAGAGTTCACAGAGAGCAGAGCAAGTCCAGGAATAGTTACTCAGGTCAGACAAGGGTTCAGATGGCCAGGGCAGTTCACTGCAACAAGACAGGGTCAAAGTCAATCTAGGAAGATAAGTCAGCACAGCAAGGCTAGACCTTATGTGGTATCAGAGTGAGCACTGCCTTTCCTGCTGTGTGGTTCAGTCAGGAACAGGGGCTAAGCACAAAGTTCAGTTAACCCTGGGCTGAAAAGCAGATACCAAGTTAAGGGATGGGTAGGAGACTCTCTATGGCCCACCTCCTTCCCAGCCATCTGCTCCCAGATGGCAGAGCTGGGCAGCACCAGAACTGGCTTGGCCTAACTCAAGGGAAGTGAGAAGAGAAAATGGAAGAGGTTTCAGAGTCTATTTGTGCATGCAAGGACATGAAGCAGATCATGATTCAGAGAAGTTCCCAGTTCTGCTTCCCAATCATCACACCAAGCTACTGAGTATCCTTTGGTTCTTACCCTGCCTTTTCTTCTGCAGAAAATGGCCCTGTGGACAGGGAATGAAGGAAACACAGATTGAGATCTTATCTAAATGTAAAGGCCAGACACTTGTGGATATGAATCTACCACCTGAAGCTGGAGGAAAATCTGGCCTTTATTAGGCATAGATATCCAGAGGTAAAGTAGTATCAGCACCATTGATATCAGTGCTCAGTCTGACAAAATCAGATTATGGTATTTCAAAGTTATTTCAGTTTTGCAGCCCATGACATGCAGGTATTGGGGCCAGCTTCATAAAAGTTAATTTGAGAGACTATTAAAACAAGTCTGGAGTGCTAGCCAGAGAGTGCTTTTCACAAAATCATCACAGTGCTTGCTTTGGATTCTCAATCCAGCATCTGTTTCTAAAGTGAAGCCAAAACACGCATTTTGCAGAGAACCCTGTAGATCCATCTACCCAGCACATTGTACAAGTAACATCTTCAGCCACAACAGTGATAAAATTCGATTGCCTTACTACCAAACTAAGCATGTTTGGTAATTTTCTAAATGTTTAAATTTATATAGATCCTTATAGGAGAGAAAACACTGCCAAAAAATGTGAAGGTTCTTCTTTATAGTGGAGTGTAGGAGCATTACTAAATTCTTCACAAATATAATTTCAATGGCAGAAAGACAAAGAGCTTGTCCCTAGGGTCATCATTACATAAAATCTTGTAAAAAATCTATAAATTCATGGCCTAGGGAAGAAATTTGTCCAGAATTTTGGTTAATCTTTGGTAACATTTTAAGTAGCTGGAAAGAGAGTCTTCTAAAGGAATGTGTCAGGAAAATTGAACTGTAGGAGGGACTGTCAGCTATGCCTACAGTTTCTTATATACATCTCCTATTGGTGATAACCCTATATAAAAATCTTAAAACAGCTTGTATGAGCACTGCACTTTCCTAATAATTTTCCTTATTTGAGTCTGATAATTGTCCATTAGATCACTGTTACTGCAGTTAATCATACCTGCATTACTTGGCAAACTTTGCTTTCTTTGGAGTTAAGTTTTACCTCAAGTTACAGCTCTTTTTTGTATCACCTTTAAGGTCTGGAAACAGCCTACTCTTTGTTTCTTGTGTCTGGGTACATACAGATAATATTTATGTCTTGAGCTAAATCCGGGAAGAAATGAGATTGAGACCTGAGGGTCACCTCAGTGGTCCTTCTGCACTAATGTCTAGATTTCTTTTTTTTTTTTTTTTGAATATCTGAATTTAGGCAAAATTAATCCCATCCCATCTAGAGTTATACACTATTACCCACCTCACAATCAGATGAAGGGCAAAGAAACATGAGCAATTCCAAAAATATTCACCTTCATTTGCAGGTGTCATCTGACACGTTAATGTCATTCTCCAAGAATAATGAGGATACTATGCTGAATCTGAATTCATAGTAGACAAATCTAAACCTGTGCAAAAAAATAAATAAAAGGTTAATAGTCCATTCACATCTGCCAACTCTGTGGACTAGGCTAAAATTTTCTCATTTTTCTCACTTTGTATAAAACTGATTCAAAACCAAAGCTCTTATTGGTCTGAGGTAATATCAGGTCTCCCCTCCCTAACATGTAACACATAGATTCTTAAGAAGCTGTTGGCTTTTGTCGCTGCTGGAGAAACCCTTCGTTTGCATTTTTCAGTAAGAGTCTGATAAATAACAGAAAGTCCTTCTTTCATGTCAGTTCTCCCAACTGCTTCAAGCCAGATGGAGTGTTCTCTTTCTGCTTCTCCTACCTTTGGTTTTGGAAATGCAAAACTATTTATTGTTCACCAGGAAGCCACAGATTGTCCTTTTCTTCTCATCCTATTTTGTATCTCCTGCTGCTGTAAATATTCCAGACTGTGACTCTTCAAAGCTCCTCCAAGCTTATGGAGTATGATTCTGACCCAAGTTTTCTCAGTTGCTCAGTTCTCCTCAGGGATCCTGGCATTGCCACTGTCCACAGCAATCCTGGCAGCAGCAATTCATCTATTCCAAAAAAAACATCTAGGGCAAACATAAGTGTCAAGGACCTCACCCAACCATAACACTTGGGAAAAGCTGGAAGCTGCAACAGAAGCATGGGCAGCTGGGTGCCTGTAACCCCAAGGAAGGCAGCATTGCTCTGGACATTCCTGCTTCATGTAAAGAGGGTTTTCATCTAAATTACACAGGCTTGAGTCTGTTTATTTTTCATACTGATATTTAAATAAAGTTTAAATTCTGCAGAATTTGGTAGCACTTGTTTGGCAGAATTGAGGTTAGAGAGGAGCTGTTTCGTCAAGTCTTACATATTTAGTAGCTGACATCTTCTACTATATTTAGCTTGTGTACTGAAGAGCAGATAGCTGATTATGCAACAAATTGAACTTCTTCCGGCCTCTTTGCAAGGAGCAGGGCATTTAGCAACCTGATTACAACTGTAAACAGTTAATAATTATTGTAATAAGGACTGTTAGCATTAATTTAGCATTAAACTTCTGATATTTTCAAAGCATTTTACAAAATACTGGAGACTTGTAACATTCCTGTGAGTTAATTAAGACCTGACATTCTTCTTGTTTTGGGAGGGATCTCAGGATTAAGGGTCCCATCTGGAATGAAATGGAGATGATATCTACTCAGGTTTCAGTTTTAACATTAGTAGTACTGATAACATTTAATTGAGTGTTTAAGCTCATGCAACTTATGTGCCTCAATAGAGAAACTGCAAAGTTACACTAGGCTACTGCTGGCCCAACTTTTCCAGAAGTTTCTCTTGCTAGTTATAACGAAAGCACAATCAAGCCCTCTGTTAATGAACTTATAAATCCTGCTACTGTAACATTTGTTAAATGTGTGAGGAAAAAGAGGAAGTCTGGAATAAAATTCATGCAGCAGAAAGCCATTCAGGTTTTTTTAATCCCCAGCTAATGGTGAATCAACTGTGTAAGTATCAGACATAAGGAATTTTTTTTAAGAACGGTATTTTTGTCAGTGTTTAATTTCATGTAGTTGGCACTTTCCAAAGATTACTGAGGAAATGGGTGGCATCAAGACTTTGAGATACGAAGAAATTTCCCCAAATATCCAGGCCTTTCATCTCTCAGTACTCTCCTCTAAAAATTAAATCCTCATCCTTCAATGAAAGAATAAAACAGATTTCTGAAGCATCATTATTGTGCTTTATAACTTCACAAGTAAATCAGAAAAGATGCTTCACAAGAAAAAAACATCTTAAACACTTTGGTTTCTTACAAAGTGCTAATTATCACTACTATGCTGTATTATTATTCTTTTTGTGATCAATTTTCTAATTATTTAATAAAATACCATGGTAAAAGAATGACTTTTACAGGCTAACTGTGGAGTAAATTGGCTGTTTTTAGTCAGCAACATTTCACATTGTGCATATAGGTGTAGGTAAATTGGCAAAGTAATATAACACACCAATAAAAAAACCTGCAGTTCTTCCAAATTTCACCAAAAAAAAAAAAATCATGTTTGAAATAAATAATAAAAAAACCCCAACAAAACCTCTGTGGCTGATTTTATTGACTTACTGTTCCTTGATTCATTCATGCTTATGCAAGGTGAGGGCCTAGACGTGGTAAGCCTTCCAATGTTCACCCATTCAGAGACCACAGAAACCTTGTTGATTAAGTAATGTACATTTCATCATCTGCTAAAGTGTCAGCCCTGGGGAGATGGATGAATTAATATTCTGTATTCCCTAAGGAACCACACATTACCTGTGCATTACCACACACCACTGGAGACAGCAAGGTAGATTGGTTTTATCTGAAACAAGCTGTATCTCCCAAGATAGCAGCATTTTGTGTTTAACTTAATATATGCTTGTGTATTACTGCATGCAAAATTAATAGATTACTTTTGTTTTTCTTCTGATAAAGCCACAAAGCCTCACTTTCCTTCTCTGATTTATTGACATTTTGATGTAAATTTTAATATGCTATCTTCTGTGTTCTTTCCACTTTTAGTAAACCAACAGTCCTTATATTTTGACATTCTGTTTAACCATGACAAAAAGTAACCACAGATTCAGTAGAACTTCAATTGTTTTCTTTCAAACAAATTGATATTCCATGATTTTGTGCACGCTACTTTTCCTAAGGAAAATCTATCAGACCTAGAGAGGCAAATAGAATTGCCTATTTTTCATGTGATACCATCCTACCTTAACCATTTGATATCACCTATCAGGCTGTAAGCAGGAAAAAGCAAGGCCCTCCAAATTAATGATAAAACACTACAAAACTTCTGCCCCTTCAGCTTTCCAGTCCCATACAGCCTCAAAGGAAAAGGAATGTTTGTCTTGTTTCTTTTTCCATCCATAGATATTTCTAAAGTTTTGTGGGTTTCGTGGGGGTATTCTTCCCCTAATAGCAACTCTTGGGATTTGGAGAGTAATGAACTAGTTTGCTGGTATGTTTCCTCAACTTCAATATTTGTGATTTTTCTGACTAGATGCAATGAAGATGTCCTGAGTGCTTTGTGACATTGAGTGATGAGCTGGCACAAACATCAGCCCAGACTAGAAGGAGGTGTGGAATGGTCAGTGCCCAAGCTCAGACACAGCCACTGTAACAGCTGGATGGCTGAGCTGACAAACATGCCCCAGCTCAAGACAAGTGTGATGCAATAGCATCCAGTGTAGCCCACTCTGAGGAAGGATGGCAGCAAGTGGCTTCCTGCACATTGCCATGGCCCAGGAATGGGTGCACCAGTGTGTCTTGCTTCTCAGGAGACACGTACTGACATTGTACCCTGCAGCAATCTGGTCAGGTATCTGAGCCTCATGGCAGTGAAGAAACTGCCAGCTCACAAAAGCTCAGCTACAGGTTGCTGGCAAAGGAAGAGAGGATATATTGTCATATTCACAATGTGATTGAAATATTGTTAGAGCTGCTTGTCATACCACATCTAGCTTCTGATGCATACCTTCCCAACTGTGTTCAAAGGCTTAAAAGTTTTGATTAAAGATTTTTATTTAAATTACTAAGCAGTGGGAGTGTTCAAAATTTTCTGGGTCACTATTACTTAGGGTAATAGGGTGATAGGGTGCTTAGTTATTGGTTAGTGAAAACATTAAATTTATATGATACCAATGTATAAATTAGCTAGAAAACCATGGATCCACTTGTGAAGTCACTATCTCAGGGGCTTGATGAGATTAAAATTCAGCTTTGCATTATCATCTGATACATAAACACCAAAAGGTCCAGCAACTTTACTCCTTTTGGGATTATTGTTACTCATCAATTTTTGGTCTGCTGTAAGGACCTCAACACACATGTAACCAACACAGAACACCACACTTTAGTATCTTCTCGCTCATCATTCCATTTTTCAGCCAGTATGTCTGTTATGAAAAGTGCTATATTACTTTTCATCTTCTGTGCTATTTTAACCTAGCACAACCCACTGCCTTTTGTTCACATATGTGGCAGAATGTCACTATGGTAATAACTGTGCTATTTTTTCAGCTGTTTTAATGGTATGATAACATTTGTTGGAAGCTAGAGATTTGCTGAGGTACTATTTCTCACATCTGGAGCACATTGCCTACTGAGGTTTGTTCTGTTGATTCAATTTCTGATTATAAATCCAGCCTCAAATTTTATTTGTTCTCCTTGGCTTCCACTCGTTGATCTAAATTTGTGGGTTTTTACTCTTTATGTGTAATTTTCCTTAAGACATCCTGTGAAAATCACTATGCAAGCACAATTTGTGCTGCATGGTGTTATTAAGTATTCTCTTTTGAGTTGTAGATTGAAAGAACTGTATAATTCATTTTGTTGTAACTTCCCAAAGAAATATATTTAGCTAAAATATTTTTGATTAAAAATTGATGTGTCATTTAGCTACTTCCCACTGATTTTAAGTGAACACAAATGGGATAGACTGAAGATTTTTTGAAAGGTGTGTTCATCTCATGTGGTTTCTTCAGGTTGCATCTGAAAAGGCTTCCACTAGTAAAATACTATTTCAAAGCTACCACACCTAATTTCTTATGACAGTGTTCCTATGGAGGTCAAGATTTTAGAGTAAAATAATCAATTACAGGATTGTAACTCAACTTCATGGCATGTGAATCAATCTCCTTTTCTTGCACTTTGAATTTTAGTATTACAGTTCATAGTGTGGAGCACCACAGTATGCAGTACTGCTTAAAATATTCTGCTGGTGAGAAGGCAATGTGAGAACTGCTATTTTAAATTAAAAATCCCATTTTTACGTCAGAGCAGGATGTGATTATACACTGCTACTTTGCAGTTCACCATAACAGTAGTGAATAGTGAAAACTGCTGTGAAAACATGGTTGGCTGGCTTTCTCAACAGATTTTAACCAAACTGCACTTCCGCAGGAACCATCTCTGATGTGTTGGACTTCTAACAGGTTTTTTTGTGAAATGAAAAAATTTGCTTTCTTTGGAGAGCAGTTCTTAGAGAAGTTATCTTTGATGCTTTGCAGAGGGGTAGCTTTATCTACCAAGCTGTAACCAAATTTTACTCTCTAATCTATATGATCAGCTTTGATTTATCTTCATAGTATTGACAAATGTGTGCATGAGCTGATCTAATTTTACTGTGCTATAGCAAAATAAGTCCCAATTCAAATAAATCCTATACATCCCCTTCTTTAATATGCATTAAATGTGAATCAAAATTCCATTAAATCAAACAGAAAATCAAAATTCCATTAAAAATTACAAATATCTCCAGATCTCATTATGCACTGGAGTTCCACTAAAAGTAATAATGGCACTGAATCGAATCCAAACGGAAATACCCTTCAATGTGGGCAAGGAAAATTTAGAACTGAATCTGAGTTTATGTGACTCAAGCCTGTCTTTAACAGCTCAATTATGAAGTTATAACCATTCCTTACTGATATATCAAGGACACAAAAAACTTGTGATCTTTTGCTAAGCTCTACTGTAGTCCAGTTTTGACTTGTTTTTGAAGGTATTGTCATCCTTCTGAGTCAAACTGAGATACAAAAGTATCTCTTCCGCTCGTCACTGACTCTTTTCATCAGCTTCTCCCTGTTTCACCACTCCTCAATGTCATATCCTGTCTGCTCTGCAGTCTTTCTCAGTCTCAGTCAGCATATTGCTGGCATATATTTTTAATTCACCATCTTTTTGAAATCTTGCTTCATAGACCTATGTCTACTCTTCTGTCCAAATACTGAAGGAAGGGGAGTGGGATGAGGTGTGCAGATCTAGACTGAATAACTCAGAAATCACATTTTCGCCTCAATTTTTCTGTTCCTAGCTCATCAATTCTTGTAAATTTTATGTCTCCTGTATATCTTGTGGAGTGAAGAGTGTACTTTTAAAAGCCTTCAGGTGGAGGCCCTACTGCCTAAATTTTAAGTGCAAGATAAAAGCCTGCATTAGCTACATGGTTTGTCATATTCTGTGACCCTCTCAATGGAGACAGAGAAATATTGTTTAGGCCTGTGCTTCCTTAAGACAACTAAAATTGAATTTTCTTTCTTCCTGTCCTTCTTTTATGTAATTGTCACTGGCATTTCAGATGTATTTCCAGTAACTCAAATTTCCAGCTGGGCATTTCTCTGACCTGTCTTAGGCTTCTCATGGTCAACTTTACTTTTTCAACGTCTTTCAAAATCTATCCTTTTCTTTACATCTCCACCAGCAAAACTTCATGTCTTTTTTCTTTATTTTTGTTTTGTCCAAGTTTACAGTCTCTAGTCTCTCTTACTGAACATTTTCTTCTTACAATTGTTCAGCTTGAAACACTCATTCAATTCTGCTCCAAACTACAGTTACCATGAGACCTGAAATCCTCGACTGGGTCCTTATCTCTTGCAAGATAAAGCATTAACTCTGCTCTCTCCTACTGAGAGAAGCAAAACCAAGTTGCTGCATAACTGTGGCTCTTTCCTCATTCAAGCGCCGTTCTGGCTTGTGCTCCCTCTCTGTTGCTCTCCATCCATTTTCTTACTTTGTTCATTTCTTTGCCTTTCTCCCCCTTTTGGAAGTTTTTCAAGCAGCTCTTACCTTAAGGCCGTGGAGGTGTGGACAATGCAGGATACATGATGGCAGTTCCTGTTCTCAGCTGGTCTGGCAGGATCCTCCTCCTCTTTCCACTGGCTATAGAAGCAAAGACAGCAACCACTGCTGGGCAAGCCACCGACTGTGTTTCCTTCTATGCTCTTCCCCCTGCTTAGTGACTTTCTTAGAGTTCATGAAGGAACACATCTCTCTATAACTCCAGCCTTCCAGTCCAATAGTGATTCCCTGGGTCATTGCCTAGTGGATAGGAGCCATGGTATTTTCGGGTTGTACTGCTATGGAGAGAAATTTATCCTACTAAATCTGAAGGATATTAGTAATTCTAGCACTTGTACAAGATGGTTTATACGTTTGTTTCAAATTTGTTTGCTTCAAATTGTATTTTTCATATAGATTTTATGTCTACAAGTAAGATTTATTTTTAATATCAAAGTATTCATGTCATGAGATTGTTTTTAACCTTCCTTGACTTCTATGTTTAAACTTCAGTGAGAATAATTTTTTTGATTAAATTGTTTGTCTTAGACTTAAACAACAGAGCAAATATTAATGAAAGATTCTACAACACAGGAGCTGCAGTGAATGAAACAATCTTTAAAAAATATTTTTTTTATTCCCGCTCACTTGAACACAGAATGACTATACTGCCTTCATGGGAACAGCATTTTTTGTCTTAATTTTACTTTTAGCTCCCATGAGGCAGACCTACAGGACAGAAGACACTCATCCATTTTAGCATTTGTCTGTCCTAGTGGACTTCCACTCCACATGAAATAGCTTGAGCTTATCAGTTGTTTTCCCCCACAGATACACTGCACTTCCATGCATCTACTACCATGACCAAAAATTCTGGCCTTCTTGAATTTATATTCTGTCTGGAATACCATTGACAGGAAAAAGCAATAGAAGATTTTAGTTGCCATCATCTTCCTTTTCATTCACAAAAAGTCACCTCTCTTTCTTCACTAGCTCAATATGGGGAGAGAGTCCATCTAGTTTTATATTTTATAAATATATATTTTATTTATATTCAAGGAGAAGGAAGAATAAAGATTCACAAGATTTTCTATACAATCTTTTAATCTTATTTTTCTGCCACTGCAGAACTTTATTGCTGCTACACAAAACTTGTGGTGCTTGCACTGTCTGACTTCATATGATGGATTACTGAGAATGAAAAATTATTCAGTGGTAACACCTCACATCACTCCGGTGCAATCTCACATGATGATAAATGATGCAAGTTCTCTGAGCTCGGACTTGTAGAGGGAAGAGATTGAGAATGTTCAACAAAAACAAAAACCAACATGAATGGGCTTTCAAGGAAAGATTGGAGTGGAAATATAAAATAAGGTGTTACAGTGCTCTAATAGAGAGGACAAAGCCACATTCATGTCTGGTTGGTGTTTCTTGCAGTCTGGGAATGAAAGGAGAGGAAACCTGACTATAAGACAATTTTATTTGAGGAGTGAAGTAAAGTAAAACTAAATAGTAGATATGCAGTTCCCCAGCAGAGACTAAGAGGACTGATATAAACCAATTTCCTTAAGATCTCTTCAGCACTGAAAATTTCCTTCACATTGATAGCTTCCAACAGAGACTGTTCACGTTTGCTCCACTGGTGTCAAAAGTCTTTGCCTTGCAAACAGGTAACTGAGCCTAGGATTTACAATGTCTCCTGCAATCCATCCCTTCTACTTCACTGGCTGGTCTGGGACATCTCAGTGGTAGAAGGGGCATAACCAATAAATCTGGCTCCGTTTTCTGCAGTGTTTTCACACTGACTTCAAATGATAGCCTAGAAGTGTCTCTCAGAAATGCAGCAACAAAGGTGGGAAGTAGGTTGCAGGAGTCAAGAAACTGTGTACCCCAAAAAGCTGTCTGAAAGCTAACACTCAGAAGTAGTTTCTTCTCCAGACATCTCTTTGCTCAAAGAAGTTTCCTAGATTTAGCAGCTTACGTGTGTATACAAGGAACTAGAATTTGGCACAGGCTGTGAGCACTTATAGACACAGAAGTGTCTGAACACGCCATTGACAGGAGAGCTTCCCTGCACAAAAGGCACCACAGGCTCCATCAGAGCCATGCCTGACTCTACAGTGCCTGCAAAGGTTTCACTCAGCTGTGAGCTAGGGGGTGAGGAGGGCTTTGAAGGCATCCTAGAAGGGGAGTGGGAAAATCTTGAGTGGTCAGTAATTAGGGATACTGTTCATACTGCCATTTTGTCATGGGGTCCCTCTGACCCCATATGAGGCACCCCCAAGGAGCTTTCCCCATATGAAGAGAGACCTTGCCTTCTATGACTTGGACTTTGCAGGGATTGAAGCACATATGGAAGCTGGGCTGTAGGACTAGAGGAGCCTGGAAGAAATCTGGGGGGTTGCCAAGGGGGTTAGTGCATGGCAGAATTAGGGGGTCTGAAAATATCACATGCTGACTGTCCCTGGTGGGGCCATTCTATGTCATGCAGCCCTCTCTAACAATGTTTCTGACACATTTGACAGTGTCCTTCATGAGTGAGGCTCTGGCTGTAGAGGTCTGAGTTGTCCAGCATCAACATTTCTGTGCAGCAGGGAAGGGAAGGAGTCCCTCCTGGCAGTTTACCCTTGAATTAGCATCAGTAGCACCCCGAAATGGAAAAGCTGCATCTTGCCTTTTGGTCATTTTAGAGGGATTCTGTGCATGAGGGTGGCCCTGAGTTACATCAGACCCCAGAAGTCCATGAGGACAACATGTGGGTATGGGAAGCTTCATGATATGAAGTTGCTGCAAGGACTGGAGGGAGGGCCAGAGACCAGGTTCCCAACTGTTCAAAAGCAGCCACTCTTCAATACTCCTACCTCCACACAAGACAGTCTCCAGGCCAACACAAGCTGCATGCCATCATGTCCTGAAGATGATCTTGGAAATTCTCCAGATATCATAGGCATAGCCCATACAGTTTACTTCCAGTATTTCACATATAAATAAATGTCTCTCTAGAAGCAAAATCTGAAAAGCATATCTTTGTCTACAGTCAAGCAAAAAGAAGAAAAAAGAAAAAATATGAAAAGGAAAAGGAAAGCAATAAATAACTTCTATTCCTGCCATGCAGGATTGTTTCAGGTGTCAAACAACAATCAGTTACTGATCTCCAGTTAGAACACTTGTGGTTGAAGAAATTTTAACCTTAGACTTTATACTTTAAAAAAAAAAGAATATCCAACATTGCTATCTCAATTTAGTTTCACAACAAGTAAATTTTAAAATATCTAAGCTGACAGTCAAAATTTGTTATTTAGGGAACTGATGTCAGATCTAGCTATATTCAAAATCTAAAACTGACAGAAAAGTTTGTTATATTTGGATTTTATGACATGCTAGAGTAAACAGGACTCCCTGACAGCTTCTCAGGCAGGCAATCTTACCATTCTTGTATTGTGAAAAGTATGTTAGCAGTAGAGCACTGTAAGGGGTATCAGCCAATATGCAACAAAACCTGTGCAGAATTTTTGATGCTACTTAAAAATACGTGTTGTAAAGACTGCTTCAGCTTTGTTTTTCATTATGGACTTAGAAGAACATTAGAAAAGTCAGATAAACCTGCTTTAAGTATCTAAATTCCTGAAACTATAACTTTTTCCTGAAGTGTTATATTTTCATTATTTTTGCTAATTTTCATGTTAGAACTTTCATTTTACAACAATTTTTTTTGCCACAGAAGCATCATCTTTCTTTTCTGTTTTTTTGTCACTCTTTGGACCGTTGGTACTTCAGATACATCTAACAGTATATCTTAGTTACAATGAGAAGGCCAGAATTCATTTCAGTATTTATGTTAGAGACTTCCTAATATTCAATGGAATGCACTGCACTTTTTAATGCATACATTCAAGTTTTCCCTTAGAGAGTGGCACCTATAGCTCTACACAGGTGAGTTAAGCTTGTCCCTGTACTGTATTTGGCAAAATGACAAATTGTTAAATGTCTCTATCCATCACCAAAGCGTCACCACTCTAATACATAGGTTCTGTAGCTGAATGTAATTAAAGCATGCATTATTGATGTGTCTCTGCAAGAAAAGAAGCAGCTAAAATGTACTTTTGTCATCAGTATAATTCTGAATACAATGGCATCTGTGATTATTAGTTTTACCTAGTATCTTACAGGAGCAGTACTGTTTTAATTAACTATCTGAGGTAGTTTTTTCCTCTATTCATTAAACAGCTTGGTTTTTTCATTAAACAGTCTGGTTTTCCTATCAGAAAAACTGTGTTCATTTTTCTCATTAATCTCCCTCCACATAATCTGATAGCAACTTTATTTTCTTTCCCTGAGTTACCCCAGTCTTTTCTCTCTTTATTTAAACTTAGCTCTGCTATTTTTTCCCCTATATTCATTCTTCTTCTCCTATAAACTCCTAAATATCATTTCCTCAAAACCATGCTCCTGTTTTTCCAACTGCTACGACTTTGATGTTTCCAAAATCTCTTCCTTGTGAAGTATCTGGAAACTTAGGTCATTCTGTATTTGAGGACCCCCATCTGTGAATGCTTTCTCTGCATTCTCAAGTGCTCCAGGACTACCTAGGAGACTCTGCTGGGCTCAAGGCTCATTGCAATGCGTGACCCATTCTATGAGAAATATAAATGTCACAGCGTTGAGGAGTACTGCCTTTCACTGAAGAACTGAGGTGCAGAGCTGACAGCCTGCCCGTGCAAGTTCATGGCAGACCTTGGAGATAGCGGGCAATTTAATGTCTGTATTACCAAACCACCTCATCCTCATCACTGGTAGAACTGAGTCATGGTTATCAGTCACAGATGAGTACAGATGATTCAGAGGTTCATTAATGAAGCACTCTTTGATGTTGTTCGAGGCTGAACTAATTAAGTTTGGAGATACAGCCAGAATATTCAAGAATCTCATTGTTTCCCTTTGTTTGCTTGTAATTGCTGTTCTGCAGTACAGCAGTTTTCTGTGCTAGGGGATTTATTTCTAATTTCTACAGAGTATTACATTACCCTTTAATGTAACTCCCTGGTGACATTTTTAAATGATTCATGCACACTTCATATGTACCAATTTATTTTTAAATGGAAGGTGCACAGGAAAACCTTAAAAGATACACATCTGTACTGGGAGCTTTGCTGAAGACTTTATATTCAAGGAGTTGGTGATCTTGGATAGGTCTCATCTGCTCTGTTAGGGTTCATACTTAGGGTTTGGGAAGCCCCCCTGTTATTAATATAATATGCAACTTATAGCTTTGGGAAAGACAAACTCTCCCTGGATCAAGGGGTGGTGTGCATTGATCCTGATGAGGAGAGGTCTGCCCATTGAGGAGGGAGTGAGCCACACCACAGGTGAGCAGCCACACCAGAGGTGAGCAGCCACAGGCCAGTATGCACTGGGCTGAATGTCCAGCGTGGCCTCCAGGCCCTGTTGTGCCATCTACATGCATTGAGTGCAGGATGAGCCCCACCAGCTCATGGTACTGGGGGAGCCTGCAGGCTGCTCCCACCTGACTCTGCTGATCACAGCACCTGCCTGGCCTTGACTTATCTGAAAAAAAAAAAAGGTAACAAGAAGTTAATGTGTGAGCACCCTGTAAGAATATAGTAGTCTTTTTGTATGCAGTACAATTATTGTATTATACAATTGCTCAAATGGCCGAAAAGGGAGAGCTTCCCTCTATAGATATTATCAGCTCTGCATAAGGTGATGGGGAAATTCCATCCAGTCTTAGCTCTGATGCTGTATGAACACCTGTGCCCTCCATCTGAAAGAACATAACATCTACTCACTACAGATATTTCTTTCTAGTCTGTCTTATTAAAACAATTACGTTATTGATACTTTTGTTGTCGGGCCCTTTTTATTGAGATCCACGAACAGCCCGGCATGGGTTTATTCCCTCTCTCACCCTTCCCCAGAACAACCTCTCCATCACTCTTACTCAGTACAAAGTTATTTAGGACCTTAAATAAACATTTTTCTGATTTTAAAATGTAGCTAAAGAGTGAAAGCTGAAAGAAAAAGAAAAGTGAGGCAGCTTCTGGTAACCAAATTCAGGATTTGTCTCTAACTTAAGAATTGTTCTGTGTGGTCACTCTTTAGGAACAAAACATATTCATTTATGTAACTTAGTAATGGGGAACAAATCATCATAGAGGAGGAAATAAAATCCATGGCATATTTATTTCTAAAATATTACTCTCAGCTTGGAAAACCAGCACCTAAGGACTTTTAATGCTTAGGCAAGAAACTTAGCTCTACACTTAGAATAATAGTTAAATTTCTCAGTCAGAAAGTCAGATGATGATATGATTAAATCATAGGAGCATAAATCAGGATTCTCATCCAGGTGACTTTCATGAGAAACTTTAATTAAACTTTGATTAGGTATAGATTGGAGAGGAGAGGTATTTTTGTCTTGCCTATCCACCTCTGTGTTCACCTCTCCATTTGTTCACTGCCTAATAACTTTTGAAGCTACCAGTCAATCAATTCATTATGACAGACTAGGTGAAGTCTTAAATATATAAGACACCAGGCAAACCAGAACCCAACAGTAATGCTGCTTGGAGAACTATTTGCAATTTTTCCTTTTTTTTGTTTTCCTAATCGTTATGTTGTATAAGTGACGGAAATATTTCTGCCCTTTTTGATCAGTCCATAGAAGCAGTTAGCCTGTGTCTTATTTCCAGCAGTAACNCCTTTCACTGAAGAACTGAGGTGCAGAGCTGACAGCCTGCCCGTGCAAGTTCATGGCAGACCTTGGAGATAGCGGGCAATTTAATGTCTGTATTACCAAACCACCTCATCCTCATCACTGGTAGAACTGAGTCATGGTTATCAGTCACAGATGAGTACAGATGATTCAGAGGTTCATTAATGAAGCACTCTTTGATGTTGTTCGAGGCTGAACTAATTAAGTTTGGAGATACAGCCAGAATATTCAAGAATCTCATTGTTTCCCTTTGTTTGCTTGTAATTGCTGTTCTGCAGTACAGCAGTTTTCTGTGCTAGGGGATTTATTTCTAATTTCTACAGAGTATTACATTACCCTTTAATGTAACTCCCTTGTGACATTTTTAAATGATTCATGCACACTTCATATGTACCAATTTATTTTTAAATGGAAGGTGCACAGGAAAACCTTAAAAGATACACATCTGTACTGGGAGCTTTGCTGAAGACTTTATATTCAAGGAGTTGGTGATCTTGGATAGGTCTCATCTGCTCTGTTAGGGTTCATACTTAGGGTTTGGGAAGCCCCCCTGTTATTAATATAATATGCAACTTATAGCTTTGGGAAAGACAAACTCTCCCTGGATCAAGGGGTGGTGTGCATTGATCCTGATGAGGAGAGGTCTGCCCATTGAGGAGGGAGTGAGCCACACCACAGGTGAGCAGCCACACCAGAGGTGAGCAGGCACAGGCCAGTATGCACTGGGCTGAATGTCCAGCGTGGCCTCCAGGCCCTGTTGTGCCATCTATGTGCATTGAGAGCAGGATGAGCTCCACCAGCTCATGGTACTGGGGGAGCCTGCAGGCTGCTCCCACCTGACTCTGCTGATCACAGCACCTGCCTGGCCTTGACTTATCTGAAAAAAAAAAAAGGTAACAAGAAGTTAATGTGTGAGCACCCTGTAAGAATATAGTAGTCTTTTTGTATGCAGTACAATTATTGTATTATACAATTGCTCAAATGGCCGAAAAGGGAGAGCTTCCCTCTATAGATATTATCAGCTCTGCATAAGGTGATGGGGAAATTCCATCCAGTCTTAGCTCTGGTGCTGTATGAACACCTGTGCCCTCCATCTGAAAGAACATAACATCTACTCACTACAGATATTTCTTTCTAGCCTGTTTTATTAATACAATTACATTATTGATACTTTTGTTGTCAAGCCCTTTTTATTGAGATCCACAAACAGCCCGGCATGGGCTTATTCCCTCTCTCACCCTTCCCCAGAACAACCTCTCCATCACTCTTACTCAGTACAAAGTTATTTAGGACCTTAAATAAACATTTTTCTGATTTTAAAATGTAGCTAAAGAGTGAAAGCTGAAAGAAAAAGAAAAGTGAGGCAGCTTCTGGTAACCAAATTCAGGATTTGTCTCTAACTTAAGAATAGTTCTGTGTGGTCACTCTTTAGGAACAAAACATATTCATTTATGTAACTTAGTAATGGGGAACAAATCATCATAGAGGAGGAAATAAAATCCATGGCATATTTATTTCTAAAATATTACTCTCAGCTTGGAAAACCAGCACCTGAGGACTTTTAATGCTTAGGCAAGAAACTTAGCTCTACACTTAGAATAATAGTTAAATTTCTCAGTCAGAAAGTCAGATGATGATATGATTAAATCATAGGAGCATAAATCAGGATTCTCATCCAGGTGACTTTCATGAGAAACTTTAATTAAACTTTGATTAGGTATAGATTGGAGAGGAGAGGTATTTTTGTCTTGCCTATCCACCTCTGTGTTCACCTCTCCGTTTGTTCACTGCCTAATAACTTTTTAAGCTACCAGTCAATCAATTCATTATGACAGACTAGGTGAAGTCTTATATAAGACACCAGGCAAACCAGAACCCAGCAGTAATGCTGCTTGGAGAACTATTTGCAATTTTTCCTTTTTTTTGTTTTCCTAATCGTTATGTTGTATAAGTGACGGAAATATTTCTGTCCTTTTTGAACAGTCCATAGAATCAGTTAGCCTGTGTCTTATTTCCAGCAGTAACTGGAACAAGACAAGCATTTGTGCAGGCACAGAATTACCTGTCCACATTAGAGTGGTCCTCCACAGTGGGATCTCTATTCCCACGCTCTCTTAGTTAAGAGCTGTAGTTTGACCCGAACAGGATTTTATATCTCTTCTCTTTTCTAGGTTGACTTTCTGAAGGCAAAAAAGAATTTACAGTTTTTCTGCCTACATGTGCATCCATATGCGTCACAGACCCACCAAAAACCATTGAACACACTGGGCATTTTTAGCAAAACCTGAAAAAATAAGATAAGTCTGGTAAGCCATACGAAAATTGGTGGTTCTGGAAAGGGGCTTATATTAATGTTCCCCCTCAAAAAACATCTGGCAAAATTCAGCTGCAATGCACCTGGTTTGGTGCTTGGGAGACAGACTTCTGACAGAGAGCTACTGTAGTGCTGCCACTGGCAAATGAGCATTGAGGCCTGGGGAATGAGAGCTGGGGGAAAGCAGATGAGGGCACAAGGCATCCAGTAAATAAGTTGGATTACTGTTTACAGGCAACTTGCTACAGACACTGTTGCTTCTGTAATAAGAAAAAAAGGTACAAAAGGATGACAATTTTCACATCAGTCTCTTCATATTATTCTGGAAGAAAGGAAAAAAAGAGAGCTCCCTGTCATCATAAGAAAGTTATACAATATTTGCAGTGACTCCATTGTACTAGTAAATTTAACTAAGTGTTTATGAATTTTTTAATCCATGTAAACCAGAGTAATTTAATTACATATAAAAAAAAGGATTGCATAACCTCTGTAAAGTGTTGAATATTTCATGTCAGCCTAAGGATGCAGCATGTTCCATTAGTTAAAAAAGCCCTTGAGGATGTGTGAGAGCACTGGATTGAGAGTATCTCCATGTTAGATAGGAAAGCATGAATACATGTATGTGTATATCCATAGGGAAGAAGAGAAAATAGCTATGGGCAATGTAATATTGTGAGCAGTAGGTTGTTTCTCATTGAGAGGAAGCAGGTGTTATATAGAAAGACACAAGCATCTTTCATTATAAAATCCTGTTTTATCAGTATAATAATTTTGAGTTGAAGCATCATTTTGCTTCGAGATGTGCCTTTGATTCTCTTCAAAGAGAAAAGAGAATGCTTGTGTAAAGTCTGAATCACATCCATATACTCTTATCTGAGTATCAAAATATTAAATGATACCTCGTTTGTAATTTTTGGCATTTGTCTAAGATGTCTTTGTTTTTATACAATCAGCTTGCTGCTGAATATTCACACTCCTTGTGGTTATTTGAAGAAAATAAGATTTAAGTTAGCAAAGTATTTATTGTTAATTTGTTAGATAATTTGGTCTCTACTGATATAAAGAGACTTTATTCATTCAGCCATTTATTTTGCTCATGGCTTCAGCAGAAGCACACTATAAAACATATGAATTCCCGTAATTGCAGTTCAGAGATGGCATACACTGCATTCCCTGCAGCTCAGGTTCACACCTTCTGAAGAGCAAGGATCTGCAATGAGTTCAGCATCCATAGTGGATAGATGTAAGTTTGGCTATGCAGTCCTTCTTGGTTAAAGAACATCCCTCTCTAAGTAGATACTGAAAACTGAAGCGAAAACTTTAGTTTTATTCATCTATCCTCGCCATGTCTTTTGGATTAACCCATGCATGTAAGTTTAATAATTTAAAGCTGTTCCATACTTAGCTTTTACAAAACATAAAACTTGTCTTTTCTCATCTGTCACAGACCTGGAGCCCAGGTCAGCTCTGAGTTAGATAGCAGCAATTCAGCGGGGTCCAGAAACACAGGGACAACATTGACCTGTAGGTGCCTGAACCAGGAGATGAGGCAGACCTTGCTGGGACACGAGGATCACTGCTGTGATGTGGCTGGTGAGAGTGGGAGAGGAAGAAGTTGAGCAAGTGCTGTTGCTGCTTACAAAGCGTGCTTAGCTAAAGGTCTCTAAATGTCCAGGGAAAGACTTAGGGTAATAAACAGCTGGTGTTCATTTCCTTGTGAACATAAAGAGCTATGACAAGCAGTCACTTCCTCCCACTGCTAGCAAAGCAGATTGCTGGGCAAACCAGATCGCTGCTTTGCTGTCTCCTCTTTGATTTAGTCCAAGCTGTCTACAGTGAACCTTGGCCCACATTTCATTCCAGTCTGTCCATTCATCTCAGCCAGCAGCTCAGCCCCATGCAACTGCTGCTCACTCCCCCACAGAGGGAATGGGGAGACAATCAGGAGAGTAGAAGTGAGAAATTGTTTAATGGGCAAAAGAAAAGCCACCCACACAAGCAAAACAAAACAAGAAATTCATTCATTGTCCATTGCATAGGCAGGCAGGTGTTCAGCCATATCCAGGAAAGAAGGGCTCCACCATGTGCAATGTGACTTGGAAAGACAAATACCATCACTCCAAGCTCCCCTCTTTACTTCTTACTCCAGATTTATGTCCTGGGCATAATTTCCTATGGTATGGGATATCCTTGTGGTCAGCTGGGGAAGGTGTCCTGGCTGTGTCCCATCCCAGCTCTTTGTACGCTCCCAGTCTACTCCCCGGTGGGGTGAGAGGCAGAGAAGGCCTTGACTGTGCAAGCACTGCTCAGCAACAACTAAAACATCCCAGAGTTTTCAATACTGTTTCCAGGACAAATCAAAACCAGCCCATACCAGACGCTGTGAAGAACACTCTCTGTCTCAGCCCAAACCCGCACACAGTGCCACAGGATGGAGCTTGCACTGGGCTATTCCTCAGGAAGGTCTGGGTGTCCCTTCCTCTAGTGTGGGTGAGATGACCAGCAAACCCAACCGAGCCCACCAAGCCCATAACTTTAATGCTGCCGGAAAGGCAAAGCCCATGCTGAGGGGCTGCAGGGGCCTGGGCTTTGCCATTTATCAAGCTCCAAGGCTTAAAGCCCTAAGCCTTGAAGTCATATTGGGTTGTTGCAGGTGCCAGACTGGCTTGGGTCCAAACGGATGGAGGCCTTAAGTGTTAATTTTTTTGACCAGTATAACCTCAGGGTCTTATCCCACTTAACAAGTTTAAACAAGGTTACTGATGAACTTTGGCATGGGACTCAATCACAGAGGCAAGCTTTTCTGACATAAGCTTACCAGAGAAATGCCATCAGTGTACCCACATGACAGAAACTCCTTTTGTCTCTTCATGAGAGGTTGGGAATTGTAGCTCTCAGTGACCCAGCCAGTATCTGCCATTAAAACACACTCAGCAACAACTATATCTTGCTGGACTTCAAGGGTTCATCCCCCCTCACAGACAGCTGCACCAATTAATGGTTTCTCACCATCAAAAAGGTGGGTGGATTTGTTGCTCTGTCCTGCTCCCTTCCCATAATAAACCAGAACAAAGCCCAAACAAACAACAATCAAGCAAACAAACAAACAAACAAAAGTAAAATCCTGTTTGCTTTGTGCTGCTGTAGCAAAACAAATTTGTTTCCAAAAGCTCAGCAGGAGTAGCACACATGCTGGAGAAGGCAACAAGGCAGACTGTAAAGGAAGCAAGACCTCTCAGTCAGCAGTGGTGGCTTTAAATCTGTTCACACCATCCTGTGAAAGTAAGTTGAGAGTGTGGATAGTTACTGGCTTCTAGCCCGGTGGCTTTAATGCCTTAATGAAATCCAATGCAATTTAACCACAGCAATTCAGTGTATTCATTTAAAAAAACTAATTGCAGAGAGATGCTTCTTGAGATTGCTGAAGGCAAAATGCATCCATGTTTTAGGATTGCTTTGATAGAGCCTCACTCGATCCACATAAGGAACACCCCAAATCCCATTTCTTTAAAATGGGTGATTTTAACTCTTATTTTTGTCTTTGAAAAATGCCTTTATCACTCCTGGTTATCACCTGGAAGATATAATTTCACTCAATGGATTTTCACTGTTCCCACAACTCCTCCAGGCATATTCCAAGAGATGTCTCAGCTTTATTTCTCTCACTGTCCTCTTTCCCCTAATCCTTATCCTTAATGCCATATAATCAGGCAGAACATATTAGTTAGTCAAATTAGAGTGCAGATGACATGCCATCAGCCAGGAGGAAGGGGAAAGATTAGAGGCTGGTTCAGACACATGGCAATATCTAATTAGTTGACATCTTGTGAAATCCTGTGAGATTTTTGGAGAGTGGTGGTACGGAGTAGAAGAAGAGTTGCTAATAGTTGATGGTGATAATTCTTTCCATAGCTTCCAAAGGAAGTGAATGATTGCTCTGAATATTTTGAAAATTGTTACGAATAGAGCATTTTTATATATCTAAACAGTTCATTTGGGCATTTTAATACTGTCCACGGATGGGAAGGTGGGTCTTTTACAGTAGGACATCAAAGAGTTTAGTCACAGGACTAAGAAGAACTATGGGGAGTGCTGAGATTTTAGCCATTGCTCTTGCTGGCAGGAAAGGAAAAAATCCCAAACTGGTGACTGAGCAGACTTCATAGCACACGAGGTTGGAAGATCCTCAACAGGACACTCGAAGCTTTAAGCTACCCAAAGGAAGATGAAAGGTAACCTCCCCTGCAAGACGTCAGACTACAGGCATACAAACATGTCCAAAACAGAACCCAATATTTTGCTGTTTGAAGCCCAGGGACTGCAAATAAAATTTAAAACTTGTATTAAAGCTCTAGTGAAACTGGCACTGAGAATGTTCATCTCCCATAGCAGTGAAAAGAATGAGATCTACATTTGGTTTATATTTTCCCTCTGTTTTCATTAACGAACCTGTTATACTAACAATCACTAACCTGTCATTAACACTAATCTGTCACAATTTATTACAGTAATTTATACTTCAGTACTAATGTGACAAAACTCCTGTTGTACTTCATATCAAATTACATAAGTGACAAAAAAAAATCTTTCAGTTTGGACATCAGGAGGAATTTCTTCGCTGAAGGGCTTTTCAGGGATTAAAATGGACTGTCCAGGAAAGTGGTGGAGTTACCATTCTTGGAAGTGTTCAAGAAACAACTGGACGTGGCACTTTTTGCTATGGTTTAGGTGGCAAAGTGGTGTTCGGTCTAAGGATGGACCCTGGGATCTCTAAGGTCTTTTCCAACTATTATTCTATTCTATTCTATTCTATTCTATTCTATTCTATTCTAGTCACTCTAGTCTAGTCTAGTCTATGTTAGCATAATTTTATAACAGGCATGAACAACAAAAATATATTTTAAATCAGAAGCTGTGGCAAACATGAGTATCTCTCATGAGAAAAAATGGTTCTTTGTTGATAAAGTAACACAGGATTTGATATTTGGTTTATATTTAATCTGAAAAAGCTGAAATACAAGACAATTAAGAGACAAAAAACCCAATAATGATAACATCTCACAAAAATCTGAAAGTGAGTGATTCTCTAAGGACAGCAAATAGTAAGAGTTCTGAAATGTGAGGGCATGCAGAGATAAAGATTAGATAATGCTGCAAACAATATAAGAGAAACAAAAATAGTGTGAACATGTGGAATATTTCTTTTTAAAGGACAAATTGTACCTTCTAAGAAAAATATATATAATATATAAATTATTTGACTGCAGTCAAAACACTAAAAGGGAAGAACTGGATCAAAGACTCATTTCTAACTGGTAGACCAAACCTCTCTTTTGTGGTGGTTAACCAGTGGAATTACAAAAGGGGTTTTGAAAACCATCTTGGAAGCCATGCTCTAGTACATAGTTTGTATTCATACTCTTAATTGTAAGGCAAATAGTAGTTGATTCACAGAATTTTGAAGATTATTAAGAAATACAGTTTCCATTAATTTAGTAATTATTTGTCTTTTTTACACTCTATTAGATACTACTTTTAATATGGATTTTTATTGTACAATTTTGTTACAGTTATTTTTCCTTAAAATGCCATTTTATAGAGACTTCAATAGTCAGATAAGAAATAAACTTTTGAATTTGCATGAAGCAGACTTTACAGAAGTCCTTCTTCATTCCTTCATATTATGTATTTTTTATTTAAAATGGTGAAATAACAGTATCCATGCTGGCTCACACTAGAGGTCCCTTTAGCCTCGTACCTTGTCCTTGGCAGGAAACAAGGGAGGATGCTCAAGGAAATATGAAAGAACAGGATGTTTCATCCATGTCCAATAAACTCCTCCAAATTTTTGTGGCCTGTGTACATTCAGTGGCTTGTAAGCATTAATAACTGCTACTTGACTAAGAACCATGAGGTCTCTGATCCCTTAAAATTTTAATAGCCACAACATGCCATGAATATGGATTCTGTGTGCAGAGATATACATCCAGTTTTATCTGCTGTATACCAGGTTTTGTACTGGGGGATACAGAGCAGAACTTACTCCTATTCACTTTCAGCATACTACTCATCTGTTTGGACTTCTGCTTTGTGCCACCCATTCCTCTCTTTTCTAGACTCCTTCCAGCATCTCAGTTTACTGAGAAATCCATGAACTTGATCATTTTTGCAGCTCTTCTCTGTAGGTTCTTCCACTTCTGTCTTCCTATTTCTCCTCTCTGGACATTTTTTTTAATTCTTCCCTTTCTGAGATGAAGCAAGCAGAACTGTACATATTGAGCCGTACAGCTCAATGACATTCTGCTATAATGACATTCTGCCTCACTCTCTGTACCTTCTGCTAACAATTTAATATTTAGGCTTTTGACCTCTGTCAGACAGGGATTTAGTGTTTTCAACAATGCATCCAGAACTTTTCAAAATGGCACTTCTGACTAGATATACATACATATATGTATAATGCTGAATTTTACATATGATACACTCTTTCTTTGCCCTCATTCTCCTGAAGGATTTATGTATGATACACTTTTCCTTCATTTCCTTCAAGGACCAAGTATTACCTGAACACTCATACTTTGCCACTTTCCTTCTCCAGGTGCATGTACGCTTCACACAGATCCATGCATAATTCACTTGAGAATTCCTAAAATCTTATTCCTTATTGTTTCTTATTCCAACCAGTCACTTGTGCAGGAGCCACCAGCATCCCCTGGCAGTGGAGACTGCCAAAGGCTTATGGGGCTGCATCCCTGGAGCACAGCCAGGAGATATGGGAGGCATTGGTTGTCCCCTCCTGCTCAGCACTCACTAGCTACATCTAGATCCTGCTCTCCAAAAAGCAAAGACATCAATAAACTGCAGCGAGTTCAGTGATGGTCAGGGCTGGAGCAGTGTCCCTGGGGCAGGGGGCTTGTCCAGCCTGGGGCTGAGATGGCTTTGGGAACACTGCACAGCTGCTCCAGTATCTGTAGGAAGCTTGAGGAGATGGGAGTCAGACTATCCAATGTGATGTGCAGTGGGAGGAAAAGAGACAATAGGCATGAATTTAATCTTCCCTGAAATTTCACTTTTCCTGTTAAAAAATATTTTAAAATCTGTGGACTGTCTGCACTGACTTAAAAATCAACATGTAGTGCTTATACCTCACAATCTCTTAATGTTCATGTAAAGTAGTTCCTTTATTTTTGAGGATTCTAAAGTTCTCTGTCTCATTCTGAACTGGTTTTTACCTCATTATTATTTGCAATTTTCCTTTGTGATTCCACTTTGCTGACCATATATATATTTCTCACTAATTCATTGGCAGGAATAAATAGAAGATTGACTCCAGGAGACATTTTGGGCTAGTTATCTAGGAAGAACAAATAGATGTGTCATTGGTGTGATGGGAAAAAAAAATTTAAATTATTGAATTTATTTTTAATTAGCCCCAAAGATTATTTTGGAGTCTGAGGAAATAAATCAGCATCTGAAGAGACATGTTTTTCACTTTTCAGTTGTATCTAAACTAAAAAATATTTTGAACATCTAATCAAACCAAAGAATGAAAAACCATCTAGAAGATCTTCCATGCAAAAATCTACTAATTGATTAATGAATTTATTTTTCTAGAAATAATATTTTTTCTTCTAATTTGAAGGTCTAATGGTTAAGACTTCAAAATAATGAAATAATGTATTTTCATTGCTTTACAAATTCTAAGGTGTAATTGTTAAGAGAAATGGTGAATACTTAATGTATAGCATTGAGGACAGAGCACTAGAAAGCAGTAGAGTTGTACCACAGATTTTTCAGGGGACTATGATTTAGAGCAGCAAATGAGGCTTCAGTCATGTATACACAGAGCAACCGTGACATCTAGTGGCCATAAAATTAATTATTTCTATATATGTTGCATGGCTATTCTGATATTTTTTATATTGAATATCAAATTATATTATTCTCTATTTACCTTGTAAGCACATTAATAAAATTTGAAATATCTATATAAGAAAGGCATGCATATATCTGTGCAAAAATCAATACTTTATAATTCTGAATTATGTTAGAGCAAAAAATGCTATACTAGTGGAGATAAGAAAAAAAGTCAGAAAGCCCTTAAAACACATATGGGCAAAGAAAATATTTTTAATTTGGTATGATATAAAGCCATTTATTAATCTAGTCAACTGTAACATGTAAAATGGTAATGTAGCCTGACCAATCAATGACTTGAGGCTTTTATATCCTCGAAAGCAGAGGCTTGCCATATGTTACAGCAAGCAGACATATACAACATTTCCTTAAACTAAGTCTTCAGGGCATGTTAGGGCATAGGGACAAAAATCTTGATTAGACTGGATAAGTTGTTCTTCTGACAAAGGAGGGATCTACCTAGACAAGGAAAAGGAAAACAAAACCTTTCCTATAAGGGATCACACAGGGCCCCATGACCAGCATTCTGAAGGATTTCATGGAGGCAATACTGATTTCCCCAGCTTCCCCAGCATAGCCACCTATCACAGTACCTGGACTTCTGACTGCTCCAGGGCCATCAGTGCTTTAACTTCCGATGAAGAATGACCAGCAGCATCCAGTCCTTGTGTTCCTCAACAAAAGAGAGTGTATGGGATTATGTATGGACAAGGGATGCTCCCCAGTCCAGCCCTACGCAGCACGAAGTGATGATCCCTGCAATCCTGATCTTGCCCGCTGGCTTCTTTTCACGGCGCAGGCAGGAGGGGGCTCCACACGATGGAGGTTAGGCTCTCTCACCAGCCCAGATGCAGTTCACCTGCACACCACACAGAATAACCCACAGTGGTCAGGACTGCAAACCTGCATGGACAGGGAACACCCACTCTGTTTCACTTCATTTACAAGGAGTTTTATTCCTTTGGCCTACATGATATTTCTTTCAGATCCTTTCCCCTGATTTTGTCTGTGTTATCACAAACTCCTTAATATCACAATGAGCGAAGAATTCAAATACATGTAACCCAATTGGATATTTGAGGTATGGGATTTGGATAACAAATCCAAAGTATATATTCTTGCTAAAAGACTGCAAGTACTCCTTGAGAATGTGATTTGGTACAAACCAGAAATATCCAGCTTTCCTGGGAGCTGGAAGTAAGCCAAAGAGCAAGCAGAGGAGAATCAAATGTCTTCCATAGTTCTCAGGATCTCAACATCACTCTCCAAGTTTGATGTCATTATGTCTTCTAGTACCTGAAGTAAATTCAAGGGAAGCAGGTCATTCCTGGGTCAGGCATGTATTCTGGGTCAAAAGCACAGAAAAGTTCTGAAACCTAGAGTTTCTATTAATAAAATCTAGGCAACGATAAAATGAGACATAGCAATGTATATTTGTAGCATTGCCAGTAGTAAAGATTACACTCAAACTTGTTTAATGTAATCTTTTATTTAGTTCATTCAAAGACTACACAGAAGTCACAGTTATTTTCAGCGCATTAGTTCAAAATATTCTTTTATTAATTAATGAATGAGGGAAGAAAGACTATTTCTTTACATTTGCATTGAATTTGCTAATGACAGTAGAGTTTGCACAATGACATTGGTGCAGCACATTGACCAGCACAAGAAGTAACAGTGACAGGTGTTATGTTGAGGTGCAAAAATACTTCTTTAAACCTGTCACAGGCTTACTGACCACTGCAATGATTTCTATTTACTTGTTTTGCAGCATGACACCTCACTGAAGAGTGAAACCACATGCTATTCTAGTCACTCTAGTCTAGGCAAACCCACAGCATATATTAGTAGTTTTTGCTGTCTGATTGGTAGTTGTTTCCTTTGCTCTGTTTTGAGATATTGCACCATGTTCATTATAAAGACACAATAGACAGAACATAGCCACAGGTCATTCTCCTTGGCTGGGCATGTGTGAATATGCTCATGAATCATCAGAAATGTCCAAGGAACCTGAGCTTCTCACACCAACTTCAATTGAGCTCCATTATTATGAGGTCATGTTTAAAAGCTCATTTTAAACCTTATGACAGTGGCTGTTGTTGGATGGCTATAAGCTTTAGAGAAGAGACAAGCAAAGCAAAAGAGGAGTACATTACAGAAAGTTTTACTGTACCTTACTGTAAATTACAGAGTATTTTGATTGTACTGGAATGGATGATGATGAAGATGACAAAGTTGAGTTTCTAAGGATAAAGATCATGAGAGAAGTTCAGCAGGGCACATGTCACAGTAGGAATCTTTTATGGACCACCCGACCAGGATGAACAGGCTGATAATGCATTCTACAAATCACTGGCAGAAGTCTCATGATTGAGACCCTGGTACTCATGGAAACACATTTTCTAGATGTCTACTGAGAAAACAACACAGTAGAGAGGAAGCAGTCTAAGAGATTCCTGGGGTGTGTGGGAGATAATTTCCTAATGCAACTGGTGAATGAGCCTACCAGCAGAGGTACCCTAACTAGACCTTTGTTTGTGAACAAAGAAGGGCTAGTGGGTCATGTGGTGGTCAGTGGGCATCTTAGGCATAATGACCATGAAAGGTTAGTGTTTTCTATAAGGGATGAAATAAGGAGAAGCACCAGCAGAACTTCCACTTTGGACCTCCAGCAGGCAGACTGCGTGGTTAGGACACAGATTGACAGATCCCTTTGAGAGTAAGTCATGAAGGGCAAATGAGTTCAGGAAGGCTGGATTCACTTCAAAAAAAAGAAGTAAAAAATACTTTAAAAAAAGAATAATATTCAGGAGCAGGCCATCCACATGCATGGAAAGATAAGTCATTGGAAGAAAAGGCTGATCTAGTTTAACAGAGAACTTGGGCTGGAACTTACAGATGGTAGGGATGGGTTGACAGTCGGACTTGATGATCTTAAGGGTCTCTTCCATCCTTGATGATTCTATGATTCTATATGTTTCTACTTGGTTACTCTTTTCTCAGCTGGTTTATAAGGTGAAGCCTTGATTTCGTATGCTGTGTTTTTCACTTAAACTTTCAGGCTTTGTACAATAATTGTAGAGCTGAAAGTGAATCTTTCTCTAAACCATGAGAGACACAGGACAAGCTAACTCTGGTCTATTTCAAGTCCAGGATAGTCTTTATCATACCATTAGGAAACATGAACGACTTTTAGTTCTGAATGTTTGCTGCCCTCAAGGGGAGAACTTTAACAAATATCTTATTCATGACATTATTCAAAAACTGGGGGGGTGTTGTTTTCATGTTTTGCAAAACAGAAACACATCCCAGCCATTAAACCTCCAGGTGACTATGTTGTTGAAGAGATTGTAGCCTGAAAAACTTAGCTTTAGAGTTATTAATATTTTTTAATCAGATACAAATTAAAAACACACACTAGATAGCTGTCACCTCACCACTGTCAACATATCATTCCAAGTCACAGACATGGCTCCTTATGACCCTGAATAGAGACAGCAATATCCCTACTGAGGACTAGTAATGTGTTCAAGTAGTCATTAAAAAATTAAAAAAAACTTGCCAATCTAAAGTGTTGCTACATGTTGTAACTAGTTTGTATAAGGTTAGTAGCTCCCTCTGCTTTAAAAGAGAGGTAACTGTAACTGAGTATTTGTACTACTGCATGGTGCACAACAACAAAGAAAGATTTAAGTGGCATAGAGACATTTGGAGAGATTTCTCACAAAAGACACTTCTTATATTATAGGGAATTCACAGTAACTTCTCTTACCATGATGCAAATTTCTTTTTCTTTTATTTCAGAGTATGTTGGTCCTTAAAGTAGGTTACTTAATCCTGACTGCCAAAATCCAACAGCTGCTGCCCATTTCCTATTTGACTAAGCCAAAGAAAGATATTTTATATTCAAATCTATCCCTTAGAGATAAGATCTAGAACTTTAGATCTCAGATGATGTTTCCATTTTAGTAAAAGCTCACCAACTAAAAAAATAGAACACCAACCAAAAACATTGCCAAAATATATTGTAAAAGTGCTTATGGGGAAATCTGGAAATATTCCTAGTTGCCATATTGCATTGTTTCTGACTAAGAAAACATAACTTCAAATGCCTCTTATATTTACTTCCAAATGCACAAAGCATTTCTCAGACAAATGCTCCTGAGTTCCTTTACAGGGAATATGTACATATTTCATGTATGTATGTGGATACTTGGTACATTTTCCAGCCTTTCTAAGGTGAAGTTTTGGAGTTTAAACAGACACAGAAAATCTTCAGAAAGAGCTTGTAAGGATTTACATTCCATCATAAATAAGCATCAATTGTTGTACTTAAATTTGAAAAAGTCTGTTGGTTTTGGCTGGGGTAGAGTTAATTTTCATTCCAGTAGCTGCTATGGGGCTGTATTTTAGATTTGTGCTGACAACACAAGGATATACCAGTTATTGCTGAGCAGTAGTTACAGAGTTAAGCCTTTTTTGGGGGGGTTGTCCAGTGCAGGTTCAGAAGCTGGACTTGATGATTCTTGCGGATTCCATCCAGCTCAGGAGATTCTATGAGTCTATAAGGTCTTTTCTGCCTCTCACCCTACCCCACTCGTGATCATGCTGGGGGCACAGAAGACACTGGGAGGGGACACAGCCAGAACAGCTGACCCCAACTGACCACAGGGATATCCTATACTGTCTGGTGTCTTGCTCAGGATACAAAGCCTGGGAAGAAGGAGGGGACATTTGGAGAGATGGTGTTTGTTTTTCCAAGTCCTTCTTGTGTGTGATGCCTGGCTTTCACCTGTCTGCCTATGGGAAGTAGTGAACGAATGCCTTGTTCTGATTTGGTTTTGCACAGTTTTTGCTTTACCTGTTAAACTGTCTTTATCTCAACACACAAGTTGTCTCAATTTTACCTTTCTGATTCTTTCCCCTACCCTAGCAGCAAGGAGTGAGCAAGTCTGCATATGGCTTAGCTGTCAGCTGGAGTTAAACAATGACATAATTTTGTCTGTGTAAGTGTATTTGTATTTCATAACTTTAAAAAGAAACACAGTTGTGGTGTCTTAAAAAACCCAACTCATTAAAAGACCAAAAACTCCAAAGTGACTTTCATGTAACAGAATAGCACTTGAAATACCTACTGCTTTGGCAGTGATCCTGTTAATACAGTATTCCTGATGCTGCAAAAATTTAAAACAACAAAAATAAATGTGAAACCAGCTGGAGGAAAAAGATGCTACCTACATTAAACAAAACCAATTTTGATCATTTATATTATCTCATAGATTGTTCTCCTGCATTCTCATGTTCACTTCCTCCAATATGTGTGTGTCCCAGTGGTCTGGCCAATTTCACTTATACATGACACAGGGACAAGAGATATTAGCTATCAACTTCTAATTAAACCTCTTGGATTCCTCTTGGTGACAACGGGGTTTAGATATAGTTCTAATTCACTTTGTGAGTTAGTCACTATGGCATAAACCTATGCTTCAGATTCTTGTTTAAATATTCTTCCATATATTTTTTGGAAGATTGATACCCATGGACTCTGTACCCTCATTTGGGCATCTTTGTGGCTGCAACCTCAGCATCCTCCTGTTAGAAGAGTTTGTCTTCTACTTAAGGGTTGTCATGTTGTGGCCCCATGAGAACACAAGCCTTCCAGTCTCGTGGTAAACAATGGATTCCTTGTTGTTCACCCCTTTGACTGATGTTATGTTAACTGTGTCCTTGGTTATCAGCATATGGCGTTCTTAACCTTTGTTTGATATTGTTTCTTTTGGTGCTTTTATATACATACAATTCCATTCGTAATTCATTTTACTACTCTTTGTATTTCTATCACAAATCTCTGCAAGCTATACAAGGCCAAGTCTGGGAAAAAGACTGAACTCTGTTTTAAGCTTCAGAGAAACATGGAAAATGAATATGCATGATCAGCTCTAGAAATAGCAAGTATGCATTTATAGTCAGTAATTTCTTTGCTCATTTCTGCAGCATAGTTGAAGGAGCGACTCTGTTCTCACAGGAATCTGTTTTTAAGACGCAACCCTACTGACAACTTTGCCACAGAAGGCTATTAAATGCTAGAGGCTCAACTCCAGCTTTTTTGCTGAGGCCAGTGCTAAATGAATCCTACCATCTTGAATTTTCAGGACTAATAATTTCTTTGAGCAGCATTACGGAGAAAGCATGTAAAGCAATACACGAACTTATCCTTATTATTATATCCTTTTATTATAGTCTTTCCATATGGGTATAATTTCAGACAATTTTAAACAAGTTTGTAAATGAAAACACACCCTAAAGACATTAGCTAGGCCACAAGTCTGTGACAGAGAACAATAAGAATTCATTCAACTCTGACAGACATATTTGAAATATGATTATGTTGGAGAGTAATGCCAGCTGTTGTTCACTAATGACATCGTAACTTTATATGTATGCAATGATCTTTTTATTTTATATTTTTCAAGGGAAGGACATGGTAAATTGACCCAACCAAGTAAATAACTTCCTGAAGGAAAAGCTGAAGATACATTGTCCATTAAGGAAGATAAGATATCAAAACTAAAAGATGAGTATATGTTTTCCTCTCTGTGAAGAAAGAGCATTGAATGGTTCACTCTGCAGATTTGATATCCTTGTCCATGCTGAACTGTTTGGTAGTAAACAAGGGAAAAAGAACTAGGATGAGGCCTTCTCTGAAAATCATTAAACAATAGATACACACAAAAAAATTTATACAGGCTCTTAGTTATCCAGACACTTTACAGAAGGCTCAGTACAGGATCTGATTGAAAAAAACAAAAAAAAACCCAAAAAACAAAAAACAAAAACAACCCAAATCCAGTAAACCCAGTTTCCCTGACAGTGTGTGCAGTGACTAAGTTCCCTCATGTTGTGCCTTAGTTCCCTGGTGTGTTTAACTGAGGACTACTATTCTAGGTGGTACAAAAGCATGTCTCAGGTACCAGCTCCCAACTGGTTATGCAGGATAGTTTTCAGACAGATTTATTCCTTTATTGGTTCCATCATGAAGCCACAACAGCACAAATGACTGGGGAAGCAAAAGAATGAGAGTGAATGGCCAAGGATCAGGCTGGGAAGGAGTGGGAAACTGCTTCTTCTGGAGGATTTGTGTTGTTTTATGTTTACACAGCAATAACAAGAGTTAATAGGAAAGGAAGGGAGACAGAAGGCAATGGCAGGGATCAAGTAACATCTCGAAATCCAGCTCATTCAAGGATCATCTATTCCCATTATTCCCTGAAGCCAGTCCTCTCTCATAAAGAGGGAATAAGGAAGAGTCTCTAATGAGGACCTTGGCAATTAATAACCTCACTTAGAATACTGAAGTGCCTGCCTTGCCTAACACAATTTGATCAAACACATCCTCTCACCGTGTAACAGGTAGGATGATTCCTCCTCTCCCCATGTTGTAATTCAGGTAGGGTTGAAAGAAGGAGTGGGTGAAATCTGAAACATAGTGACTAAGGTAATTGCAGCAACTGACATTTAAAGAGTTCGTGCGCAACTCCAATTGATACTTTGAATAGAATAATTTAACATTAATTACAGAAAGAACAAACAGCCCAGTACTTCTACGTTCATGTTGATGCCTGTACTAGAAAGATATTAGGTCATGATTTTTGGGTTCACTTTGGGATGCTACCATGGAAAACAGAACTGCTTTACTTAGAGAGAACCCTGCAGCAGCTATTGAATTTTGTTTGCAGAAAGATACATGCTCAGACAGAAAAGAGATTTGAAGCCCAGAATGGGACTTCTGGGTGTAACAGAAGGCAGAAGAGGCAGGAGGTGTCCTCAACCTTCTCATCCACGGTGCATTAAGCTTCACATGAAATCAAAGGTGATCATTGGCCAGCTCCACATCCTGACAAGCCTGAAACGTGAGCAATATGAGGAATCACTCATGGCTGTCAAGATTGGAACAGCTTTGCCAGGTTTCAGATGCAGACCTTAGAAGCACATCAATAATGAGAACATTCAGAGCAGAATCTCTGTGGAGCATCACATGCCCATGCAAATCTAGCTAACTGGCCAGATGGTCATAGAATCAGAGAATGGTTTGGGTTGGAAGGGTCCTTGAAAGGCTGTCTAGTCCAATGTCCCTGCAAGGAGCAGAGGCATCTTCAACCAGACCAGGTTGCTCAGTGCCCCATCAAATCTAACCTGCAAAGTTTCCAGGGATTGGGCATCCAACACCTCTTGTGGGCAAGCTGTTACAGTGTTTCCCCACTCTCATAAAGAGAACTTTTCCTCACATCTACCCTCTAAACTATTGCTACAGGTCCTGATAAAATTTTTTTCCCTATTTGGAACAGGTTTTCCATGATGGTCGAGTCACCATCTCTGGAAGTATTTGAATAGATGTAGATGTGCTGCTTAAAGACATGTTTTAGTGGAGGACTTGGGAGTGTTAGTCCAACCATTAACCTAGCACACTAAACATAAGAAATCTGAGAAGTGCAGGATTAAGTTTAAAATTCTCAAATTTTAAGTATGCTCAGGATCTGCAGAGTCTCAGTAAGATGCACAACTTTATCCTTAAGTTCATGTTCTAACAGTACAGTTGTAAACATGCAATTAACAAAATAGCCTCATTTTGAAGAGTGCCACCAAAATTAAGTTTTTTCTTTTCATGATATCACTTGCAAGTCTGTTAAAAGTTGATTGGCACACCTTCCTCAAATCCTGGGTTTTCCTGCAGAACCTGCCCTACTACTTGGCAGTGCACATAATTTATACGTACCTGAACAACACGTACCTGCTAATTAGATGAGTTGTTTGTGGTATAACTTTGAGACCAAGGCAACGGAACGGGGAAGAAATTTTCAGAGCTAGTTAAAAATGTTTCCAAATTAAAACATACAGCTTTTTCATTGAATGGGATGTGAAATATTTGAGAACTTGTTGTTTTATGTCTCAAAATATACTAGGAACAGGACATATAAGTCTTCTGTTCATGTCAACATGCTGCAAGAAATACAAGCTTGTCCCATTGAGATGCACTAGCAATGACAAACAGAAGGAAAACTAAACTCAAATGGGCATTGAATTAGATATCAAACAAGTGAACAACCATCCTGTCATAATAATTCTCTCCACTGTGGTAAGATCAGTCAAAGTTTTATGCTATTCAAAAAAAGAAAATCTGATTATGGCAGTCAGACATTCAGTCAGCATTCTAAGAAAGTTAAGCACAAGGTATCAAGACATCAAAATGTAAAATTTTGATTTACAATTGAAAACCAAAGTGGGGAGCAGATTGAATTACAGACTATGTTTATATAGTACAGCTTTGACTTTTTTAATACTGTGTATTTTTAAGGCAGTGCTCTTCAGGTTTATTTTAGTACTTGCAGAAAAATCACGTGCATCTCTAAAGCTGTTAGTGAGCTGGAAGACAATGCTGATGGTAACTGAAAAAATGGGAAAAATAAATGAAGTATCCCACTTCTTCTAGAGAAAGAACAAATGCCAGCTCCATTTCAATGAAGATTAATGTCCGACAAACATTCCCTAATAATCTCATTGGACCTGTGAAACAAAAAATACACAAACCGAAAAACTCTCAGAAGTCAAAATCCCCATTGGTTTACAGTGAACATGTTAATTCACAAACACCTTTGTCTGCCAAAGTGACTAAATAGAAACTTGCCTGAAGAAAGCAGTGATCCCCCAGAAATCAACCAGGTTTACAATTATTACCAGCTAAAATGACTGAAGAGGCACATGTCAGACACTTCAAACAAAGCATCTTTCCAAAAGACATGCTATGTGTATGTTTTCTGGTACTCCGGTTCTTTTTTGCAAGATTTTATGTGAAAGCTAGAAAAATACCTTTGAAACCTCTGATCTCTGTTCAAAGTTGAGATTTTCCCTTAAGAACTTTTATTTTGAGCTCCTTATAGCATTTCAGTAGTCTTTTTGTTTGGAGTTGTCATTTTTTCTTTCCCCTTAAGGTAGTCTTTTGGGTTTGTTTTTTTGTTGTTGTTGGGGCTTTTTGTTTGTTTTGCTGGGGGGTTTTGTGGGTTTCCTAGGGTTTTTTTTGGTTTTGTGTGGTTGGGGGTTTGTTTGTGGTTTTTCTTTCGGTTGGGTTTTGGGTTTGGTTTTTTTTTCTCTACTCTTTGCTGAACAGTAGCTCTGGTACTGCCACCGTGTGACCTATTTATCTTAAACAATGAATCAGCAGTAGAAGAAATTAAAAAAAAATACAAACACTAAATAAATGTTTGCACACTGGTTATTTGAGTAAAGGAGTCTCAGAGGTGACCTTACTGCTCACTACAACCACCTGACAGAAGGGCGCAGCCAGGCTGGGGTCGGCCTCTCCTCGCAGGCAACTAGAGACAGGACGAGAGGAAATGGCCCCAAGAACTGTGCCAGAGGGGTTCAATTTGGACACCAGGAAGAAATTCGCCACAGAAAGCGTGATTACACGTAGGCATGGGCTGCCCAGGGACATGCTGGAGTCACCGCCCCTGGAGGTGTTAAAGGAAAGGCTGGACTTGGCACTCAGTGCCATGCTCTGGTTGACACAGTGGCGTCCGGTCATAGCTCGGACTTGATGATCTCAGCGGTCTGCCTCCAACCTAAGCGATTCCCCGACTCCGCTGTCGATGCAGAGGACCCCGCGCACACCTCCACTGCCGCGGGCAGGGTCCGAGACCGCAGCCCATGCTGAGCCGGGCGCTCTGGGCCGGGCCGGGCCGGGCCCCACAGCAGCCGCGGCGGCCCCGCCCGCGGGCGCGGCGCTGGAAGGTGCCCTCGGCTCCCGCCGCCGCCGTACGTGGCCCC
>VZTB01013611.1:340300-359748 GCA_013397245.1 Thryothorus ludovicianus | reverse complement strand
CGTTCCACGGGCTCCTGCCCAAGAAGGAGACCGGCGCCGCCGCCTTCCTCGCCCGCTTCCCCGACTTCGACGGGCGGGGGGTGCTGCTGGCCGTGCTGGACACCGGCGTGGACCCCGGGGCGCCGGGCATGCAGGTAGAGCGGGGTGGCGGCAGCCCTGGGTCACGGCCGGGGCCCGGAGGACCCACCCCGGGAGGACGGGGCCGGTACGGGGGGGCGGCCGTGGCACTCGGGCGGCCCGGGGCAGCGGCGGCGGGAGCAGGGGAGGCCCCGGAAGGCTGTCGCGGGGGCTGTCCCTGTGTCCGGGGCTGTCCCCGTCGCGGGGTCTCGTGGCTGTGTGCTCGCTCGCCGTTCCCGCCCAACACGCGGGACCGAGCGGGGCTCGGTGCGGGAGGGCGGCGAGATGCCGTAGCCGGGGGTTCGCACCGGTCACTCCGGGCGCCGCGGTGCGGATCCTCCTCCTAAGCCGTCCGCGGGCGTGTTGTGGCACTTAAATCTCTTGGGCTGCCTTCTCTCACGCAGAGCTCATTATAATCGAGCGCTTTGTGTTTTTGTTAAACCTTGGCGTTACTTCGGCAGTAGGTAGCTCGAGGCTACGCACAGCCGCCTAGGTCTTTTACATGAAAAGTGTATTTCTGGCACAATTTGCATACCCGTCTTTCTCTTTTTATTTCTCGTGCGTTTTATTGCAATAACAGTCTGTATCAAATTCGATTCTGCCAGCTTCTGGTTTTGATCTGCCAACTTTGTGTCTCCATGTCGGTTTTGTAAATTTCTGTGTGTGATGTCAGTTTGGGCATTTCTCAGCACTTATTTCTTTTAACCCTTGTCTCTTAACATTCTTTTTCTTGTAAGTTTGCATGTGGCCTTTTATGTCCTTGCTGCTTTTGATTTCTTGTCAACATGTTTTCTCTGAGTGATGGCAGAAGAGTCCGTGGGAGAATGGTTCAGAGTTCAGTATGCAACTCACTTGGACCATGAATCCTTTGTTTTATTTGGTTTTGGCTAAGCACGGCTTGTGTTGGTTTCTACCCTTTCTTTAGTGTAGAATTAACTCCTAAGTGACCTCATTCAGGGAACTGACTCTGGCAGATCCTAAGTTCCATGTTCTGAAATGACTCCTTATGGGATTCAGTTAACTAGAGGATGAGTTAAGAGGACGGGTTGGGTGGAAGCAAGGAGTGGGCAGCTGTAACTTTGATTGATTTGAGCTGAAATGAAGCTGGTGCTTTTGGCAAGAAGATGTGGGTAAGTGGAAGAGCAATTGGAAAGGTAGCCAAAAGGAAAGCATGATAATGCCATGGGCAGAGCAAAAAGTAATGGAAGACAGATGGGAAGATGTGAATATAAATTGAATGATGTGCATAGTTCTGAAGTTTCACATAAAAAAGAAAAATCCTCTATGTTTCTAGAGGTTATGAATGAATAGTGGTCAACAACAACAGCAAAACCCCAGTATGAATTTACTGGCACTAGCCGGAAGCTTTTTTCTGATATAGGTAAGCCAAGGCTCATAAGGGGTATTTATGAAACATCATGAGCTCTGTGTTGACCATATCAATTTTCTCCAATTTATTTTCTTTACACACAGGATAGAATTTCAGGTAGTGCAGTAAAAGATTTGTAAAAGAAGTCAAAGATTTGGAGGGCAGGATTGGAATTCATGTTGCAGTGGGTGAGAGAGTAAGTTTGCAGGATTGTTAGAAAAACATGTAAAGAAGTTGTGTGATCTTTCCACACTGCCCACTTAATAGAGCTGGCTTGGGGAGCTTGCTAAACGACAGCTTGGGGAGACTTACTGCTCAGGGAGTTATAAAGGAGGCATAGGCAGCACCCAGTCTAGAATAGCTTTGTGGATGTTTCTTCAGCAAGAGGATGTCCTCACTCTCTGGAGTATTTGCCAGTTTACATTTTGCCTTGATGCCATGAATCAGTGTCCTGGGCACAGGCAGTGACACAGCATAGCTGTACTGCAAGAAATAATTTCTAACCTTGGGACAATTTTTGGAATTTTTTTTTTTTTTTTACACCCCGGTCTTTGCTGCTGCTGCTGCTTCTTCTTGCTATCAGTCTTCTTGTCAGTTCCTGGCCTGGCTTAGAGTTAGATCTATAAGAGTTGAATCAGTTGCTTAGAGGGAAGAGGAGACATTATCTGTAGCAAGGTTAAAAGATATTACAACATTGAGTTTTGGTTAGTGAAAATAATTATTACAGGCTAAAATGAGCTACCCTATTTTAAAATTAGTGGAGTTCTTAGTCAAAACAAAGCAGTCAATATCTTTGCTGCTCCCTAGTGTTTCATTCCTGGGTAGGGTTCCTTTGCTTGTTGATTCTGTGGCTTGGTTTGTAAACATCGATAGCACTGTTTGTTCCTTTTTCGAGGGACAGAAGGATTTGGGACAGAGTTTAGCAGGGAAACGCCATTATATTTCTATTCTTCCCTGGATGCTTGCTGATATACAGAAAATAGTTGTTAAGCTTAACAAACCTTCTTAGATCTGTTGCCTGTTGGTTGGCTTTCTTTGACATATAAAACATTAGTTTGTACTTACTTTCCTTTTCCTTCTGTATCTTTTGTAACCAGTGCTCTCTAGGGAATTCCTTTCACTTCCTCTTCCATTGCTTTTCCACCAGTTGACACCAGTAAAGTTTAGTTTGTCTGCTTCTTTCATGTGTTTTTCCCCTTTCTGTCCTCTTAGTAGAGTGTATTTCCTACTGTCTGCCAAGTCATGGTTTGTAATTCCTCATCAAGGCACAGTGACTGATGAAATTTTGGCTGTGTTTAATGGAGTGTTGTGCTTGTATGCATAGTCTTTGCTCAGCCCCACCCTGTCCTTTCCCTGTTCCTATTGTGGCTTCTTATGTTTTATGACAGAAGTCAGTTAATTTCACTTCTTGCGAGTTTATTTATTTTGTGAAGTGGCATTTAGAATTATTATTTACATTAACGTTAACTTGTACTTTCATATGGCAGTTTTTTAGCAGTAGCAGCTAGTTTGGTTTTACTTGCTTTTCAGCACTGACTTAAAAAAAATTGCTTGGAAATTATTTTATTTGTGATGATGATGATCAGCTGTCCTGTGACCAAAGTGCTGAAGAACTTATTCATCTCTTGTGGCTGCAGGAGCTGTCAGCTGGAGTCAGTGATTGTATGGGCTGGCAAAAACATGCTGAAATGCATCTGCCTCTCCCTTTTTTGTTGTGATTGTCATAGATACTGATGCTCCTCTATTTCTGTTATAACTGATCAGTTGCCAGGATTATGCACATAGATTGATTTTAGTGTTCTCAGTTTACTACTTTATCTGCTTTACAGAGTCAGCACTGATATGTAAGTAGGATTTTCAATCTTCAAGCAGAAATCTATAAACGGCAAAGCAGTTTTCAGTTTTAAACTACTAATTTGTTTTCAAATGCCTATAGGCAAGCCATGATAATTAAGGCAGGATTGAGGATTATTTTTGTAAATACAATATAAAATATTTTTAATTGTATAATTTTTTATTTTTTATTTTTTAACACAGAAGGTACTAAAATGTACTTTCTGTAAACAATTCATTACTTTGGGACTTCTGTTCACATAAGGGAATGGATCAAGGTCACTTGATGATTTTTTTATTATAATTTTTAACTCAGAATTACAAGATTTGCAAAAGAAAACTGAGCTGAACTCTTGAGTATTGCTCTGGTGTTACTGCTGGCGGGCAGAGTGCCCAAGAGACGTTCATGGCAGCAGTAGCCGCCGTATCGGTTACTTGCGCTGAATTACCGCGAACCTGTCTGGATTGCTGCTGTTCAGAATTGAACCTTACACCGGCTGGAACTCTGAGTTTCTTCTGTCTGACTCAAAGACTCTGATTTGTTGGTTCTGAAGTACAAACTCACCTGCATGTGTGGGCCTGCTGGGTTTCAGCGAGGAGGCAAAGAGCCATGGAGTGTAGGAGTTGCACCTTGTCTTTCGGGCTAGGAAACAACTTCTAAAGCTACCCAAGCTTGCTGCAGCATTCATCTGTGTTCTGGCCACCTGTTGCTGTATAACTTGCCTTCTTCAAACAAGTCACCTTGGGTTACATTTTCATTCTTGTTTCCTTGTACTTTGCTCACTGAATAGTTGACTTTGAGTAGAGGCATATTGAAAAATGTCCAGTGCTGCTGATCTCAGGTTTGGGCTTGCAGTTGTTTTAGTTTTGGAGTAACTCTTTGACTTTTGTGTGAATTGCAGCCAGCATTGAAAATATTATTTAAAAATGCTGAAAATTATATGGTTTAGTGCCTACACACAGTTCCCCAAGTAAATTTTCACTACTGTGTAACTGTCATTCAGTCAATGTTTTACCAGGTTAAGATGTTCTGAAGATTTTCTTCAGTGAATTTGAATTTCTGTGAACAGAGTAACAGAGTAGAGTGTTGGTTTCTGTCATGAAAGTTCTTCCCTAGCAAGCCTATTCAAAAGCAGCATTTGTTACCTTCTGGGAAATGAAATTGATGGTGTTTTTATGGGTTTGGAATATTTGGGGTTGGTTCTTTTTAGTTTTTTTAGGCTATTTAAGCCTGTTTTCATTAAGGGTGTTGCTTGTTACTTGTCTGGGTTGTTTTTTATTTGTTGAGTTTTTGAGAGGTTTGGTTTTTTTCAGGTTGTATGGGTTTTGGTTAGGTTTTTGTTTGTTGTTTGGTTTAAAGCCATGATAATTTGAGCCTGCGGAAGTATCTGTCCTTGTCTGCTGAGATAAGAACCTGACTCTTGTCCTTTTGGCAGTATCAGAGTGACTTTTATGAAACAACTTGAATGTGTTGGTAGCTTCTAGTAGCTGAATTCACAATTCCAGAGCATTAGTGGGACAAATCAACCTTCCATATATTATGTGTAACATCAAAATTATTGATAGAGAATAAAGGCAACAATAACATATATTTAAATGGTAGAAAACAACAAATGTTGCTGCTTTTCTGAATATAAACCTTTTTTTGCTTTCAGTGTAGTTAATGTATAGGAGATACTAGGAAGATGATTTTTTTTTTTAATAAAAACAATCTTTGATATAGAGCTGTAAAAATATCTATATATGATCAACTCATAGAATCATAGAATGATTTGGGTTGAAAGGCTGTCTACTCCAATGTCCCTGCAAGGAGCAGGAGCATCTTCAACTACATCAGATTGCTCAGAACCCCATCCAGCCTTACCTTGAATGTTTCTGGGGATGGAGCATCCACCACCTCTCTGAGCAACCTGTTCCAATGTTTCATTGTTCTCACAGTGAAAAATTTCTTACTTATAACTAGTCCAAGAGTCTCCTTTAATTTAAAGCTGTTCTTCTTTGTCTTGTCACTGCCTGTGCCATGTGAAAAGTTGCTTCCAGGTTTCTTAAATGCCCTCTTTAGGTCCTGAGAGGCTGCTGTGATGTATTTACAGACTCCTTATAGAAGTATTAGGTGTATATAGTCATAGCTACTAATAGTTCAATTGAATTATAACACAGAACAGAATCTTTGAAACAGGAAAAATAAGGTGGTAGTAACTTGTGTTCCTTTTAGGTTCTTTTAAGCTCAATTAAGAGACTCTAACTTGTGAGAGCTTGTACTTCAGCATCTTTCATTTTCTTCCTTGTGCACTCATTCCTATAAAATTTTTCCAGAATGAAAGGTCAGAAGCAACACAACAAATAATATGAAAACAAATGGTAGTTCTTGCAAATATGTTTTTTGCAAATTTAGGCTTGGTTTTAAATTGAGGCTGCCTGTGCCTTGTTGATACAGTGTTTTAACTCCTTTATCTTCTAAATCCTTATTAGAAATAAGTGGATATGTATGAACCAGAAAGATGGACATGTTGGTTTTAGTTCTTTGAAAATTTGAGTTCAAGTTGATTTTATGTCCTTCAGTTAAAGACTGGGGATCTGAGAAAGCTAGTTGATACTTTTAACAAGAAAACTTTCCTGGTTTGTATCCTGAAGGGTAATCAAGTACATTTTCAATTTTTCTGTGCTCATATTTTCAGATTACGACTGATGGGAAACCGAAGATAATTGATATAATTGATACTACGGGCAGTGGTGATGTAACTACATGTACCATTGCAGAACCTAAAGATGGAGAAATCATTGGTCTTTCTGGAAGAACTTTAAAGGTGAGTATTTGGTGGCACAGAGACACCATTAGGTGTAATCTTCTTTGCTTAACAGCAAATTTAGCACCTGTTTTGGGTTTTACAGAACTTGCTTCCTTTTAACCAGCTGTTGTGCTTTAAATCCAGCTGGCAGCTAAGCACCATAGAGCTTCTCACTCAGCCTTCCCCTGGAAATATGGGGATAAGAGAATCAGAAGGGTGAAATTGAGAAAACTTACATGCTGAGGTAAAGACAGTTTAATAGGTAAAACAAAAGCCTTGCATGCAAGCAAAGGAAAACAAGGGATCCATTCACAGCTTGCCATGGGCAGGCAGGTGTTCAGCCATCTCCAGGAAAGCTGGGCTCCACACAAGTGGTGACATGAATATAAATGCCATCACTGTGAGCCACCCTCCTTCTTTCTTCTTTCCTCAGCTTTATATACTGACCATGATGCCATGTGGTATGGTATATCCCTGTGGTCAGTTGGGATAAGTTGTCCCAGCCATGTCCCATCCCAAATCCTTGTGCATCTCCAGCCTGATCACTGGTTGGGATGGGCGAGAGAAAAAGCCTTGACTGTGCAAGCAAGCACTGCCCAGCAACAGCTAAAACATCTCTGACTTATTAAGAATATGTAGCATAAATCCAAAACAGCCCCATATCAGCTACTGTGAAGAGAATCAACCCTAGCGCAGCCAAAACCAGCAAACTGGCTCTTGCCCAAACCTAATGCTGCATTTGCTCATCTTCATGCAGATTGCTTAGTGTTTCTTACACTTTTTATATGCCTTTATTTCTAATATTTTCTGTAGCTGAATAGGGATGTGTACAGGGCTTTTTGGGGGAACTTGATAATCATTTAATTATTTGCTCAAAACAGTATCTGATATAGCTTGGAAATTGGTTGAAGAAAATGTTCTAATATACTTTAAAAATATCAGACACAGTTGTGTCTTTAAAAGTACTAGTGTTTTCCACATTTGCATAAGCTACAGGGGGAATTGTGTTAAGCTCACGGTGAACAGATTTAGAGACTGAAAAATCTGTGAGGACTTAGTTGTAGACTGAGTAGTTGAATTCTCACTATGTGTAGAACAGAAATGGTGTATGGTTTTCAAAAAGGACACGAAATCTAGAAGAGGTCTTGGGTACACAGAACTGGTGTTGTTAACATGTTCTTGATTTCCTGATGGGATTGATGATATGATATGGGGGCATCACATCTTTGGATCTCTCCATGCTGTCAAATTTCTTCTTAATTTTGCATGGAAGATGATTATATGGCTGAATCTGTTGCTCTTTTACTGTTATTGCTTGGATGAGATCCTGATACACTGAGTCCAAGTTGCATCAAGGTGAGAAATGAGATATTCAGATGTTTGTCATGATTTCCAACCATACTCCCTCTTGTTAAGTTTCATTTATTTCCCCAGACCTCTGCCCAGTAAATTCAGTAAAGCTGGGGCTTTTTGTTTTAAAAGTAGACTATCAGAGTAACTAATACTTAAAGATGTTCAGTGGCAGTGTCACAGGAATTGATACTGATTTTTTGGGAACTGGATTGAAAATGCTATCTCATGTTGTTGGAACAGTGCAGTAGTTACTGTTATGGAGACAGGGAATTAAATTGGCAGTATTTGAAGGTTTGTTCTGCTAAGCTCTCTTACACAATGTTGGGCTTTTTTGTTTGTAGAGTTTTTTTTTAAAGCCATTGGTTAACCTATTTCTAAATGCACTTTTCTGTAGATTCCAGCAAATTGGGTAAATCCTTCAGGCAAATATCACATTGGCATAAAAAATGGCTATGATATCTATCCTAAAGCTCTTAAGGAGAGGATTCAGGTAAGGAGGAATTATTGTTTCTTTCTGTTATATAGTCATATTTTACAGTTCTGTTTCTTAACTTTGTTAGAATACTGCAGTATCTGATTTGTTAACATACTTAGGTTGCTAACCAGCGCTAGAGTGCTATTCTTGCTGATTTTTATTATTTAAATGATCCATTTCTTCTGTGATTTTTCCAGAGCAACGGAGTGGCTTAGTGCTCCATTGAGGCAAAAAGTTCAGAAATTAGTGATACCCCTTTTTTTTTAATTGTGTGGCAACTTTATGCTCATTTATACTATTGTTTGGAACTTTTTTAGCCATTGTCTCAAATCAGAATTTTCAAATTATCTTTATAGACATCATACTTCGACATATATTTCTTAATATATTGAGGAACCTCTGTTTTATTTTACAGAAAGAGCGTAAGGAAAAGCTCTGGGATCCTGTTCACAGGCTGGCTCTAGCAGAGGCCTGCAGGAAACAAGAAGAATTTGATGCTGCTCATAGCTCTCCCTCACAGGTTTGCATTAAGTCTAAATTTATGAACTTGTTCTTTGCAACAATTTGTTACTGGTTGACGGGATTAAAATGTTTCATTAGATGAGTGAAGGAAAGGTAAGTATTTTGGAAGATAACTTACCAATTTATCTTCTGATTAATTTTAGAAGTCTTTATATGGATGGTTGTTTGCTTTGCTTAATGTTGTTAACTTTTGAAAGTTGGTGTCAAATACAAAAATGCTATTACTTCAAAAGTTTTGTTGGATATTTCCATAAGTTTTATTTTTAATTTAATGTGCTTTTTTTTTTTTTTTTGAGGCCACCATTCTTCCAGTGTTCAAAGTTGAACTTTACTAAACATACTCTTTTTTTTGTAAACGCTGTGCTGTTTCAATGAAGTACCAGAAAGCCCTCAGATACTACTTCATCATTTAACAGTCTTTAAGAAAATAATGACTTTAAATGTTATGTTTACAGAAATTAGAAGAAGTTGTACATCATGGGCCAAAAATAAATAGTGTACTGTTGAATGCCATTGGACTTCTATGTGTTTGTGACTCCTAAGATAGTCTAACATTCTTGAGATAGTAATGGAAAAAATATATAGTGCCAGAAAAGAATGGAGGATTACCTATCTTATAATAATTTTGGAAATACTCTAACTGAATTTTATTCACCTTTTTAGGTAAATAAGCTAATAAAAGAAGAACTTCAAAATCAAGTGGAATTGTTGAATTCTTTTGAGAAAAAATACAGTGATCCTGGCCCAGTATATGATTGTGTAGTGTGGTCTGATGGTGAGACCTGGAGGTAAATGACTAAACTCGTTTAAAATGCCTTGTTCTTTACATAAAACAATAGCTTGCATCAAAGACTTGTTACCTTTTATATCTGCCCTCTTTATAGAAGTTTTAAGTATTTTTTACTTTAAAATAATTCTGCTGCATCAGTTCAATTTCTTGACAAAATTCTGGTCCCAAATAAAGATGGGGTAGAATAAAATCTTATTGAAGACAAGGTGATATCTGTGTTAGCTTAGGGGATTTTTCCTCTGAAGTAGAATAAAACTGTTTTGACTATCCATTGGTCATTTTAAAAAAACCCGAAACAAGTGTCTGTGCACAGACTTCAGGATGTAACACGGCACATTTCTTGACTGATAATGTGCATCATACAAAACACTAGAACTTCAAATGTTTGTGGACCAGCACTAAATAGCCGCTTTTAGTAAAATTTCATCCTTGAACTTGCATAAATTTTCGTATGCTTGCTTTTCAAATGCAGGTTTATTTGAATTTAGTAATGTTTGAAAATCAGTTTATTTGGGTAACTTTGTAGTTTCTCAGTCTTAAGCATAAACAACCAAATTTTAAAGTAGTTGCTTAAAGAACTGCTTAAAGATACCCTAAATACAGAACCAAATTTCTTGAAGTCTTTGTACTATGCTCAGCTGGAGAGGGCAGGTAACCAAAAGTTTACATCAGCTGGGACATTGCCTTTTCATTTGTTTTTCTCAACAGAGCCTGCATAGATACAAGTGAGAGTGGTGACTTAGCTAACTGTACAGTGCTGAGAACCTACAGAGAGGCTCAGGAATATGGGTCTTTTGGAACATCTGAGATGTTGAATTATTCTGTGAATATATATGATGACGGAAACCTCCTTTCCATTGTGACAAGTGGAGGTAAATGAAAGTAATCTTAAGAACATTTTGCTGCTAAGTGGGTATCATGAGAAGCAATAATTTGTATTGGGTCCTGTTTCTGATACTTGGGATGGCTTGAGGCAGCTATCATAGTACAGCATTTGTTATTATGACTTTTAAGATCAATACTCATATTTCCTGGACTAAATCTATAATGACAGCTCATTACCAAACTTGCTTTCATTTTTGTATGAAATATTGTCAACTTTATGTACATAAGATGTATACATAGAATGTGCACACTTAGGTACTCTTTTAGATGTTCCTGCATCTTAAAGCCTAAACCAAACAGAACCTTCTTTCAACAAACAATTTTTTTTGTTTATTTATAAATATAGAGTGATGATTGATGGATTTTTTAATTGCTCTCCTTTGCACTTGTATACTTTAAGAATCTTAAATATAGTATCCAGGAACAAAATGGATATTAATCTTAATTTAGGTTTATACAAACTTTTTTGTTAGGTCAGGTGTCACTATAGCTGTAGCTCCAGCCACTCTGAACCTGTTTTAGATTATTCTTTAAATAATTATGGTTTGTTTTGGAAGCAAATGGAGCAGTTAAGGTGGTGTGGATGCATTTGCTTTGAAAAATGCTCCTTATTTCTCACAAAACTATCCCATCTCAGGTAGAGCCACGTAGGCAGTTCAGGTTTCTAAACAGATGGTAAATTTTTTGAGATGTTCCTTTCTGTTTCTGTGCAGTTCAGTTTTCTCTTCTTAATCCCTGCTACCTGAGTTGTCTCAGGTGTAATGTTCATAACTTTTTGTAGGAAGTGTTGAGCCTTCAAAGTAACTTTTGTTAGTGAAATTAAGTTAATACTTTGTTCCTCTCTTGCTGCTGCCTCCTTTCTCTCCTTAGAAAGCTGTTTGCTTTGTTGAACCTCATACAATTGGCCTCAGCCTATTGATCCAGCTGTCCAGATCCTTTGCAGAGCCTCCCTATCATCCAGCTGATCAGCACTCCTGCCCAGCCTGTTGTAGTCTGAACAGTGACTGAGGATGCTCTCAATTTACTTGTCCAGATCATAAAAAAAAAATATTAACCAGGACTGGGTCCTCTGCTGAGTCCTGGTGAACACTGTCACCCTTTTGGTAGCAGCACTGGTGACTGGCCACTGACTGGATTTATGTGTTTACAACTCAATAAGTAATTGAGCTGTACTAATTGAGCTGTAGAATATTGAATACTTAAAAATGAAGTCCACTAAAAATACATACTTTTCATTTGCACAGGAGCACATGGAACACATGTGGCTAGTATTGCAGCTGGATACTTTCCAGAAGAACCAGAACGAAATGGTGTGGCTCCTGGAGCTCAGATTCTTGCAATCAAGATTGGCGATACGAGACTAAGTACAATGGAAACTGGCACTGGTCTAATAAGAGCTGTGGGTATTTCACTGAATAAATGATTAATCTCAGCAGTGTGACTTAAGTGCAGAATATTGTGAAATTTCATGCCCTACTTGTTTATAGGGTTTGTTTTTACAGTTCTGCAATATTTCCAACAAAAAAAGAGGAAAAAAAACCCAACGAAAACACCCCAAAAAAGCCCCAAGCAAAAAATAACTTGTCCAAAACCTCTGAAAACAACCTCTGAATGGATTTTTAAAGCATGTTTTATAAACAAGACTTCTGTTGCATAGAGCACTTAAAGAGTTTTTTCAGGCTAACAGACTTGCAATGTCTGACTGGCTTGATGCATGAGAGAAGTTACTTGCATACTTGTTTAAAGTTCTTTGTTGTCAGTTCTGTGTTGTCAGTGTATCTGTTCTAGTTACTCAGATAACTGTCAAAGACATAAATCTAGAATAGAGATGAGTATCTACCTGTGTTGCTGTATTTCTGTTAACTCTTTTTCTTAAAAAGTGAGGAAAAATATAGTTCCTTTTAATGATGAAAGACCCAAGAGCTTTTCTGTATAATGTGTTGATACAAGGAAAAATCTTACACAAGAAAAGGATATGAAAATAAAAGACTATATTTTTTGGTCCCTAGGATACTTTGATGTAGTAACATAAACAGTAATCTTTTTGCAACGTTTTGGTGTTCAACCAAACTGCACAGCAAAGGAGAATTTTATGTTCTTGAACCAATACTGATGCTGTGTGCAGTTTTCTCTTAGCTTGATGTCTTGATTTTTAGCTAGGAGCATGGCAAGAATAAGGTTTTTCAGGGAATAGGTTTTTTTAATTTTCTTTGTTCTTTGGGAAGATAGCACTTAACTGGCTGCAGTAAATTATTTTCTAGATTCAAGAGATTTATCTTATTTCTTAGATATGTAGCAAATCAATTTAAACAGATGTTTTCTGTCATTCCTGAAGTGACATTCTTTGACTAGCACATATTTTGACTTCCATTTTTACTTTATCAGATGATAGAAACAATAAAATACAAATGTGATCTTGTCAACTACAGCTACGGAGAAGCAACACACTGGCCAAATTCTGGGTGAGTAGTACTGTGGTTAAAGTATTTTAACTTCACAGAGATGGAATTGTATTTGTTGAGCTTTCTGTATGTCTAATTAGTGGCTAATAGTGAATCATCCTGGCATATATGATTCATATGTTAGAAAATGCAGTATAAATAGTAAACTGGCTTTGAAAGAAATAAACCCATAAAGAAAGCTTTTAACTTATATGTACACAAATATGTAATACCCAGATTTATAATACATACACAAATAGTATTCTAGCATAATAAAAAACTTCTGTAGTTGCAGCACCACATGATCTGTGGGGTATTTTTTGAAGACCTAGGATCACTACATAGTTGTCACTCCTCTTTGAAACCAGAAGATAATTTTGTGGTCAGCTTCTGTGCTGTGACCGCCTCTGCTAGGTGTGGGAAGCAGGCTACATAATAATCCTTGTTTGGTAAATGGTCAGAGATTGTGCTAGAAATGGGAGCTTTGTCCTGTGGAAGAAAGCAATATTGTTGAGTAAAGTATTAATTTCTTTTTCGTACTTCAGGAGAATTTGTGAAGTGATTAATGAAGCAGTGTGGAAACACAATGTCATCTATGTTTCAAGTGCAGGAAATAATGGTCCTTGCCTTTCTACAGTTGGATGTCCTGGTGGAACTACATCTAGTGTAATAGGTAAATAATACATTTAGAAAAAATCTTTGACAGTATTTAACTTCCGTGTTTTCAAACTTTGTACTTTTCTTACGTGTTTGGTTGCTGAATTAAATCTAAAAAAAATGCCTCCTGGGCTACAAGGTTAATTCTGAAAGAGGCACTTACTTGTTCTGTGCTTAGGTATACAAATTTAGATTGTTATCTTCTTACAATTCAAGAGCTTACTTGTGTAGAAAAGAGGTGGGAGGCAAATGGTCTTGATTTGATGTGGCTCTGTATAAAATTTGCAAAAGAAATCTTTGGTCTGACTTATTCAAATATTTCAGGATTAGTTTTTCAACTGTAGCTGTGTAAGCACATCACCTTGCTCCAACCAATAGCTGCTGATAAATGCAACTTATAAAAATATGATTCTAAGTTGAATTTTAATTAATCTTTTGGAAAGTCTTGCAATGCATTCTGAATTGTCAGAACTACAGTTTTGGATTATCTGTCTTCTTGAGATACTCTGATTTTTATTTTTAGTGAAACAAATGTTCTTAATTTGGATAGAAAATAATCCCATGTCAGGATCTAGACAAGTCCTTCTAAGGGAGGAATTCTTTCAGCTGCAGTGCCACTGCTGTTCAAGTCTATTACTGTCATTAAAACTCTTTCTGATGTACTAATATATGGTTTTGGTATTTTGGTGAAAGATTGAGATACAAGATTTAGCTAAATGTCTAGCATTCAGAGGTAACTTCCTTAGTCTTAATTTTTATATAAATCCTTTATTATCTCACTAGTGCATTACACAAGATGCTTTTTAAGTCTCAGAATTCTTATGCAAGGACACCAGTGTGTAAGGAGAGTAGCATGAAGCCTTGAAAGCTGGAGAGCTGTTATTTCAGGGCAGCTAGTAGAATTAATGCTGATTACTTTCTGAAAGTTAATCTGCTGTTAATTCACTACTGAGACTAGGGATTGGAACTGGAACTAACAAGCTCTTTTCAGGTCTGCACTGGCTTTGCTCTTACAGTGCAACTACTCTGTCAATTCAACTTAATTGTGTCACTCTAGAGACTGGGTGATTATTCCCTCCACATGCCAAGTAGCTTGCTCCTGTCCTCCATCTGGAGTGAACCAGATAGGGCTTTTGTTTTTTGAGAGTAAAGCAAAATACAGCTGACAGGTTGGCTTAGTTCACACAGCCACAAGCCTTGCCAATTTGTCAGCTTGATATGATAGTTTTGTACCATCCTGGTAGTGCTTGTGCTATAAACAAAGTGGAGTGTTACCATTTCAAATAGGTAGATGACATGCAGTGTGCATCCTTGGCATTCTGTTCTACAAATGCTACTTTGTCAGGCTTTGATGTAGTCATTTACATACTCTGTGCATTTGAAACTTGTGGCAGAGCAAAGGGGTGCTGCAGAGAGAAGACATATACAAGCTGGCTGTTGTGAAAGAAGTGTAGGAGATTATATTCCAGCTGACTAAAAGTGAAACTTGGAGTTTGCATGATATTTTACTATTATACAGTGTGCCCATCAGCATTGTTACTGCATAACATGATGCTTTACACTTGCCTTGTAAAAATATCTGGATTTAATGAGATGGAAAATGAGTGTTTGCATTTTAAATGTCAAGCAAGAAGTCTTCTCTTAAAGAATTTAAACCACAGAAGTATTTTACTTTAGTTTTTAATAAAAATTCATGTTACATCTAAAACACTTGAATGTTTTTTGCAGGTGTTGGTGCCTACGTGTCACCTGACATGATGGTTGCTGAATACTCTTTGAGAGAAAAACTGCCAGCAAATCAATACACTTGGTCATCCAGAGGGCCTAGGTGGGTTATATTCCAAGAACAAATTGATTACTTTGGAATTTGGATGATATAATTCAAAATCTAAAATTGATCACTAATACCAAAATAAAAGTATTTCTTTCCTGTGGAAAGAGCATAACTAGCCTGCTCTTCTGGCAACACCTTTGTATGTTGGGCTCTAGAACTCCTGGAGGAGAGGGAATAGCATGGAACTGTCTCAGTATGGCCTGTATTTTCCAGGAAAGTATTTGTGTGCAGATCTATTCAAAGATGATAAAAGTTACTGAAAGGTTGTTTTGAAATTTGTTTAGGGATTTTTAGATTTTTTTTCTATAGCATCTATTTCATGAAGTTAGTGTGGTTAAGTTAAATGTGCTATAAGTGATGAAGATTAAAACAATTGCTGTTACTGCAGTGATGTTACTACTTCTGACTTCAGTGACACTGCTGTGGTGGCATAACTTACTCAAGGATTTTGTTTGAGTTCAGTAGAGATGTGAGTAGGCAGAAAAAATTGCTTTCTACCTTACACTACAGAAAGTTTTCTGAAATACCTATGAAAGAAATTTTAAGAGCAATGAAAACTCTAATATTTATTTCATTTCTCAGAAGCATCTGATAGTAATATGATAGACAAACAAAAAATAATAACATTTCTTCTTGAGTTCTTGCCTGTGTTTAGACTTTGGAATTGTTCTCTAGCTGTTTTGATGTTTGTGTATTTACAAGCAAGTATATTATTTCAAGAATCTTAATATGAAGAATTGTCATGTTTTGTCTAGGGAAAAATGTGCTCTCTGCCTTCAGCTGAGAAAAGGAGATCGATTTGTAATGAATTTTGATGGACACACACACACACACACACACACATATATCTTTACTGTGCCCTGTAAAATAGTCAGCTGAAAGGTCAAGTCTGGCCAAAGGAGGATTCTCCTTGTTTAGGGTGCAATATGCAGATGAAGTTTGCTAGAACAGTCTTAATGGAGGGATCAGTCTGTCCCAGTAAGCAGTAGAGGCTTTCAGGCAGATGTGCTATGCACCGCTTGTCCAGAAATATTGGGATGCAGAACCGTTTTATGAATTTTTGAACTGTCATAAAATGTCCAAACATCACATTGCAGTATCATATCTGGAATAGTCTGATTTCAGACAGATTTTAGACATATGAAGCTGTTAGTGTAGGATATAAGTACCCTGAAATACCCCACCTCTCCACAGAACCTAAAAACTCATTCAAGCAGTGGAATTTTTGTCTGTCCAGAGCAAAAAAAAATGGGGCAAATCTGGTTCCTCGAAGTGNGGAGCATATCTGGTTCCTAGAGTTGAAAACCAGATGCTGCTGTAACTGTGCCATGGGAACACAGTTGCTCTGTTCTTAAATATGTTTGTGAAAGAAGTGAGGTTTAGGGGTCAGGCCCAGCTCATCCTGACCTAACTCTTGACATTACTTGTTATGTGTTCTCCCCTTGCCCTCTTGTCTCAGGCTTGTAATTCAAAACTTGACCTGGTAATGAGCTGTCAACATGCAAAATTTGAAGTCTACATTTTCAATTGTTTCCAGCCTTCCTCCCTCCTTTACTATTTTTCTTTAGAAGTAATAACTGTATAGGCTACATGGCATACTAATTTATTTATTGAAGTGTGTAATAGGTTGGTTTGTGTGCATTTTGTAATTCAAATCTCAGAAAGTATTTTGCTGGCTAAACTGAAGCCTGGTGGAGGATGCTGAAGGAGTGAAAATTTAGAAACCTCTCACTGTAAACAGGCACAGCTGATGATTAACATGACATTTTAAATTGTTACTTGGTGGCATGCTTTTTCTTGAGTTTAATGGATTAATGGATTTAGAGAAGTAAAATGTAGTGAATGTTCTCTAAAGTGAACTTTTTTCTTTTTAAATATACTGACAACTTTATCTTGAAGTGTGCAAAAAAAAAAAAGTTGGTGTTTTAACCATTGCTCTTTAACACTAGCACTGATGGAGCCCTTGGAGTCAGTATCAGTGCCCCAGGAGGTGCTATTGCTTCTGTTCCAAACTGGACTCTGCGAGGAACTCAGCTCATGAATGGCACGTCCATGTCTTCTCCCAATGCCTGTGGAGGCATTGCATTAGTATTGTCAGGTAAAGTGCTACACTGTTAAATGCAGATGCATCCTCTACAAGAAGTTAGATACTTTTCCTCTTTAAAAATGCTGTCACTTTCAAATGTTTTGTTGTATCCAGTAACACCCTTATTTTTAATTTCAGGACTCAAAGCTAATAATGTTCATTACACTGTTCATTCTGTCAGAAGAGCATTGGAAAATACTGCAGTGAAAGCTGAAAACATAGAAGTATTTGCACAAGGACATGGTATTATTCAGGTACTTGGCAAGCAAAAAAACCATAAATAACTGGTGGTGAAAAATTAACCCACAAAAAATAAAAGCAGTGTTTGAGATGATCTCCCTCAGTTTGTTCCATTGCAACTTGGTTCTCAAATCTTACTGGGGAGTGGAAGGGAATGTAGTGGGAAGGAAGGAGGAATGAGAAGGTTCTTCCAGTTTCAGTGTGAAGTTACTGTAAAATGAATGTGATAACTGGACACATTCTTAGATGATCAAAAAGATACATAAAAGTGGGATGTAGGTTTTTATCACGCACATGTGGGTTTGGGTGCCTAAATTCTGTCCTAATGTCCAAAAATGTTTTGATTATATTGTCAGAGAGAGTTGAGCTTGTTCTGTCCAGACAAAAGCTGGGACTGTAAGTTCTGGGCAGTGATAACAGATACCCACACTGGTTCACAAAGAAGTACAGCTGCAGTTGTACAGTGACTATGCTGCAGGCCTGCACTAAACAGTCTGACTGCTCATCGTTTCCTGTGGGCTTCAGAGTAGGTTGTGGTGTGTTGCTCTGTATGATGAAGGCATGCTGACTGTTTCCCTATGCATAAGCTTATATTCTTGCAGAGCTGGGCCTGGTTTTTGCCTACTGTCACTCCTGTCCTAGTCATATAGAAGTACTAAGATTTTTCTCTTGTGCTTCAAGATGCCTGGTATTAAATGCTTAGCCCAAAACTTACATTCTGGAGATGCTAGAACCTAGTAGGTAATGCCTGTTTAGCATATCTGTAAGGCTGAGTTTGATACAGAAGGCAGCAGTGGTGGTAGCCATATAAAATAAAAAATAAAATGAATCAATCATACTTGGTGTTTTAGTAGCCTGTGATTAAATCATGTGTTAAAATATGGTTAAAATTGTTCTGGGAGATGAGGTATTTTATGTCCACTTGTCTCAAAGAAATGTGCCCTAATCTTCACTAGTGAAGTTACATTGCTGTCAAGTAGAAGAGAATTCAAGATTTTTGTAGTTAGTAAAATAGAAAGTGAGGTAGGAGGACGTCTTTTTAAAACAAGAAGGTGAATTTGTCATGTGAGTATTGTGACTGCTTATGTACTTAGAGCCAGGGCTGGGTTTCATGATTCTTTACTTCATATGAAACTTGTATTTTCTGTATTGAATATCATGTAAGCATATGTGGCTTAGCATGTGAGGTACTCCACTGTTGCTGATCTTGCTCAACACTTCACATTGAAGAGAATATGCATACATTGCTATTAAGTTGAAATTTGTTAATTTAGAACTTGCTCTTTCTAACAGGTTGATAAAGCCTATGACTACCTCATTCAGAATTCATCATTCTCAAGTAACATTGGCTTCACAGTTACTGTCGGCAGCAACCGGGGCATCTACCTCAGAGATCCAGCCCAGACAGTGGCACCATCTGATCATGGGGTTGGCATAGAACCTGTCTTTCCTGAGAATACAGGTAGGAAGGAGCTTTTGTTGGTGGAGATGCAGAGAAATACAAATGTCAACTTGAAATAAAAAGCCGTGATAATGAGGAATGATAGGAGTCTGTACTGTAAAAGGAGTCAGTGTAACCTTAAGTTTTTTAGTAAAGGAAGATGTGCAAATAAACAACTTTTCCATTCCAGCTTCAGACTTAAATCTTCAGGGCTTTCATGTTGTTTTGGGATACTGTTGCTTCATGCTTCCTCTCACTGAAGAAAAGGAGATCTCTCTTTGTTCTGTGGAAATTTAAAGCCAAGTTGAGGGGCTACAGAGAAAACAGAGAATAATCATATATCCCTGATGTTAATGAAATTACAAAACTTCAGAGTTTTTGTTGTAGATATCTTTTGGCAGAGGTTGATGATTTTTCTAAAGATGAAAGCACTTACCCAGAAATTAGTTTCTCAGTTATTTAAAGACTATAAATTCTAGATTTGAACTTTTTCTAAGTTTTCACAACCTGAGAAAAATCTTGTTTAATGAATTCGACTTTTATTCAGTATCTAATAATTAATAAAGATATTAATAGAGGAATTTATATGGATTTTATTACTAAAAGGGTAAAAATA
>VZTB01013611.1:248421-331457 GCA_013397245.1 Thryothorus ludovicianus | reverse complement strand
GAGATGCACTTAGGATGCTTTCAAAATTACACACTATTGCTTATTAAAGTCTAAATAATTACAGCTTCTTTTGTATTTTTGAGATTCATAACAGTTGGTCCCCATCTGATGTTGTAAGTGCACAGAAGCATAATAGTTCCATTTTCTTCTTCTAGCACGCTTCAGAAGGCATCGTACGGTTTGATGTTCAGTCCCTGTTGAAATACGAAGATATTGCTCCATGCATAAATCTGAAAAGCTGGGTTCAAACGCTCAGGTAGAGTTTCTGGGGTTCTGTTTTGGGAGACTGGGAGAGCTCCTCATATGTAGAGTTAAAATAGTAACACATTAGCAGTGAAATTCAGGATTACAAAAATATTCCTGTCAAATTCAGAGTAGCTTTGGAAGCATCAATTAATTTGTCAGCATCGATTGATTTGTTAGCACTCTTGTGGTGACTTCTTCAAGACAAATTACTTTCCTTAAGCTAAGAAAGAAGAAAAATTTACAAAAAATATTCCACTGCTTCCAGACACTTAAAGATAGAAGGTACTTTACTATTCAAAGAAAATTTGTAGAGTTATTGGAGTTATGTGCTACTGTTTGTTGGGTTTTATTGGTTTGGTTTGGTTTTTTGTTTTGTTTCGTTTTTGCTAAACAGCTACTTGGTGTCCTGCTAAATTTTGGCCTGGGAAGATTTCCCGCTCTCACTTGCTTGATTAAAAATGTTTTTGTAGAATCTGGTGCAGGCTTTTTCAGGGAAAGTTGTGTTTACCTTTTTCATTTCACGCATGCTGATTTGGAGAAAGAACTTTGCTGGAAAATTTCTGAACGGTGCCACAGTAATTAAAGTTGGTCACTTCAGAAGGATAAATAAATGTTATGTGATTGAAGTGGTACTTTAGAGATGTGGGACAATCACACAGTGGTCACTAATCCAAACTTTTCCATTGTTTGGGCCTGTTAGCGGAGACTTTAGGCTGTTTGGGGCTTTTGACTGCTTGTAACTGGAATTGAGGATGCCAGGAGTTTAATGAGCATAACACCTAATATTAGAATCAGAAGTAGTCCATGTGATGTGCCCTAAGTGAGGAAAAAAAAACACTTAATACAGTTTTTCCTCATACTTGATTGGAAAAATGGAAATACTCTTCACTCCTTGTAAGGCTCTCACCTGACCATAAATGAGCTGCAATTAAGTAAAGTATGGAGAAATATTTATGTGTTTAAACTAAGAGAGGAATAGTGTCTCTTGAATGAACTAATGAGTCATAACACAGAGGGAAAATTACTGAATGGCTTTTCATTCTGTCTCTTGTTTCAAATGCTTGGAGGCAGGGTGAATGTGAGGGAGACATATCATGTCATGCGTGGTATTACTCAGTTCTTAAGACTTCTGTCAGCAGTCTATCCAGTGTCTGCCAGGCTAGGAATCCTGGGTTAAATGGACTTGTGGTCTGACCCAGCACCCATATCTGAGTGGGTGATTAGTCTGTGGCCTTGACAATGAAAGAGCTGGCAGTACCTCAGAGACAAATTCTGATCATGTAGTTAGAGATTATCTCATTTAATGAATGAAATGTAAACTTAAATGATGCCAGACCACCATAGATTCTGCTGTTCTTTATTTCTGAAGCTTAGATTTTTCCTATATCATTATTATTTTGTTTATATTCTTTGATATTTGAAGTCTAAAATGTTTGACTACCCTGAGTTTTGGCTGGTTTTCCCAGCTGTGTCTGAGTTAACATACACACTCTGTAGTGTACATTCTTCTGTGTTACTACTCATATTACTGTAAGGCTTCTTACATTCTCTGAAGATACAGCCTTCTATAATAAGGAATTATTAATTTTTCTGTCTCTAATTGCAGTGCCATTAATATTCCAGTTACAAATACAAGTATTAATTTCAGCATGGATACTTCAAATGTATGATTTTTTTTTTCCCCTTGAACTTTTAATAGCCTTTAATTTTGGGCATTTAGACGTGCTTCATACACTGTCTTCTTTTTGGTATTTTTGGCAGTGTCAGTAGTGTCACTAAACCTTGTTTTTGGACTGACATTAATTTTAACTGAGGAATTTATGCTGCTTGGATAGTTACAATATAGGAGATGTTCTGGCATGTGCTCAATTCAGTTCTACCTCAGAACATGCATCTACTTAAGCAAGACATTTTGTTAGAGGATACATGTTTCTCAAGAGAACCTTTTGTTGTTTAACTGCAGACCTGTGAGTGCAAAAATAAAACCTTTGGGCTCCAGAGATATTTTACCAAATAATCGCCAGCTGTATGAGATGATTTTGACCTATAACTTCCATCAGGTAAGGGTTACGTTACTTCTGTTTTTTTTTAAATCATGTTTTCTAAAACCAGGTCTGAATTTTAACTAGCTTTCTCTCAGAAAGGAGGTCTAGAGTCACACTCCAGACTTTTTACAGTCAAAATTCTGATTTGGTCCACTTTAAAAGCTAAAAAAGTTAAAAGTTTGAAACAGGCTAAAGTTTAGTTATGGTTTTGAATATATAAGTAAGGATTGTACTTGTTTTATTCTGTAGTAGATTAAGTGCTTTTATCTTTCCTTTAATAGCCTAAGAGTGGAGAAGTAACTCCAAGCTGTCCACTTCTTTGTGAATTGTTGTATGAATCTGAATTTGATAGTCAACTCTGGATTATTTTTGATCAGAACAAAAGACAAATGGGTTCAGGAGATGCCTATCCACACCAGGTACAGAGTAATGTATTTATTTTACCTTCTGTTGCTGAAGACTGTGAAAATGTTCATTCTTTTTCACCTCCCAGGCCTCTCTGTTAGCTCTGATGCATAGCTTTAATGTTTTTACATAATCACAAGAAGACAAACAAAGTTCGATGGTGATGTATTTGTATAAAAAAAAAGACAGATATGTGTCCATGAAATAGAACATGTTTTTGTTGTTTTTTTTTCTCTCCTGAGGAAGGAGAAAGAGGAAAAGCTGTTAACTTCTGATTTCTTGTGATTTTGCCTGGTGCTTTTCAAGAAATTAGTTCAAAACTGCGCTGTTCTTTGTTTTTGGATTTTTACAAAGGCAATACCTTAAACTTTCCTATGCAAGATGGAAAAGAACCTTTATTTTTCCTGTAGTCTGACTTGTGTGCTGATAGAGCAGCTGTAGAGAGGCTTCTGTGTTCATGAGCGCTGTGCTCTGTGCTGTTGATGTCTTCAAGCAGCCTTTTTAATGCTTCTGCTTTGTTTACTTCCTGTTTCCATCCTTCAAAGGGAGTTTTTTGCACAACATGTGTAGATGCTCTACCCTCTGCGGGAATCTCTTTCTGCCTTAACAGGCTCTGTGTCTGGATCATGGGGGAAGTAGGGAGAAATTAAGTTTAAAAAAATTTAAAAAGGCATAAAATAAATACTTTTCATAATTTTTTGTTTTGAAACTCTTTTTACCAGTATAAAATCACAGTTGAACATCATCAATGTAATGTTAATTTTGATAAGATTAATTGTCCTGGAAGTGTACAAAAGATAGTTTCAAGAGACATGCTTTACAGTTTATAAATTATCTTTAGAAATTGTGTTGTGTAAGCTTCTATTCCTTAACCTGCATTTTTAAGATGCTATAAAATCTAAACATCACCATAGTGCTTTGTTACTTAGACCTGATGGATTATCATGCTGTAAATCTCTGACATTGTGCATCATAGGAGGATTCTAAAGCAATTCTAAATTATTTAATCCAGGAAGAAATACCAACAGGAAGCATGACTCCCTAGCCCAGGAGAGAGAGATTCTGGGAGCAGGGTAGTTCTGAGTTGTTGTTCTTTTCTACTTGGGGCTGCCTTCTGTTTTCCTGCAGCAGTATCAGAAAGGAGACCTAGCATACTACTGCTCAAAACAGCCACGTGTTGCCCTGTCAGGTTGATAAAAATGAAAGAATGCTTTCAAAACATGGCAGTCTTATTTCTGGGGGTTGGAGGGGTTTTTTATGAATGGTAAAACGTTGAATCTTGGCATTTATGAGAACCTTTTTCTTTCAGTATTCTGTGAAGCTGGAAAAAGGAGATTACACTATTCGGTTACAAATTCGTCATGAGCAGAACAGTGAGCTGGATCGCATCAAAGACCTGCCATTCATCGTTTCTCATAGGTTGTCTAATACCTTGAGCTTAGATATTTATGAAAACCATAGCCTTGCACTCTTAGGGAAGAAGAAATCCAACAGTTTGACATTACCGCCAAAACACAGTCAGCCATTCTTTGTTACATCTCTGCCTGATGACAAGTAAGTTACAAAGTGTTGTTTTTCTCATCTGCATCTAGGCAGCTGCCTCTGTGCCTCACTAAAATGATTATTAGTATCTGCCTATGCAGGTTTGGTAATTCCTCATGCTGCTCTTTCCCTGTTTGGCTTCTTTATTGTAGTTTCCATGGAACGTTAGTGAACCTGATTTTAACACTGAACTTACTTTCTTTGAACAGAATACCTAAAGGAGCAGGACCAGGATGTTATCTTGCAGGAAGTCTTACTCTATCTAAAACAGAACTTGGAAAGAAAGCTGTGAGTATATGGAATGGATAATAGATTTTTTTTCCCGAAATTTTTTCTAGCAAGCAAATGGCATGCCAGGAAGTGCTGTATTGTATGGTGTTAGTACTTTAAAGAGCATTAGGTTTGGTAACATAATACATTTTAGAAGCAGTTGTTTCATTATAAAGTCAGCATGACTTCTAAATAGTTCTATTATTATTATTTTCATCTTCTAATTTCAAATTTAATTGCACTTTCTAAATTTTTCGTTTTAATTCTTTTGCTCTGAAATCTTTTATTTCTCGAAGCAACTGCTTTCTTCTTGGTGTGGAGCCTTTAAAATTTACCTTATCTAACTCCCTAGCTTAATGTAATTCTTGAATGAAAAATACGTGCAGATAGCATTATGTGCATGTTGGTTCTGTAAATACTCTTGGTTGCATGCATGCAATATTCAGCAAAAATATGTGCTTTCTAAACACATATATGTTACTGTTACCAAGTAGCAGGAATTTTGCTGACCCAAATACATACAGATTTTCTTACCTGCTACACACTGATGTTGTCAACCACTAATATGATTGTGTGCTTCAACAGAATGGTATAAGATCTGTGTGTGTGATGCTAGAAGAAAAGATGAAGGATCTTTTTTTGCTCATAACACAGCATCCCGTGAAAAACAGTTTTTAACTTGTATGATAGTGCAACAGTGATTATAGTAACTATGTCACTTTTCTGTGTATCTGGTGCTACAGTGTTTAGAAGATTCCCTTAGCTGTTTTTAAACAGATGGTAAGCCTGAGACTAAATTTTAGTCAGTCCTGGTGATTGTTAGTACTCAGAGGTAGTTGATCTATGTCCATAACTCACCAGATGTAGCTGAACAACATGTATAAAACTAGGGTATGTCTTCATAGAAAATAAGTTTCTGTGAGTAGGTTGGGATGTACCTTTCGATCTTGTTGAGCATTAAAGTTTAGTTAATTCAGTCTGAATCGGTTGTATTTTTCGGGCAAATTGCAGGTAACTACAGGTGAGAATGTATCAGGAGAATTTATATATCAATGAGGAAAAAAGCCAGTGACTAGGAGCTCTAAAATACCTAGTTTAATGTTTCTTTGTGATTCCTGCGGGGTTGCAGGTGTGCTTTTATAAAATCCATGATAAATCTATTACACTAGTCTAATTTAATTTCCCTATCTAGAATTATGCACTTCCTTGAACTATTGGTTGCAATCTTGCATGTTTTATTTTAAAACCAGACTAAATGGCTTTATATAGTGGTTTCTGGGATAAGAAGCAGGAGGTAGATACAGCCTGTCAAATTTCGTATGATGGAGAATACTTAATACCTTACACAGAAGGAAATTCTAGCTGAGGTGTTCTTAAGGTCATAGTCTAAGGCATTACTGTTATGGTCATATTTGAATGGAAAAAGGATAGTATCAAATAGCATCTGATACTTACTACTGCCTTTAATGAACCTCAATACCTACCAGAGACAAAAAAGGAGTAGGCAACAAAGTTGTCTCTAAAACAGTAGGTGGATGCAAGGTAAGGGAGGATGAATCTAATTTGTCTGTATTTATTATGAAAGAGAACAATGCCACTAAACAGCCAAAAATCTAAAATTCTGAGGCTGAATTTCTATATTTTATTAATTGAAGCTAAGTGGTTAACAACACTTGCTTATATTGCAGGAGTAATGGATTGTATATACAGTGATGCATTGGTTTATTAATTTTAAAAACCTGAAAGAGCATGCTTTAAGAGCATGTTTGATCATAGATATGATTCTAAAAGTTGGAAATCTGTAGGTTGGCAGTATAACTATAATTGTGCAGAGAAGGTGTCTCCATCCTATGTGGTGTGTGCATGTTTTCTTACAGTATGTTATTCTAACTCCCAGGGGCAGTCTGCAGCAAAACGACAAGGAAAATTTAAAAAGGTACTGAATGTTAGTTTTTGAAAAAGATATACTGAAGTCTTTTTGCATATAACTTTAAGAATTTGTCTACCAGTCTTGGTTTTTTAATTTGTCTCCTTCATCTACCTGCTTAGACCTGAGTTATTTTCTTCAGCACCTTAAGTATGTTTACTGGTAGAATGATAAACACTACTGTAACACTACTGTAACACATAGCTGAGAGGCACATGAGCATCTATATACTTCTGCAATAAGTGCTGTAAAAATGCATGTGGTGTTAGTGGTCTGCAGTTTTTCTTGTTATTAAATACTCAGAAATGTTCAGTGTTGTCAAGATCTTTCATAGCAAGTGTTTCTGCCTATTCTGTCTGTAGATTGAAAATCAAATATGAACCTAACACTTTGAATTGAATAATTGAATATCTAACTGTATTCTCAGTCTACTAAATTGAGAGTTGTCTTCTTTATAGACATAAAAAACATACGAGGAAGGTAGAGTTTATATAGTCATTGTAGTAGGTACTAGTATTCACAGAGTGCATTTTGGAGCATGTATATGATAGTTTAGAAAGGGGGTGACTTCTGGTATAACAGTGTTTAGTATTGTGCTTTCTTGTATTTTCACATCAGATAATACAATATTTTGGCTGCAGTCAGTGTGAAACAGTTTGTTTAAAAAAATGCAAAAATATATTTTACTGGACTACCTACATAAGGTTACTGTATTTTTTCTTGTTCTTAAGTTGTAAAGGTGTTTACTTTATGTTGATTTCAAGGTACTTTGTTCTGGAGTGACGTGCAGATTAGCCAGGATTCTTGTTAGAAGTGAGACTTGAGAACCATGAATAACATAACATACTCTGTTATTTTGTGAATAATAAGCTGGAAGCTGAACCTGCTAACTTGCTCTGGTTTTAGTGTAATAACCACGTGGGAATGAGATTAGACTTTCAAGAGGATTTTAGTGTATGTTGCCAAGTTTTATTTTCATACCTGAAAATCACACAGATTACTTTCAGAAAGATAATTTAAAATCCCATGTGAATGCATGGCTTCTTGGTAAATAGGATATAACATCTTTGCTAAGTGAGACTCTAACAAGGGAATTAAACTAATAATAATAGTAATACAATTTGAGTAACAAAACCTGTTAAACAGGTTCCAGGGGTTGTGTTTTTTTGGAGAGTTTTTTTGTTGTTTTGAGTTTGTTGGGGTTTTTTTTCCTTTGGTTTTAGAACAGAGATTTGTATTCAGATCTGAGCAATAAAACTACTCAAGCCAAGATAAAAACTGACTTTCTTGTTACTTTCATGTATTACTCACCAGTATAGCAGCAGCAAATAAACTAGTGGATTTCTTTAGGGCTCCATCTTCAGCCTTGTGCTCTTCAGCATCTTCATAATGACTTGAACACAGAACTGGAAGGGGTGCTGAGCAAGTCTGCAGGGAGTACTAAATTTGGGAGGAGCTGTTGTCTTCCCTGCAGAGATACCTTGACAAAATAATGGGCTGGGCAATCACCAACCATATGAAATTCAGCAAGGGAAAGTGCTGGATTCTGCACCTGGGACAGGCAGCCATGGATGTACAGTACAGAGTGGGGAATGAGATTCTGGAAGGCAGTGCTGTGGAAAGGGGCCTGGGGTTCTGGTCAGTGGCAAGTTGAACATGATTGAGCAGTACCCTGGCAGCCAGGAGGGCCAGCCCTGTCCTGGGTGCCTCAGGCACAGCATGGCCAGCCAGGCAAGGGAGGGGATTGTCCTGCTCTGCTCTGCACTGGGGCAGCCTCGCCTTGAATATTGTGTGCAGTTTTGGGTGCCATAATATCAGAAAAACACTGAACTATTAGAGAGTGTCCAGAGGAGGGCAACAAAGACGATGAAGGGCCTTGAGGGGAAGCTGTATGAGGAGCTGCTGAGGGCACTTGGGTTGTTCAGCCTGGAGGAGAGGAGACTGAGGGGAGACCTCACTGCAGTCTGCAACTTCCTCATCAACAGGCAGTGATCTCTTCTCCAGTGGCCAGCGACAGGACCTGAAGCGGCCTGAAGTTGTATCAGGGGAGATTTCAGTTGGATATTAGAAGATTCTTCACCCAAATGATGGTTGGGCAGTAGAACAGGCTCCCCAGGGAAGTGATCACAGCACCAAGCACCACTGTGACAGAGTTCAAGAAGCATTTGGACAGTGCTCTTGAGCACGTGGTGTGACTCTTGGGGATGGTGCTGTGCCAAGCCAGAAGTTGTACTTGGTGGTCCTTGTATATTTCAAAGCATTGTTCTGTAAGAACTCCATTAGTTAATGCATTTTGCTAAGAATGTTACTCAGAGGCCTTCCTAGTTTAAAAATTTTGATATTTACCCTGGCCTATCATAAGTTGTTTTCTTGCACAGAAAACTTATCTATTTCTTTTGTGATTCAGTAACTCAAAAAAGTAAGTGTAGATTTTTCATACTTTTCAAAGACAGGTCCAGGCCCTCCTCTAAGATTAAGAGCCCTCTTTGTCACAATGGCATGCTGCTGGCTCATGTTCAACCTGATGCCCACCAGGTTGCCAAAGCTGTTTTCCTACAGGATGCCTCTAGCATGTATTGTGCCTGGATTTTTTTTTTTTTCTAGTTCTTGCACTTCTCTTTGTTGAACTTCATGAGGTTCCTGTTGAGCCCATTTCTGCAGCCTTTTGAGGTCCCTCTGGATGGCAGCAGACTCTCTGCCATCTAAGCCACTCCTCCCATTTTAGTGTCACTAGCAAATATGCTGAGGGTGCCCTCTGCCCCCATCATCCAGGTAGTTAAGGACGACATCGAACAGGGTTCAGTCCAGAATTGACCCCTGGCACACACAGTTAGTTATTGACCTCCAACTGCATGTCACTGACCACCCTCTGGGCCTGGACATTCAGCAGCTTTTAATCCACCTGACTGCATCTCTGTTTTGCATAAAAGCAGTTCTTGGTTATGCTAGGGAAGAGCAGCCTAGCATAGGCTAGCAGCCTAGGTTTCCGAAGTTAACTAACTTTTATACTGTACAAAAATATCTCTCCACATAGTAAGCAGGTGTCTTTGTTTTCACTTGTAATGCAGTTACAATCTGATTACTTTTTCCCCTTGTCTCCAAGCTTTTTCCAGAGCATAATTAGAATGAAAAACATACCATTGACTTTTTTGGGTCTGTAAGAATGATTTATCGTTGGTTTGCATAATTGCAGCTTTTGAACAGAAATATGTAACAATTAGCCAAGGGATGAAAAGTTTCTACACCTTTTTCCCTATTCTGTTATCCTTTTTTCCAATTTAAAGCAAGGAATGCATTATGCAGATGTAGATAAGTACTAGTGAAGACTAATGAATACCATTGTGAAGTCAAATGTAAAAGGATGACTTCCTTTGAGCATTAAAACACTAACCCTGTTTAACCATGAGGCATTCAAAACTAGGATGAAGTATGTCATGAAAATTGTCTGATAAAATTTTGTGTAAGCCTGCCTGGTGACTTCAAGAAGCTTAATTTATTTTTCATTAAATGAGGGTTGCCATAAAAATAAGCAGCACTGCACAAATTGTATGCATCTGAAAACAGATTCAAATTCCATATGTATATTCATCTGTCTATGCAGATAGGTGTTAATATGAAGACACTTATTAAATGGAAAATGAGACCTGGCATGTTCCTAGAGGGAGCTTTTTTTCCTGTGGTTAGTTTTGCTGCAAGTGCTTTGAAGTACAAATAACAATAGTTTTATGTGTTTTGCATATGAAGTACTAGATGTTAACACACCAGACAGAAATCTAAATTGAAATCCTGAAGCCAAATTAAGTGCTAATTAAGAGGTGACTTTTCTGATTGCACTGTGCTTGCTTTTGTGTAGAGTTGGTAGTTCAGTTAAAAGTAAATCCAGTGAGGCTTACTCCACAGATGCACTGACCAAAGTGCATATCCTGTATGCTTCCCAATTTCCCAATACACCATATCTTTTTAGAAGATAAATTTGAAAGTTTCCCTTAAGTAATTTTTTCAGTGGATAATATGCTCACTTGCTGTTTTTCTGTCTACAGCTATCTTTTCATAGTTATATATAAAATGAAATCCAGTACAATACTCTAAGAATTCTCTTCCTGTCAGAGAGAAATTTGAATAAGAAAACTGATTGGAGTGCTGAATTTTGAAGAGCTGCCTTCCTTCTCCTTAGTCTCTAATAATGAATGTTTCTGTAATGGCAATGACAGTGCCATTCTGAGATCTTCTGGTGCCTAGGGAGTTGTCAGGTGTTATAAATGATCCTAGTGTTTGCAGATAAATAAAGAAGCTTCCAGTGCATCTTAATGCCCTGTAATAGTTAGTTAAATATGACAATAACCTAAACTTTATTTATCCCATGAAATAAGTTTGAGGTCTATGGAGAAGTCTGCTCTGTAAGCTCTTTTTAGAGGAGGGTGCCTGTGTCTGAAGTTCATTGTTCTCCTTTCAGTGGTCATAGCTTGTAAGGCTTGCAGAACCTCATGAGACAAAAGTGTCTATGTGAGAGAACAGGGGGATGACGTTTTAGTATTGATGGTTTAGCTACATAGAGTTAGTCTCTTAAAATGCAAATGTTCATCCACATAAGTGAGATTTTGTTAATCCAATTATGTTTGGTTTGAAACTTAAACCAGAGTTGTAGAGCCTTCTAATATAGACAAAGCCTGAGAATGCAGAGGTCATCTAGACATGTTAACTCCAAAAATATACTGCCAAGTGAAATGAAAATAGAATTTCAAAAATGAAATCCTCAACTATTGGAAGAACATTTCTTTGAAAGGGAAGTTTCTTTCTTAGGAAAATACTAGTCTTGATAGAAGACATATTTTAGAAAATATTGTAAATTAAGATTTTTGTGTTGAACTAGCTTTAGACTTCTTAAAATGTTTGGTTTGCTTTAGTGAACTATGTTGTTGTTTTCTACTGTTCTAATTACTTTAGAGCCCCACACCATGTTCCTGACCTCTGTATTTTCTTGTGTGTACTTAACTTCTGTGACCTGTTTCGTCATGCTCTGGCCTAGGTCTTGCTGGAGGCTCATTCAGGTGTATTGACTGGTTGTGCACTTCTTACTTGCAATGCATGTGTGCAGAATAGAGCCTGTGAAGGCTACACTTTAATGCAGATTAGTTATCTAAACTAGTTTTTGAAAAAAAGTCTTTAAATGTCCACGTTGTGATACACATTAAGTAGCTGGAAAAAAATTTTTAAGGGAATATTGAAGACACTTTTACCAGTACTGTGTTCAGTAACCCACAGCAAGATGCTGGTCTGTTTGAACTATAAGTTCAAGTAAAACTTTTCTGCAGTATAATTTTTGAATGTTTCAGAAGTGTAGTGTTGAAGTCCATTATTGCAGTTTCTGTCACCATTGTACTCGTTGTTTAAGTAGCTTTAACTCCATCTTGTACACAAGGGTTCATTTTACTACACAACACTGACCTGGTTTATGGGAGGCTTTCCCACAAATGTATTCTGGAATAATTGGTAAGAATAATTAAATTGCCACAGTACTTGAGCATGCAACTCAATATTTTGCACCATGTTGCAACAGAGTAGTGGCGTCTAGAGGATTTAAACTTACGTGATCTTCTCTGTGAAGTATCTCATAGGTACAGTAATGGAACACGTGCCCTGTTTAGGGAAAGGCTTGTTTAAAGATTGCAACATTAAGACCAAAATGGCCTCACCCAGCAGTTTCATGTTTTAGAAACAATGGATGGAATCTAATGCTTACCTTATTTGCAAACTTGAATGTAAACTGTCATGAAATGGACCTTAAGAACATGGTCTGAATTAGACTTTTCCTTTTAAATAGCTGTAACTGGTTTTCTCATGGTGCTTATTGACTAGTGTAGCATGAATTCAAACTATAGTGGTATTTCTATGCTACTGTTTAAGGTTTAAAAAAGTCTTGCTGTTGTGTCTACTTAATTAGAACTGAGATACACAGGAAACTGGAAGTCTGTAGCAGCAAACTCTAAATCAATGGAATGTGGATATGTCAACTAATTCAGTATGCACATGGAAGAAATAGTATCTTGGGAGGAATAAACATATCCTGTGACATGTCTCATGTTTATCCTATTGTGGTGTTAATTTTTAGAATTCAGCCATCTTTATTCATTTGTTTATTGCCAGATTTGTAGGATAGGATCTGTCTTTTTTCCCTTATCCTTTTAACCAAGTTATTTGCTTTTTTATCAACAAACAGAAAACCACTTTCCTTATTCCCTAACTAATATTATGTAAAATTATGTGAATGTAAAAATATCCAAGTGGCTAAATTTTAGGCTTTTTTTTCTTATACCCAGTGTGCTGTTTTGATATTTAGAGCTTTGCATTCTTAAAATAAAAACTTAAGTCTTTAATTTTTACTGTCTAATATCTTTGCTCTCAGAACCTTTACATACTGTATGTGTAGCTCAGAGTAATTGCTGGCTATGATTTAGCTTTCATATGACATTAAAAAAAAGTATATTGTTTCTCTCTGAGTATGTGTCTCTTTTCCCACCTCCAGGATGTCCTTACTGTTCATTATCACTTGATACCATCCCCATCAAAGAGTAAAAATGGTAGCAAAGAGAAAGAAAAAGAACAGGAAAAAGAAAAAGATGCAAAAGAAGAATTTGCTGAAGCTTTAAGAGACTTAAAAATACAGTGGATGACCAAGTATGTCTGCTGTCATTACTACACAACCGTGAAGTTCATAAAAATATTCAGAATCTGTTTGTGCTTTCATCCTATATCCTCCTCTCTTCTAGGCTGGATACCACTGACATGTATAGTGAGTTGAAAGAAGCATTTCCTAATCATCTTCCTCTGTATGTTGCAAGACTTCATCAGCTGGATTCTGAAAAGGTTATTTAACACCTCTTAAACTTGACTTGTCTCAGTACACCCATGTAGCCTAAGTCTTTCTTTGTGCACATTTGAAGTGACTGTACTCAGTATTAAAAAGCAGAAATTTCTGATTGGAGTAACAGGTGCCTCTCTTGACTGTGATTTACTTAATCCCACAATGGAATAAAAGAAAGTATGCCTAACCAAAGTGTGTTTGCTCATCAAATTATACCTTGTTCAGTTAAACACATTTTAAATTTTCTTACTTACTTAGTCTACAACAGTTTTATTCTGAATGGTGGCTACTGAGACAAACACACATCCCATTTTGTTCCTCTTCTGGACTGGTAATTCCTTCTAGCAGCATGACTCAGCCAGCTGAGGACAGTAACCCTTTAAAGAGACACAGCTAAATCCAACATCCATCATTGTCCTCAAAAATGGGAACTGTCAACTGAAGAGTTTGCCTGTGTTTTGTTTTTTTTGTTTTTTTTTAATCTTGAAGACAAACACCTTTGTGCATCTGCCACTTTCTTCTCATTTGGTTCTGATTTTATAATTATTTCTAAATTGAATAACCGCTACATTATATGAGTACTGATTTGTACTGAAAAATGATTTTCTTCCTGTAAACTCTGCATTTTGCATATTCCGACTTCATATTTGACAGTTTGTTTTCAGTGAAATGGACTAAGCATGCTGGAAATCTTGAAGAACTTCTGGGGTGTTTTAAGCAAAATTTGAACAAAGTAGAGAAAAGAACATGTTGAATTATCAAATGTTGTTTCTGTATAGCTTTGCAACCACCCTAATATTAGTAAAAGCAACAATGAATTAGTGTGATTTCATGGTGCTGAACATCTTCATATTCTTCTTTCAGGAACGAATGAAAAGACTTGATGAAATTGTTGAAGCTGCAAATACAGTAATCTCTCACATTGATCAAACAGCATTAGCAGTATATTTTGCCATGAAGACAGATCCCAGGCCTGATGCAACTACTATAAAAAAGTACCTACCCAGTAAATAATTTTCCTGCATCCTATTTCTGTAGTCTATGTACTTTGTCTCTGCATGTAAGAAATTGAATGACTAACTTTTTTTGATTACTTTTATTATTTATTTGTAGCACAGGCAGTTTGAAATATGACTACACAATTATGTTCTCTTATTATACCTCCAGAATGCAGGGACACTGAAACTTCCTATTTTTTATTTACTCAATAAAATAAACTAGAGTTCTTTCAGGATTTCAATGTATCAGATGGGATAGTAAGTTGTTGTATCAAGCTTATTTTAAGCTCGGAGGGACCACTGGAGTATTAATAGAAGTATCTGTTTTGAATGCTACTTGCCTTTTCTTTAAATGTTGCAACCTTTCCCATCTGTATTTGAAGACAAAATTTACATCAGCCTAAGAAGTAACTGCTTGCAAGAGATTTCATTTGTGAACAGCACGATGACCACGCTTCAGAGTATTTTTGAGACCCATTGTTCTTTAGTTTTAGATTGTTCCTCTGTACTATCAGTGTGTATATCCTTAGGAAGACAGTGTTTTGAAAGTGTCACCTTAGTCTATAGGATAAGTGTTGGATTTTGCTGTGTGTAGCACGGTGCTATTTTAGTAACAGAACAGCATATTTGAATATTAGGCTCTTAAAATGGGAGATACATCTTTGTTGTTTATCTATAAAATGTCAGATTTAAATTGTAAAGCTAACCTATCTGTTCTAGCTATCTTGAATCTGTGTAATTGCATGCAATCCTAGAATTGCTGATATAAAAGCAAGGCCTTGACATAATAAACTTAATTCTAAACATTTCTTGGTAAGTTGATCCAGTTAGGTCATGTGTTTTGAATACTACATCTGAAATTGAACACCAAATTCAATGGTGCTTTAAATGGATGCAATTCCTTTGAAGTCAGCAGAATTATATCTGCTTATGTTAGTGGTGGATTCAACTCTGTTTATAATGCCAGGAACTATAAAGCAGTATTTCTAGATGCTGACTTACTTTTAGAATCCTGAGTTGCTCTTGCCTTAAGTCATCTAAGGTATTTCATACTTAGAATAACAATTTAGTATCTTTAATGCATAATGTTTTTAGGTAATCTTTTGTGATTAGTTTAATTTATAGTAAATAGCCTTGTGTGAACTAATTACTGTAAACTTTTTAGCTTAAACTGAGTTAGCACTGTTTCTTAAGGAGGTATCTGTAAAAGATTCTAAATATTTTTCATACTATTTTTTTTTTCTCCCTAGTGAAATGGAAAAACAGAAGAGTACTTTAGTGGATGCACTTTGTCGAAAGGGAAGTGCGCTGGCTGATCAACTTCTTCATCTGCAGACCCAAGAAGGGGCTGCTTCCAGTGATGCAGAAGTCAAAGATGAGGATCATGAGAGCTGCTCAGAAGCTTTGACAGAGACATTCTGGGAAACAACAAAATGGACTGATCTTTTTGATAGCAAGGTAAGAGACTAGAGCAGGGTTTTTTTTCATTTGCATGTTGGATTTCTTCTGGAATTATGCACTGCCTTTGTGTGCACAGCCTTGTACATTCCTCCCTTCTACTTCTCCATGATGTCCCCATATGTTGTGCTTCCTTTTTGGCCTTTTTCCTGAGATTTCGCCAAACCTGTCAAATTCATGGTAAGCCCATCTCTGTTTAAGAGAATGTAGAGGTTAAGGGAAGGTGTAAGACTGTACCAGATTCCCATGGAAAAGCTGCTTCCTTTATTGAATTGCTTCTTTCTGTACTTTCCAGGGAATATTTTCAATTAACTTCTGAGCTCTTGTAGCTGTACACACAGAAGTGTGCAGCATCCCTACCCTGTTCAGTCCTGCATGCTGTAGCCTCTTCCACCCTACAGATAAGAGAAGTTTTGTGTTTTGCTGTCAGTAATGTCTGTAGAGGTAAAGGAAGAAGCCCTCGGAAATAATTACACTTACATATTTATTAGTACAGGCTTCCCTGATATTTCAGAGTTCCTGATCTTGACAGCTGAACTTTTCTTCTCCTTCACTCAAGAAAGCAATTCCAGAAGGCAAAAAAAAATATCCATTGTAGGTGATTAGTTTCATAGCTTTTAATTTAGAGAGGTTATGATTTCATCTTTTTAACTTTTGAGCTATTGATATTAATTAGTTAGGTATTAATAAAAATAATTGGATATTATTAATATTGATGTTAATTAGTTTCTGAACTTAACTGTCACATATAGCTGTGTTTTAGTGGAAGATGAAGTGACCAGGGTGTTCGTTGATAATTGTGCAAAATTACCAAAGCACTTCAGATAGTTACAAAAGAAAAATCTTTAAAATGAGAGAAAAAGTAAACAAAATAAAACATTTCACTTCCTTGACAGTAGATAAACTTCCTGTAAGAACTTGTGCCTTAGGTGGAGGTCTGGTTAAGAAGGTTGATAGTGCTTACCCTCCTCACTTGAATGTGTATGTCCTTGTACACATACATCTTTTCAGCATATCTCCTCTAATCATTAACTGATGATAATATCTTGTGGTAGCAGATTTTGTGCTTCAGTCATATTGTTTGACAGTCATATTGTTTCTTGCTGTCTGTTTGTAAATGCAATACCTTGTTCCAGCATAATAACCCCTGGTTTACTTTTGTCTCCTGTTTTTTTGTTTTTTAAAGCTGATGGGAATAATTTCAGTGGAAGAATGCCAATATAGGCATTTTGCTGGGAGTTTCACTGCTTGTCTTTTATTTCAAGACAGATAGCACTGTTGAGCTGTGTGCTCTGAACCTTGAATAAATAACTGATTTGAGTTCTGCAGATTAGGACTTGAACCTCTCTCTTTGACTGTCTTTTAACCGTGGATTTGTCAAAGTGTATATTCAAGTTTTGCTTTGAAAAATTGATTCTCTATATTGTTAAATTGGTACTAGAAGATCAAAACCTCTCTAGATTTTTGTAGCATTTCATATGGAAATAAGTTCCATCCTGTTTATGTATTATGTTTGTCTTCTTTTTCCTACTTTTTTGAGTTTTGTTACTCCAATTGAAGTCAAAACTGATTGACTGTCATGAGACCTACACAGCTACTTGCATGGTGCAAAACCAACAGTTCAGTAGGTAAAACAAAAGCCTTGCATACAAGCAAAACAGAGCAAGGGATCCATTCACCACTCCCCATGGGCTGGCAGGTGTTCAGCCATCTCCAGGGAAGCCAGGCTCCATCATATTGCAGCCATGATTTGGGAAGACAAACACCATCACTCCAAACCTGCCCCCTTTCTCCCTCTTACCCAGCTTTATATGCTGAGTGTGATGCCATATGGTGTGGGGTATCCCTTTGGTCAGGTGGGCTCAGCTGTCCTGGCTGTATCCACTCCCAACTCCTTGTGCACCACAGCCTTCTCATTGGTGGAGTGGGATAAGATACAGAAAAGGCCTGGAGTCTGCAAGCACTGCTCAGCAACAGCTAAAACATTTCTGAGTTATCAACACTTTTTGCAGCACAAATCAAAAATACAGCCCCATACCAGCTACTGTGAAGAAAATGAATTAGCCCATCCTAAAACAGCACCTATTGAAAGTGGAGGAGTCAAGTCAGGTAGGGGATAGACCTTGTGTGAATGTTCTTCAAAGGAGAGGTGTCAATAGACAGCCAGCTTATTCTAAAGCAGCGTGTTGGAGATGAAAATGTGGAGCTCTTCTTTTATGTAGACATGGCTGTGTGATACTGGCACTCAAAAGATGGAACATCTGGGTGAGAAAGGATGGAAATCAGGCATTTAAATACTGCACTGATCATTCAATTATAGGTATATATAAATGACTTTAGATAGATGCATTGCTCTAAGTGTGTTTAGTTCTAAGCTCCCTATAAATCAAAGTTCATGCAGCTGTCAGTAATTCAAAGGCTAAGTAAATTTTTGAAAACAAAGAGAGACCATGTTTTCTTTTAGATTGCTTCTAAAGTGGAATCAGGAGCATCATCACTTTTCTGTGCATTTCTTCTCACCTTCTACAGCCCCATATACTGTCCCTTGTTTCATCTCTCCTCTGCAGATGTAGCACCTGGGCACCCCAGGGCATTTGGTAGTTCCTTTGAATTGTCTGTCACTGAAGTAACCTGCTTGTCACTGTATTGTAGCAAGTATGTAGGGAAGTAACTTTAATTTTGATAGTAAGTGCATTTGTTCATACTTTCAGCTCTTGTTTGAAGGTTCATTTTAAACTAAACATGAAAGAAAATATTTATGTCCCATGTGTACACAAAAGCATTTCAAATAAACTCTGGTTAAGACAGCTTTGTGCAGCAAGTATTTGATTGATTATGCTAACATGCTTGTGAAAGCACTTAAGTTCTTTTTCCTAGAACACGGCTTTAAATATTGTAGGCCAAAATCCTCAGTTTTAAGCACAACTGATACAGGAGAGTTGTGGGATGTTGTGTGTTTGTTATTTGGAATGACCAATCTGTAGAATTTAATGCTCTTCAACCATTATTAGCCGTGGGGAAAGAGCAAAAAGTCACACTTAAAAGTAAGTTTAAAGACAAGTAAAAGGGCCATACCTTTCAATTTTATCTTTCAAACATCTTTAGCCTGGTTTGTTTTTCCTGATACTGTTTGCATTGTAAGATGCAGCTGTCTCTTCTGGCTGATTTTATTCAGTCAGTGCCAAAAATATGTTCCTGGATATTTGATTCCTTTAACTCCCCTTGCTCCCTTGAAAATGAGTAATTTTTTTTCTATTAATGTTGTTTTTATTTGTAATAGGGCAGTTAATAGAGCAGAGGAAAAAAAATTAACAAACATCTAAGAAAGCCTAGTTTATTACTACAGATGTATATGAACCTGAAAAAGCTTGTTTTTTGGGAACTGTAAACATTACAACCTAAGTGTTCTTACAAATAGCTGGAGTATGTTGCCTAGTTTATTGTATTGTTTAACCTAGTATTTTAACTATATGAAAACGTAGCTATATTTTAATCAGCTCTTTAAATGGTGAGTTAATTGATTATACGAGTCTGTTTCCTTAGGCAACAACATTAGGATACTAGAAAAGTTTCATTAGGTGTTTTAGTATTGCTGGACTCAAACACACTTTTTAAACCAGTGTTTTCTAGCTTTTAAATATTTCAGCCCCACAAACGTCTTCAGAGAGATCATTTCAGCATTTTGCTGTCCTAAATAGGCATCTTTATAGCCAGTGGCAAGTCAGGCAGCTAGTTAGGAGCTGGATGTCCAAACACTTCCATGGGTCTGGCTCCCAGCACACACAGTCTTGCAGGCCATCAGCTTCAGGAGTAAACTATCTAACAGAGATTTTTGCCCCCAGTATCCTAGAAGTATGCATTGCCTTTTCTCAGTACACTTTTATTGCTCGTTGCACAATTTCTGACCCATATTGCTTGTTATGCAAAAGCTAGTCTTCATTATATTTATTCTATAGTTTATTATTTCATTATATAGTTACAAAATAATATCAAATACTTTGGAGTCATTACTGTTCTTTCATCTAACAATTTGGTTTTGGATACTCCAAATAGGTTTATTTAATGGTTTTGTACATACAAGATAGCAGCTGTTTTCTCTGTTATATCTTAATAGCACTCCAGTTTACATTTTCCTTACACATATCAAGGAATCATAACCTATACTTCTGTGATCTGATAAAGTTTACAGTATTTTATCTATAAGGCTTAATTAGGCAAAGATGTGTACAACTTGTAAAGTACTATTTCTTATCTAACATCTTCTGTTTGTAAACAAATTCTGATTTTAAAGCAACTCATGCATTGTTTGTAACTTCAAAGGTGCTAATGAATTTTTAGTAGTTTTGCTGAACTTGTATACAGTTGATTGAGGTTTTTTCCCCGAACACCAAGACAGAAATTATTGTCTTATGTCAAGGGCTCTTGGAGCATTGTTTTCAGCTTTTTGGTTCAGCAGAGAACCTTCTTCTCATTTAGAAATACCCAACCTTTTATTCGGCCGAAGCAAGGGTATTTCGTAAAATGCTTTGTTTTCTTGCCACAAAAACTCTAGGAAGCCCTGTTACGAAAGAAATGCTGTCAAGTGGCTTTCCTCCTGCCTTTATCACTGATGTTCAATAACCATTCAAAACTTACAGGGTCAGGTAAGAGCTTTCTTCATAGAGCAGTGACATTATTTCTGGTTAGCCTCCAAAATGTTATATTTGCTGAGAGCTCCAATGCATTTTTCATTTGATTTTTTTTTTGTTTGGTTTTTTGTTTTGTTTTGTGGTTTTGTCATCTTTTACAGAAGAGAATTTTTTTTAAGTTTAGTTTAGCCAGCTAAGTTTGCTAATGGATCCACTGAGCAGTTACTCCGAAATGTTTGCTAATTTGTTTTGCGTTAGGAAAATTTTCAAAATAATTGGATTGAGAATGCAGCATGCAGAATATTTTTCCAATAGCAATACTTGGAAAATTGTGTATGTGAATGGTGCTGTATGCTCATTGTTGCATATATGTGTGTGTTGTAAACTGCAACAGCTTAAGTGAGTATTTCAACACAGCAAAATAAGTATTTGAAGGCAGAAGAGGAATGAACAACTCTTGAGTACTTTGGCATAGTATCTTGAAGCTTCAAAATTACACCTTGACTTGCTTGATAATTAAGTTTATTCATTTTTTATATTTTAACTATTTATTGATCCTGCAAAGACTTATGCATGTGAGGAACATTCAGTGGAAGTGTTCAGGCTGTTAAAACTAGGCAGGTTCTTCACTCCTGGCAAGATTCAGATCTCTGCTTCCTTAATTTTATATTCTTGAGAAATATTTTATTTTTTCTGTAATGCAAAACATATTTCTGAACATCATTGAAGGATTTTTGTTAGCTTTTCTTAATGGGATATTTTAAGTGGGAAATCTTCAACTTTTATTGTGGAGTCAGAGCAAAGGAAAAAGGTTGTAATGAATGAGGAGAAACTAATAGCAAACTCTAATAAAAGATTTCATTAACATTGCCAGCAACAGACACGCCACCATATTCACCAACTTTACTGCTGTGTCACTCTTCAGTAAAAAATAAAAAAAAAAAAATCTTATTTAGTATGAGAGTTCCAAAGGGAATATATGAAAATGTCTTGGCTGCTCTAATTCTTTGTGCTGCAGCTGGTGAAATGGTTTGAACCATCTTTCAACACCCTGAATGCTGTCAGTGTTTGGGTATTAAGAACTTGATTTATTTTACATTAGGTCTTAGGTAAACACATTCATTTGCTCACATGAACTACTGCATTGGTAAGGACTTTAAACTGGCTTTTTTAAAATAATATTATCAAGAAGGAGATTTTTTTTTTATAATCTCTTATTAAAAAAAGTACCAATAGTGAGGAGCTGACCTAAAACCTGAGGCTTGTCTTCATGCTTACCTGTCTTCATTGCTTGTTTCTAATTATGTACATTTCTCTGTCTTTGTCTGTGTATGTCCTTCACTGTGTTCGTTCATACTTGTTTCTGCAGTAAGTTTGTGACTACCTAGGAATTAAAATTTTCAATTTGATTTTTGCTTCTCTGGGTCCAGAAATATACCTGCGTGGTTGCTGGTTCTTTAATTATCGTTTTAATATGCCATTCAATTGCCTGTAGAGAATGACAATCCAAAGAAGCTAGTAATGTGACAAAAAATTAAAATAGTGACAACTGTGTTGCATAAGTTCTGAAGTCAAATGTGTTTGTGAAGTCAGAAATAGTCTCTAGGAAGTTCATGTTTATGATTACTATGAATCATCTGATGTCCTGCAAATATCTCATGTAAATGTTTCACTTTGAATAACTTCTGCTACCTGAGCAGAATTTGGTATTACTTACTAAGCCTTGTAAGATATTAAGATACCTAATTTGCTTTGTTTGTTTGTTTTTTTCTTTATTTGCATTGTAGGTTTTGACTTTTGCCTATAAGCATGCATTGGTAAATAAAATGTATGGAAGAGGTCTTAAGTTTGCCACAAAACTTGCAGAAGAAAAGCCAACAAAGGACAACTTAAAAAACTGCATTCAGGTAAGGAGTGTTTGGTCAAGCAATGGGGCTGTGTTCATGCTGCATAAGCTTTCAGAACTAAGATATAAATAAGTCTTCTGGAATTTTTTTTCTTCTCATTTTAGAAAGCACTAAATGTAACATTTTAAACTTTATCCAGGTTTTGTAACTCAGCCTTCATTTTAAACAGTGATTTTTTTTTTTTTTTTTCTTTCTTTTTCTTGAATAACTTGTTTGTGAGTAACTTTTGTTTTTAGCAGATTTACTTTCTGGAACTTACTTAAGGGCATAAAGGAAGTAGAGATGACCTAGTCAAAGATACCTGCATAAAAATCCCCTTATGTTGCTGTTTAACCACTGAGGTTTTTTACTATTGTTAATCATGGTTACTGCTGGTAGCATTTAATGGAAAAATTAATGGAATTCCTAAGATTAAATTCTTGTGCATTACATTGAAAGAAGGTGGATCATGTAGAATGGGGAAGAGGGGTCCTCCTTTCAGGACTGAGGAATTCAAAGACTACCAGATCTCCAATCTTGTCTTTCTGATTATAGAAAATTTTTAGTAAAATGCTGATATCAGTGCAGTGTTTGTTTAGATTTAGATGTTAAAAAGAGTAAGACTCATTTTTTTTAATGTGTGCTTTTTTTCTTCAGCTAATGAAGTTGCTTGGATGGACTCATTGTGCAACTTTCACTGCAAATTGGCTTCCTGTCATGTATCCACCTGATTATTGTGTATTCTAGAGAATCAACAATTGGAAAATTAAAATGCTTTTATATGGGACAGGATGGGAAAAGAGAAGTTTGACTTTTTATTCGAACGCATGTTTTCGTTACTGAATGCTGATTATTAAATTGTGTGTATTTATCAGTAAAGGCACCTGGATATGGCTTAATACCTGTTAACCTAACTCCTGTCATCAGGGGGTTTCCTTATTGTGCATCCCATTGCTGGCAATGGATGTGCCAGAACTGCCAACATCAAGGATTTGGAATTAGTTTGGAAAGAATTACTGTATGCATGTTATGTTCTGAATTGTTACTTTTAACTGCAAACCTGTAAAAGTTCTGTATTTTTTATGGTACACTGAATTTTAACATGTTTGATCTTAATTTCAATTGTATGAAGGCCTTAAAGCTACTTCAAGAGTAGCTAAAATCTTACTTATTAGATGAAGATAATGGACACCTGTATTGTTTGCAAGAGTTTACATTTAATGATTTTAAGAAAAATTCAACCTCTCAAACTGTTGCAATGTTTCTCGGAATTGTTGATGCATAGGTACTCTTGTAAATTTTCAAAACTCTTCATTTTGGAGTGATTTCAGGCAAACTCAGAAATCCTGGTGAAGCTGAGTATCAGGACAGGTTGATACATGTATAAAGTGCCACAGTTACATCTTGATCAGACATTGTAAAGCTATACATAGATGTTTATTAATGTTTAAAATATAAAACACAGCAGAATAAATGCACAAAGTCGAAGATCAAAAAACCACCACATTCACTCTGATACTTTAAAAGGATTTTTATAATGAATAAAAATACTGAAGCTAAAAATTGTATTGGTTTCTGGATGAGTACCTAAATAAAACTTGCTGAAAGAAAGCAGCTTACAAACTGCAGAAGTTCAGTGTGGCCTAGAAGATCAAAGCTTTTTGTTAAAACCTTCTTAGTAACATTGTTCCTTCAGTGGAGGGGAGTTGGTCAGTTTGAACTGGTCATATGTATCAACCAGAGACAAACTGCTAGATCTTTTGCCTTGCTGGTTTTTTTTATACTTGCAATGCAAAACTTAGATGCAACTGCAACTTTACAACCATAAATGCACAGGAGGTGCAACATAATCTTGGAAAGCATTCCAATCTGTGAGGTGCTGCCACTAAATCAAGATCAGTAATAGTTTTCTCTTCAATTTTTTCTTACTGTGGCTTTAAGCAGCTTGACATTTGATTCTGGAAATTCTGCTAGAATGGTTGTGTTAAATATATTGCAAACTTTTTCCAAAAATTCGTAGTCTGTACTGAATCTGAATTTATTTGCCCATAGTAATACTGTTCCTGGCTTACAAAAGTACACCATTGTTGCTAGCAGGGGGTCCAGAGCTCCATGATGGTACACAACATCAGTTGCCAGTATGAAATCATAATGGTAAGTTGATACAGGAAAGTCTTCATTGAGGCCTTCTCCCCATACCAGTTTTCTCACTTCAGGTTTGTGCATACTCAAGTTCTGTGTATTTCTTGAAATATTATATGAGAGATTTTCAAGAACTTCAGGCAAATCAGTAGCTGTAACATGAGCTCCTAAAGAAAACATGAGTTTGTTTCAATTCACAGACTCACTAAGGCTGGAAAAGACCTTCAGGATCATCTGTCCAACCATGAACCCAGCACTGCCATGAGTGCCCCTAACCCATATCCCCCAAGTCCCACATCCAGATGCCTCTTGGATGCTTCCAGAGACAGTGACTCCACCACCTCCCAGGTCAGCTTATGCCCAGGGTGCCTAACCACCCTTTCTGTAAAATACAATTTTTTTTCTAATATCAAATCTGAACTCCCCTGGCACAATTTAGGGCTATTTCCTCTTATCCTTTCACTTGAGACAGGGCAAAATTCCTAAGTTGAACATGTATGAAGCTTTATCTACGTAACTGGTCTAACCTCCCCCTCCCCAATAACTAGGGTAGTTTAGTTAATAAAACAGTATTTTACAATAATTTTCATTAAAAAAAAAGCAAACCAAACAATGAAAAAATTTCTTTCAACTGTTGTTTCATTGCCTTAAAGTGACAATGGCAGAGCTAGATCATCATTCACTAGAAATCCAAAAGAAAATACGAATTTACAAACCTAAGATACAGGCCACAATGGAAAGCAAGCCTGTTCCAGCACCGATTTCCAAAACTTTTTTGTCTTTGAGGTTGAATTGTTCTTGATTTGATTCCAGATATTGAGATAAAGCCAGTGCCTAAAATGGTTAACACATATCCATAAGAGGGTAACAGCGAAGTTGCACAAAAATTCATTAGATGTTTTTATACAAGGGTGTTGGTTTTTTTTAGTATAACAAGAAACACTGAAGGATGTAACAAAAAATGTAAGATGGGAAGAATTGTGATGTGTCCTGTTTTTTTTATATTAAAAAAATTAAAGCATTTTATTTTTAGTTTTAAGTTTATGTGATATGGATTTACTACACACTTGTGCATGAGTTCTCTGACAGCTCAAGACAGAAGCACAGAAAAAGCTGAGTTGGAAGGGACTCACAAGGATAGGCAGTGTTAAGATGTGAACTATACAGTCAGAACAACAAAGTTTAACAATATGTAGGAAGTAATGTTCTGATTTATTATCATAAATATTATACCATATTACCACTATCATAAAGTAAATTTAGGCTTCAGCAGAGATTTTTGAAAAACTTTTTTTGTTTGTTTCAATTTTTTTAGCTAAGAAAATATTAAAAATTGGTTACTTACACACTCAACACTTGTTTATTGATAATAGTATAACCTTCAACAAAAACAAAACAGCACTGTATGAAAATATTATCAGGCCTTTGTAAAGATTTTGTCAGTCAGTCGAATATAAGTGGGCTGTTTATTAACAACATAAACTGATGCCAAAGAAACTGTCTTCCCCCTTTTGCTTCTCTTCTCTAGATTGTGTTACTGTTTTAACTCCTGTGCTTTTCATAATGCAACACTGTCTACCTGCTCTGGAAAAACTGACAGCTAATGAATCACCGACCCAGTTTGTGCAACCTCTCAATTTTCTTGGAGAGTTTTACCATCTGCATTCTGACACTTGATTAATGTGCGAATTAATGATCTGACATTTCGAAATAAGATACTGTTTCACCCACCCATATGCTCTCCCTCTATTGTTTTGAAATTGTCTGCCATTTTCTTGTGAGCTTTTTAAATAAATGTGGATCTGAAAAGTTTCAAAATGCTCATTTTCATGTCTTTATTAGTTGACCCTCTCTTCCCTCAAAGGCAGTTTTCTTAGTGCACATAAAATTCTGTTTTTAAGAGTAGGAGAAGCAGAGACTGAAGAACTGCTTACAAGTATGATTTTACATACTGTAATGAAACTGTTCCAACCTTTTCTTTAAAAAAAAGCATATTTAATTATTATAACCTCCTTTATTTAATAAAGAAATAATTTCTCTCAGGTTTTTTTTTTTAGCCTACTTTTTGTACTGCTGATCATTTACTTCACAGCAATGACTGGTTGGAAGTGAGGAGGAAGCTGAATGTTTCTTCCTTCCTTTACTTACTTTTATTTCAATCCCTATATCCAATGTACAAATGCTTTGGTGCCATAGTCCATGAACTGGCAAATTATCCTAAGGCAGAGCTTTCTGCTGAAGGACTTCATTCTCCACAGGGAAACTTCCATTGTCAGAAGTGTCATCTAAGAAAGCTTCCTTATTATTTGTGTGCTGCTGTCCTGGTTTGCTCCTGTGTCACGTGGGCTTTCCATGTAGTCTTGTGTACTTACCCCCGGCCACACCACAGCTCCAAAGTGTTCTATGGACTCCTGAATGACAATCTGGTGGCCAACGTACGTGTAGTGCTCCTTGTCAAAGTAGTGTGAAACTCTAGGAACCCAGTTCTGCAGTATTTTGAGAGTTACTGGTGAGCCTGTGAGAGAAAAGTCACGTTTTCATGGGTTTACATGCAACTTGACAGTCTGGGTGGCCAGGGAGTGAAGGGAACAGTGGTCATTTCCTGCCATTCCAGGTATTCACATGAGCAATTTTGAGATAGAAATGAGTCTTTTAGGAGAAGCTACCAATTCAAATACAAAACTCTGCTAACAACAGCTAGAAGACTTTCAAGTTAGCTTGTAGTTTGGTGTTTGTGCTGTAAATTTCATTTGTGAGGCCAGCGGCTCTAGAACAGCAAGCTGCTTTTTACAGAAGGACTTGGGATTTACATCCTACATTGAAGAAAACCAAACTCTTTCTCAGTGGTTGTTTTTTGAGCATCCTTCCACAGAGGGAGGGTTGTAAGATGCTTTTTATGTTGGCATACACAATGTAGTGCACTAAGTCAGTGCTACAGTTGTTCTAGGGTGTCTCATCATAGCAAGGAGGCTCGTGGGTGGGGTTTTTCAGATCTGTGCTGAGGCTGTTCCATCTGATCTCACTGAAAATAAGGACACTTCGGAATGAGTGAACTTCTGTTCCAAGGATATGCATAGAACTAACTGCAAGGGAAAACAGCTCTGGCTTGCTTGGATTTTAACTGATCCTGCCTGGAATTCCTAGTAGCTGTTGGAACAATTTAGCCTGTTGTAATCTGTAACACCATGACTTTAACTGTGCCAGCCCAATCAATGCATATTATAATCATATCTCTTTTATAAGAGATTGTAATTGAGAAATAATTCTTAGACATCTGAGTAAAATTCAGAGAACTTTTAAAATATTTTTCTTAATTATGGAGATAGAGGGGTATTTTTTATAGATTTGATCTGATAATATATGCAAACATAAGGGGAAATAATGGGGAAAATTGGATATCGAAGGAAAAGTTACATGATGACATCTACTATTCACAGACTGACTAAAATCCAAGTATGATATGCTAGCATGCCATAGCAATTGCAGTATTTAAATTGGATTAAACCTGTGTCAGATTCTGCATGCTTGGAGCTGCAAGTGCAGTTTTCAGAGTCATGCTGCTCTTCACAGGTTTCTTCTTCCTCGGATTGGCACTCCATTGTTCTTTGAATTTTGTTGGAGAATGGTGGCTGCTGTGCAGAGATCATGGCAAAAGAGCTGAAACAGAAGGGAAAAAATAATATATATATAAAATCTTGCAGGCACTCTCTTCATATGAAATATGACTAGAAAAAGACCGTGAGTTGTTGAGGTGGCCTTTTGGGGTTTTTTTCAGTGATGGATTGAAGAAACAAGATATGGCACTCCACTCCACTGGGTGATACAAGCTGTTTCTGGGAATATAATGCTGTCAGAATTTTTATTCTCTGTCATTTATCATTTTTATTGTTGTGTTTATTTTATCATTTACGCAGAAGCTTTGCATTATGTCACTGAGTTGATACCACTAATCAGCCTGAAAACTGAGCTACTCTTACAAGTTGAAGCAATAGCTGAGAAAAATAACTCTTTTAATATCTGTGATTTTTTTATCTGTGTAATTTACTATTTAAAAAAAAAACTTGGGTCTTATGATTCCAGAGATAAAACTGTTTCATTTGCTACAGTCAGTGCTCTTGATTTTCTCTCCTTGCCTAGAGTAGCCTCCTCTTCCCTGTCTTTTCCTGCAGAACAGCTAACTCAAATACACTGAAATGCAGTGAACTGCAGAACATGCAGATGGCAGTCAGGAAATCATTGCAGTGAGAAGACTGAATCCATAGGGCTTTGGGATAACTCCCTGTGGATTCCCAGGGCACAGGGCAGCACCCAGAAGGAGCTGACTGATACCAGCTGTCCTCAATAAAAGCAGGAACTGGTATGGATACAGATTTGCTTGGAGGGACATAGGTCAGTGAAATTCTTTGCTTGACTAGAGTTTTCTTCAGTGAAGCACCTATGTATATATCTGTATGTGGAAATATATAGTTAGATATAGAAATATAGATAGACAGATATAGGTAGATATATAAAGATAGACAGATAGACACATCTATTTGTAAAGAGCAAAATGTTCATAGCTTGCTCTGTCCAGAGGCTGTATCAGTTCACCTCTCCCACATAACATGATAACTGGAATGAGCTGTGTTTTTATCCATGATAAAAACATTTATCCATTCTGCTCATTTTTGAGACTGCATATTTGCTCTCTCCAGCCACAGGCACTGCAGACAAAATGTTGTATCATTTGGATTGCATCATACTGCAGGAGGCTGTTTTAGACATCCTCACTGCAAGGGGTAAATCTTTGGCAGTGGCCAACATGTTAAGCAATGCCTGCAGGTAGTTTTTTAAGGAGCAGTGTGACTTGCTGACTTATGTGAGTGATTTAATTTGCACATGATATTGACACCATTGCAGTTCTACTGATACCTGATACATTCCTTATTGCTGCTCTGTTTATTCACAAGGACAGGATTTCTGTTCTAATTCCTCTGACACTGCATTTGCTCCTTCTTGGCAGTGATTTTATACTGCTACAGAAAAGAGTGCTTTAAAGTGCTTTAAATCTATTTCTGCACTTTTTTTCTTTTTCTTTTTTTTTTTTTTTTCTTCAGAGGGCCTCCCTCTGGCTAGTAACAAGATCTGGCTTTCCCCCATGGTGTGTGATTTGAGGTACTACGATGGTAGATAAGAGACTGAAGTTAATGGTGCAGTCACTGCATTCCAACATGACTGACTGCATCCATGTTCACATTCCACATTTTGCCTCCTTTCAACAGCAATGGTTTTTTTCATTTAATCAAAAGTAGGCTTCTGGATTTGAGCACTGTCTCTTTTTCATGCCTTAAGCCACAATAAAATCTGCTCATGTTTTAATGTTTTAGGAAATCTCTGTGAAAAATATTTTCAGACTTGAGCAATTGGGAAGGTACATAATGAAAAGAGAATAATCTGTCAGAACTGGTGATGGCTACAGCCAGAAAACATTTGGCTGAAGACACAGCCTTCTGAACATTTTATGTTGAAACCTGCAGTGCACTACATTCTCGTATTCAGGGGTTTTGGGGTGAGTATTTGTTTTGGTGGGTTTTTTTGTGAGGCTCTTGTAGCATGATTTGTGCTAATCCTGAAATTCAAAAGCAGGAGGAAACTTTACCTTGTCCAGTACTCTACTATGTATAAAACCAGAAGGCTTGTTTAATGAGTAAGCTGTTAATTTGTCTGTTTAGGTGGAAGGTGATCCCCTTCTATTTTCTTACTTGCTTAAACAACTTCTCACTACAACAGGCCAAAATTTCAATTGGCTGTGGGTGGCAGTGATTTCCAGAAAATAGCTAGTAAACATACTTAAAAAATACAAATTTATTGATCAGCTAATAAGTACCTGCAGCAAATAAAATTGTATTTCTGATCCTGATATATATATATATACCCTATTATCACTCATTCAGACTGAGCTCTAACTCAATTAGACGTTACATAACATTTTCAAATTAAAAATCATTATGCTTTCAGTCACTCTGTCCTTTGAATTCCCCTAAAATGGGAGACTGCTTAAGTATTTATAAAGAAACCTTCCTGGTTTTACTAAATACATTAAAATGATCAGGAGACCTAAAATCCACACCAGTGCTTACCCTGCTGCTGGTATGGTCCTTAGGTCCATCAGTTGCCTGAGCTCCTAGGTGGTGATTTGGGGGAATAAACACTATGCACTCTGTGTTTGTGTGTCACCTGACACACTGGGCTCTGGTTTTTGGCTGGAGCTTCTGGATGCTATAATAGTATCATGCAGAGATGTAGGTTTTGCTAAACAGAAAGGGGTTTATAAGTGTGTATCTATGTGTACATATGCATGTTCATTCTACTGCCATAATTATTCAATGACATATTTCAGAGGAGTTAAAACTAAGTATTTCTTTAGCTGCAAGCTACAGGGCAGTTTTAGTCTTATAAATTCAAGAATTCAAGTATATTAGCATCTTGGCCCTAATGATGCACAACTTTATTTATCATTTTAAATGACAAACTGGTCCTGAAGGCTACAGGAACAAGTGTATATTGAGAAGCTGTTTGCAAATAGGTTTGCATTAGTGCATTCTCTCATATGTGTAGTATGTTCAGGTTGCTGCTGTGCTCCTAGAATTACAAAAAATAACATTTCTCATTGCTTTGACATTTTTCTGATCCATATTTTACTAAAAATTACATATCTCTAAAAGGATTTTTGTTTGATAATGTTGCAAGCAAAACCTGTTTCCTTAGAAAATGTTGGCTCTTTCTGAATGTTAGCAGACAGGTTTTTTTCCAAATTAGTCATGTTGGGAAATAATTATCTAAATTCTTTCAGAGTTTTTAAACCCATATTGACTTCATTAATGCTCTTAAGCTGTTGTGAACAAAACTTAGAAAATCACATTTGATTTCTTCAGAACCTAAGGAAGAAAGAATAATTCACAAAGCTATATCTATTTGACAATATTACATAAAATTAACAAGTAACACTTAGGGGCAAATTGTAAGATGATGATAAACCTTAAGGTTACCGTTTATCCCCTATAACAATAAACTTTGTGCCTCCTAAACTGCTGCAATGGATTGCTCAGAAAGAGCTTTTAATATCCAGTTACGTGGCCAAAAAAGAGTAGGTTAGTGAGCAGTGCTGTGTCACTGGGTCCTCTGCTGTAAACACAAATCTGCTGAAATGTGTTTCCTCTCAGCAGAGTTGCTCAGTGTAGTCTGTGTTAGCTGAAATATTTGGGCAAAAGCCAATTTCGTTTGCTCACATGGAAAATGCAATTGCAGTCTGTTCTTTGCAAGATCGTGCTTAATTAACCATACTTGTACCATACATGAACATCTGTTTCTTAGAGCTCATGCAATTTTCTCATGTTACCATGCAATAAATTAAAAAATAAAAAAAAAATAAATCCACCAACAGTACAAATGCTAGGAAATAAAGGAAATGCCAGGGTTAGGAACATCACTACATCACTACAGTAAATCTGTGTGATACTCGAATCTCCAAGGTAAACGCACCCAAACACCGCGAGCCAGCAGTGACCGTCCCTGCGCACGGAACAGAGCTGGATCCTGTTGGCTCACAGAGCTGACCTGAAATACAAGAATTCAGACACAGGTATTGCTGTTGTTAGCAGGGGACACAGAGGCACGTCAGGCGAGGTTAGCTGGGCAGCTGTGTGGGTACCTGATGTGACAGAGGGCATGGGAAGTTTCCTGTGGGTGGATGCATGCTCCAGAGGTTTTTTATACAGGCGTGCACCTGGAAAGAATAACCTTCCCCTCCAGCCAGTCGGATTGCGGGTTATTTAGAGTAACATTACCACGCAGGGCTCGAAGAACTTACCATGTTACACTTAAGTCTTCCACATGTGCAGTACAAACTCAAAACTCTCAGACTTTGAAGTCCCAAGCATACAAACCTTTCTCGGCTCCCCCAGACTCCCGTTCCGTTCCTGCAGACGACGCGTTCCCTGTGTTCGCCTTATGTCAGCGGAGCTGAACCAAGGCAGCAACTCACTGTGGGCAAACTAGCGCATAAATAATGAGTGTGGCAACTTGGCAGCAGCCCAAGCGCAGGGAAAAGTTCATGAAGCTCCCACTACCAGGAAAAGGTCAGGTCTTCCTTGCCCTGCTGAGCGTCTGGCTGGGGAAGCTCTGGGTACCCTCCCTGCCCTGAGTCACAGACAGTACGGGGAATTGTCAATCCTAAGGAAAAAATAACTTTCTCATCATCTTCACTGCATGTCATAACCATAGGGAATATTGTATTCACTGAAAGAGGATGAAAAACAAACGAAAATCATGAAAATCCTGCTTTTATCAGAAGATCTTCCAGCTGATTTTTTTAAAACAAATGGATGTCATAGATGTTGAAGATGAACCAGATGTGTATTCCTCACACATTTCAGGAATTGGAGAAGTTTATGTGCATTTTTTCCTTTGCTGCCTTCTGCCCTCCCTTCTTATTTGCAACGATTCTCCCAAAAAAAAAAAAAATCAATCCCATTAGAGGACAAAAACATTGAAAAGCTACTTTGAAAGTCATAAAGCTAGAAAATAACCCCTGGCTAATTAATGAACTGATGAAGGCTGATGAAAGAAATAGGGGAGGCAAAAGAAGTGTGGATTTTTAACTCAATTTATGGGCATTTTCATTTTGAGGTGAAAAGCTTTTGAATTTAGGTAACGCTCTCCTGAAGAGTGGCGAAGTCAAAAAAATGAACCTTTTGTGTCACGGCAGCTGTTCCATGTGTGGGCTGCTGTGTGTCTCTAGGAGTCACACCAAGGATAGGAAACACTTGACTCCACGTGCAAATGCTCACCAGCTTCTTTCCTCTGACATTTGATAGTTAAAAGATACTTTTTAATTTATAATTGGGAACTAGTATTAAAATATTAACTGTACTAAGTCGATACTGTAAACTTTGCATTCTACAGACCTACCTGACTTTACAAGTAGTGCAAGTGAGTGGTCCTGAGGTAGGAGAGTAGCTGATACTGGAAATGAAGATAGCTGTTGGAATGACTGCCATGGCTTTTTTTAATGTGCGTTCCTTTTAGCAGGCATGTTCCTGCTGTCACATTTCTTGTATTTGTCACCGCGGGTGAATGCAGCTCAGACTGGTGCTCCTGTCAGAGCTCTGTCCTAAGCTTTGGAATGGGACTGATGCTGGATTTAAACAGTTTATTTGTTAAATGAAATCACAGGAATTGGCTTACTCTGTAATGTGTCTCTTGTAGCAAAGGTGGAAACTGTAGGGACAGTGTTATCGCTTATTTATAAATCACGGCTTAATTTCTTGTTTATAACTCATGGAGGAAAAAACAATGATATTCTGAAATGTAGCTTTTTTTGACATATATTTACTATATGTTTTCTATAAATACTTCTGATTCCACACTCAATCTCCAAGTATTTCTCAGTCAACATTGATCTGGAGGGGTGGCCCCATGGAATTAAAATTTCTCCAGACTTCTGAGAATAAGCAGGCTGAGGCCAATACAGCACCTCTGTTCTATGTGTAAAGGGGCATTTTTCAGTTATTAATTCAACATCCAATTCCACAAAGCTCTGAATTATTTGGTTGGCTTTTCTGTTTCTCTAAACACTCATAAGAATTTTGCCATCTAAGCCATTGGTAGAAGACAAAGTGCAACAGGCTGCCAAATGTGATAAAGTAAAGCAAACTTCAAATATTTTTAGAATCTATATGTTTTAATGTGAATTGTGTAGCTTGCATAGGTTTAGGGGTGTGTCAAGTCTAGTAATGTGAAATATAATTGCTAGTGTGGGTCTTATTCCTGTTTAGTGCTATTAAACTATCAGGAAACTGGGAAGAGTATTTTTCCTGGCTGTGTCACTGAACTCAGCAGTATCATTCTCTTCAGTGTACAGGGAGAGTAAAACTATATTCCTATTATCGGATTATAGATTACAGTGTTTCAATTTCAAAACAAATTTAGAAGTTCCTCTGCTGTTAATAGTACTAATTACAGCATAAAAATGATGCAAAACTATCAAAACTTTAAAAGGTTGTGATAAACAGGAATGAAAATGCTATGGTCATTAAACTCATCAGGACCAAGAAGCCCAACAGATTTGTGCCAGAAGACAGCAGAGTTAAATCAGTAAAGTTAAATTATATTCTTATCAATTAAATTGATAGCCACAGATGAACAGGACCAGATGGTGATTACTCCACAGTGGTATTACCAGCTCCTCACCAAAGTGTGGTGCCTGCATCTGAAAGTAGGCTTGATACCCAAGCAGAGGAAATTGTACAATTGTGAGTTGTCTTTCTAAGGGAAAGACATACAGGGAACACTGGGGCAAGTAAGTCTGACATCTGTGCTGGTTAAACTGAGAGGAACAGGAGTGCTGGTGATGAATAAGAGGTGTTGTAAAGAAGGATTTTTGTGTGTTCTTTGGCAGTGTCTACAAGCATGTTGTGAATGGTCCTCCAGATTACAGTGCAAGTGGTTTTCCACAAGCTTTTCATAGGACACTCACAGAAATGGAGTTGTGTTGGGATAAAGAGTTTTATATTTTGTTTTAATAATTTAACAGCAAGAAGGCAATAAATGGTCAGGTTTTCAATGACCCAAAGGGACCTGTGCTGCTGAGTGTATTCCTAAAAGGTATGTGGTGACAATAATGTAGAATTACTCAAGACAGTGAAAAGAAAAATAAGCTGCAGAGTTCCAGAAGGATCTCTGGCATGTTATGAGAGGTGATAACATGATAAATGAAATTCAGTGCTGACAAGTACCACAAAATAGTCTGTAACTCAGCAGCACCAAGGAAAGAGATCTTCATGGAGACAGAGACAGCTATATACCATACCTGCAAAACCACATCACTAATCAAAAACACAAAGGGATTGTTGCATTTTTATAAGGAAATGGAAAAAATCCAACCAACCAACCAATCAATCAATCAATCAAGCAAAAACTGAAAAAGAAACATTGTTTTTTCCACTACAGGAATTCAGATGTTATCTCATATTTTCAGTGTGTGCCTCAAATTGATTAAAACATTCATGGTCTTGGAGCTCCTGCAGGATTTACTGGAGGTCCTGGGTGACCTGGTGAATGACTGATGAAAAATGGCAGAGTCACACTCCTAGAGTAGATTCTCCTCATTCTTATTGCTGGAGACATCTGTCAGCAGCCAGTTAAATGTCTACAGTGTGGTCTTGGCATGGTCTGCTGAAGTATAAACAACTGCAAGGTGAATTTGTTCCAGGTTGACATCCCTGACAGCGAAGCACTAGGGAAGTATCTCACAGGAATTAAGGGATGTTTCTCTAGGAAGATGGCACAGCTGACAGCTCAGCTGAGGTGCCCATACATCAGATGCATCCCAGAGAGTCCTGATGGAATTGGCCAATGTAGTTGCCAAGCCACTCCCCAGGATACTTGAAAAGTCAGGTGAAGATCCAGATTACTGGAAAAAGGGGAATACAGTACCCATCTTAAAAAAGGGTAGAAAGGAGAGACCTGGGAACTACCAACCTCTCAGCCTCACCTCCCTGCCTGGGAAAATCATGGAGCAGATTGTCCTAGAAGCTGTGCTAATGCACATGGAGGACAGGGAGGTGATTGGAGACAGCCAGCACAGCTTCACCAAGGACAAGTCCTGCCTGACCAACCCAGTGGCCTTCTATGATGGAGTGACCACATCAGTGGACAAAGGAAGAGCTACAGATGCCTTTTATCTGGACTATGGTAAAGTCTCTGACAGAGTCCCCAAGAACAACCTTTTCTGAACTGGATAGAGATGGATTTGATGGGTGAATTGTTCTGTGGCTAAGGAATTGGTTGGATGGTCACGTCCAGAGGGTAATGGCCAATGGATCAATGTCTATATAAACATTGGTGACAGGTGGAGTCCCTCAGAGGTCCATGTTGGGACCAGAATTATTTAACATCTTCTTAATGACAAAGAGATTGAGTGCACCCTCCGCAAATTTGCAGATGATATCAAGCTGAGTGGTGCAGTTGTCACACATGAAGGATGTGATGCCATCCACAGGGACATGGAGAAGCTTGAGAAGTGGGCCCATGGGAATCTGCTGATATTTAATAAGACCAAGTGAAAGAAGCTGCATCTGGGTCGGGGCAACCCCTGGTGCCAGTACATGCTGGGGGACAGACAGATCCCCATCCACAGAAACAAAGGTCAGGTTGGACAGAGCTCTGAGCAACCTGATCTAGTTCAAGATGTCCCTGCTGATTGCAGGAGGGATTGCACTAGATGACCTTTAAAGATCCCTTCCAACCCAAAGTATGATCTTCAGTGTTTGGCTTTTTTTTTTTCCAATTCATTATGGCTGTGGAATGAATTCTCAGCTTAAGGTCACTAATACCCAAAATTAATTCTGGTGGCCTTCCTGAATAAGGGCAGTGAAAGGTGTAAGATAACACTGAATATGAACCTCAAACCAAACACACTGTTTTCATTATTTTTAGAATAAGAAATCCATTCTCCTTGGTGGATGCCTTCTTTTGCTTGCCTGGCTCAGGGATGGTGACTCAACCACTTCACTGAGCAGCCTGTTTCAATGCTTGACAAATTTTATTTTCTTTTCCTTAGTTGATTCAATGTTTCATGTTAATCAGGCTTAACCTCATTTGCACATACAATGCACATCTCAAAGAAGGGAGCAAAGCTGAGTGTTGCTAGGTGAGTAACCTGGAACAGATTGCCCAGAGAAGCTGTGGATGCCCCACCACTGGAGGTGTTCAAGGCCAGGCTGGATGGGGCTCTGAGCAACGTGGTCTAGTGAAAAATGTCCCTCTCTGTGGCAGCAGGGTTGGAACTAGATGATCCTTGTGTCCCTTCCAACCCAAGCCATTCTGTGATTCTAAGTAATAATTTTAAACTGTGCTGACATGTAGGGGACCTTTATGTCCAGGAGCATGAAAGAGTGAAGAAGTGCTCCAAGATTTTATGCTGAGAAGAGGGACACCAGTCTGTGCCCACGTTGTCACCAGCTTGTCCTGCTGCTGTTAGCTGTGTAGAGTGCACTTCATACCTGCTCTGTCCTTCCCTGGCAGTGCAAGCACTGCAGCTCATTAGCAAAGCTGTCGGGGAAACCAGTGCTGCATCACTATCACAAAAGCCAAGATGGTGAGGAATGGGACTCTAAACTGAGTGTTTATTTCCACAATCTAACCTTACTCTGTAACTTAAGCTGCTCTGGATTAGCCTAAAGAGCCTCACTCATGTGATGATAGGTGTGTTCTGTACCTTCTGTGTCCATCAATGTTGTCTGTTGAATCAAGAGCTCTTGTCTTGCAAGAAAAAGCATGGGTGAGTCAAAAATTTTTGGTGGGCTGAGTAGGATCTTCCTTCACTTTTCTTAAAGTAAAGAGCTCTAGAGTATTATTTAAGCACACATTTTAATACCAGAATTAATATATTGTTTGGGGTTTTATAACTAGTAATTTTCTTATTGAATTTTATTCCCAGCTTCTCTAAGTGTCTCTTATCATGGTAAAGACCATTTAGATGCCATGCACTTGCATGAAGAGATTGGCTAGAGAGGTACAACTGCAGGGAGAAGGCAGGGAAGGAACAGAGACACAACCTCTGCCAGTGCTGGATGTGAGAAGTGCAAATGGGCAAATCAGATCCTTTGCCCTCATTTTCATATCTTGACAGCAAAGGCAATACAACTCAACCATGGATTTCTTTTTTTTTTTTTTTGACACTGATTAATTCCTGTTTAATTATGAAGTCACACACTTCAGCTTCCCTCAGCAATGACTTTTGAGGATATATTCAAGCCTCCTGTAGTTAATTTTTTCAAAATCTGATGCTGTTTGCCTTATTGTTTTAGTTTGAATGCCATCATTAATCTCAGTTCTCCTCTGTTTTAAATAGGGACAGATTTTTTCCCTTTAGTGCTACTTCTTTCTCATCTGCTTATTCATCCCACCTGTTTGGAGAGCTGCTGCTCCCTGCAGAGAGAAGTCACTAAAGCTGAACTTTCATCTGAACTCTCTCAAAGCTCTTCACTGAGGTGTCCCTGCCTTGCCATAGGGTGTTGTCTTACCTCCTGTGGTCCCTCTACCATTTCTCAGCCAGTTGTTCAGAGAAGGACTCAATGCCATCTGCTATTTTTTCCTAATGGCAAGGAAAGATCTTGAACTAATTCCATGTGGCTTTTTATAGAGCTAAGATTGTGATGGTCTTAATATGCTGAACTGGAAGTTTAACTGCAGGGGCTGCCCTTACTCGATCTGTTTGGGGCTGGTTACTATACACACAAAGGAGGGACCAACTCAAGCTGGCTGTGTCAATGATGGACACTCTCAGGGCTACAGGCTTTGGCTTACTTTTTTGTTTCTGTTGGGCTGTTTGTTTTTTTTTATTTTGTTGGGTTTGGGGTTTTTTTCCTGTTTTTTTTGGTTGTTTGTTTGTTTTCGGTTTTTGTTTGGTTTTTTTTTTGGTGGGATATATAATTATCCCCTCTTGTAATAATAGCCAAGCAATAAATTCTTCAAATTCTTATTCAGGTAAAGCTGCTGAAGCCAATGAGGGTTTTGTCATGGTGAGGGTTGATTAAATGGCTGAATAACAAGAATTCAGGTTCTGATTAATGGTATCCCACTGAAGAAACTCCTTGCTTCTCTTCTACTTGTGAAAAATATGGTGTTTCTCTAGAAGGAAAATAAAAATGTATTTAAAGTCATTACAAATTAATGACTAATGAGTAGCTCAAGCAATATTACAATGAAGTAATTTGTTTTGTAACAGGATTAAGTATTCAGAAATCAGACTTTGCAGACTAACACTAGAAGTAGTTAAAAAAATTAGATGGAAGAATCTCTATTGACTTAGAATCCTGGAATCATTAAGGCTGGAAAGGACCTCTAAGATCGAGTCCAATTGTTAACCCAGCACTGCCAAGCCCACCATTAATCCCTGTGATTTTTAACAAACCTGGACTTGTACAAACGTCACTTTACAGAGGCACAATAACAATACCCAGTGTGTTTCCTTAACTGTTCTGTGTGCAAATCAAAAAATCTAATGTAAATCAAAGCAGCTCTGTGCCTGAATTAGTCCTCAGACTCTTGATGACATTATTGAAACCATAGTGAAAACGTCAGATGGTTACCACAAGGTAAACATGTCACTGGAGACAGTGGGCTTTTTTGCTTTGGACTGCAAAAAATATATTTCATATTTTTTCTCAAGTTTATCTTTAAGGGAGTTCTTGTATATTTGGCATTGTGTTTTTTTAAAAGTCTTTTTCTTGCCTCTCCTTTTTTTCATTTATAGAATGAGTTTGGGTGCAAAAGGGATAGTTTTGAGTCCTCCAGTTTCACTCAGATTTAATCAACATCTGTGTGCTACAGTATGCCACATCTGAAAGTTCAGCAGATTTGTCCAAGCAAGAACTGCAGAATTTAATCCTCAGTCACTAATAATATTTATTTTAAAAAAATCAAATGAGCTGCAATGTCTGTCATCACATCTTTTTAACTGCAGGCTGGAGCTCTAAATGGGCTATAAATCCAGTGTAGTCTTATCTGCTGTATCTCACAGGTTTGCTGTGCTGTCCATCTCATAGGTAGGAACAGGATGCTCATTTGGCTCTGTGGAAGTTTAAAAGGATTGCAATATGGACGTTTAACAAACATCTTCAGTCAGAAGTGATCAGTAAGTCCTTCCTAGCTCACTAAAGAGGGAACTGCTGGCAATGTACACATCATGATTTCTTTAGGACATCAAAATTAGTTCCTGGTTTTAGTCCGCAGAAGCACAAATTAGAGACATAAATCAAAGTCTGACTGTTTGAAGGGAGAGACTTGGCTTTTTTTATTTTATCAGAGGGACAGCTGTATCTTAGCTTATTTCCTCAGCTTCACTTACTTTTTCAGTGTGTTTTGGGAAGGTGAGGGGACAGAAGGCCCAGGAGCTCAGTCCCAGAGAGGAAGTCAGCCTTGGCAAACCTTTTGTTGTGCCACTGCCTCTGCAGTCATGCAGTGTGCCTGTAGTATGTTAGGAATGGCCCAGAAAAAGCAGAATTACGTTATCTGGAAAATACCAGTAATGCTTAAAGCTATAAAAGATTTGCCTGGCAGCTTTTGTAAGGCTATTCAGAAAAGTATTTTGGGATAGCTATTACATCAAGGTTAAAATGATTCCCTGCCAGTACCACCAACATGATGAGGGGCTACTTTATGCATTTCAGGCCAGTGATGGGCCCCACAAATCCTTTGTTGGCATCGTCCCCTCCCAGGACATGGTTCCAGGCCTCCATTTTCATGACAATTGTTCAAAACCACAATTGTTTTAAAAGCTCTTTAAGGACTGCAATTACAGCAGTGCAGCACAGACAGAAGCTCAGAGGAGGGGTAGCTGTGCTGTGTAGGGCATTATCTTCAAGTGAAATGTATGCCATGAGTAACAACACTGTGCCACAGAGCACAGGCTAATCCAGTGCTAGAGCAGCAGCAATCCTGCTGCTGTTACACCTGGTGTTCAACCTGTTTTTGTGTCCCTTGCTCATCCTCTCCTCCATCCCAGAGCTCCAGCCCTCCTGCCTGCATGCTTGCTGTCACTGGGACGTGCTCTGCCTCTCTGCTCCCATGTCCTTGGGTGGTAGGGAGTGATGCTCACACCTGACTGTTTGTGACCTGCTCTGGTGTCACTGTTCCGCAGGGGGAGATTTCTCTGGGAGGAAATTATTACTCACTTATCTCCACAACAACTGTGCCATTGTGTGGGTATTTTTTTATTTGTTTCTCTTTCTGGTCAAACACTGAAATGTACTGCTAAGATTGCAAGGAGTTCTCTCCAGCTGTTTCAAATGGAAATAGCTATTATGGATGTTATGCAGTAAATGCTTTCCTAGGCAGTTATCAATGCATGAGTTATGAAATTCAATTAGAAGAATAATAGTCTTACTTTGGTTTTAATTATCACTTCTGCAATGCAGCTCTTCTAAAGAGCATTGTTAGTGGTAATGCCACGTAAGCAAAACAGCAAAGCTCCTCCACTGATGAAGTGGCTTGCCCCCTGCATGTGTTTCAGTGAGCAGAGCCTGGGGTGCCTGCCCATTGCTGATGGATGTGATTCTGTCTGCTCTTGGTTCTCCTGCCATGCACTCACAGAAGTATCAATTTCAAAGACACTTGTGATGGGGTTTTTCAGTCCTCACTGACCAGATTCTGTAATGTCCCACAGGCACTGGGGGTGATGTGAGAGCACATAAATGTGCTCTCAAATAACAAGTTTGCCCAAACTTTTTAAGTTTGAGTATCTCCCTATCACTCATGTGCTTGTGTCAAACTGACAACGGAAACCTTCTTTGTTAGAGAGGTTTCATTTCACAGAATTCACAGAATGGCTAGCTTAGAAGAGACCTCCAAGATCATCAAGTACAACCCATGCCCTAACACCTCAAATAAACCATGGCACCAAGTGCCCCATCCAGTCTTTTTTTAAACACATCCAGGGATGGTGACCCCACCACTTCTCTGGGCAGAAAATTCCAGTACTTTATCACTCTTTCAGTGAAAAACTTCTTCCTAATATCCAACCTGTATTTCCTTTAGCACAGCTTGAGACTGTGTCCTCCGGTTCTGTCAGCTGCTGCCTGGTGAAAGAGACCAACCCCACCTGGCTACAGCCACCTTTCAGGGAGTTGTAGGGAGTGACAAGGTCACCCCTGAGTCTCCTTTCCTCCAGGGTAAACACCCCCAGCTCCCTCAGCCATTCCTCACAGGGTTTGTGTTCCCAGCCCCTCTCCAGCCTCGCTGCCTCCTCTGGACACGCTCCAGGGTCTCAATGTCCTTCCCAAACTGAGGGGCCAGAACTGGACACTGCACTCAGCAGTGCCCAGTACAGGGGGAGAATGACCTCCCTGCTCCTGCTGGCCACACCATTCCTGATCCAGGCCAGGATGCCCTTGGCCTTCTTGGCCCCCAGGGCACAGAGCTGGCTCATGGTCAGCTGTCCCAGGTCCCTTCTGCCTGGCCACTGTCCAGCCACACCATCTCCAGCCTGTAACACTGCAGGGGGTTACTGTGGCCAAAATGCAGGACCTGGCACTTGGACTTAACTAAACTTCATCCCATTGGACTCTGCCCATCCATCCAACCAATCCAGGTCTCTGTGCAGAGCTTTCCTACCTTCCAACAGATTGACAGATGCTCACAGCTTAGTGTTTTCCACAAATTTACTAATGAAAGACTCATTCTAGATACCCATATTTAGGGCACTTAATCCTGCTGGGAGAAGATATTTGATACCAGGTGGGAACATCTGAACTCAGGCATCAATAGGGGAGTTCAGTTCACTCCAGTTCATGGAGATCTATTCTGTATAATTGATGAATCTAGAAATAATTAAACTCTCTAAACCCAGGATTCAGTAGCCTAAAAGCAAGTGTCTAATGCTGTTTTAGGTATTGTAGAGTATCCCAGCTGGCATCCAGTTGCTTCACTGAAAAGAACATGGGCTTTCTCCACCTTACATCACATCTACCAGCCCTGTGCAGATGTCTCATCTGCCCTGGAGTATCAAATGGCAGAAGGAGCCAACACTAAAGAGCTGAAGCCCATCTGTGCTGGTAGGGCACATGATTCCTCCTCCAGGCTCCCTTAACTGCATCAAACAGATCTCTGCTGATCAAAGAAGCCAAGATACTAAATTTTAAAATGAGATATAAGCCTGATTCCCCAAAATAAAGCTATCTCACTGGTTAAATAACAAGATTTTTGGAAACTGAAAGTGACAACTACATGATTTATGGATGCAACTGTCTCTATTCCATCCTTCTTTTACCTCCCCAAATGGCAATCCAGCTTCCAGGGTGATGGTTATTTTTAGGTCAGTTTTCCACAGTCCCTCTTGGGGGGGGGGGGGGGCTGTATCCCTTATGTGAAAGTGGCTTGAGAATCCCTTGTCATCTAGACAAGGATGCCATAAATGTGTTCAACTGGGGATTCAGAAGCAAAGTATGACAGGAGGCTTAAGTCTAAGAAGTAGACTTAATTTTAAGTCTTTCCCTTGCAAGGTCAAAGAGCTGGGAAAGTGTCTCTGGGAGACTCACCAGAGACTGTTTTTTTTTGTGCCCAGACAAAAACATTTGGATTTGACTAATTGCATCTATGGCCAGCATCTGATGAGATGGAAATTTTACTGCAGAAACAGAGCTACAAGGCAGATTTAGCCAGAGACAAACAACAGCTTAGGGTGGGAGTTCACAAGATTGACGTTGGACTTGGCTGCCCAGGAGGCTCATGACTGCCTTTTATGATCTAGACATTTTTCAGTCTATGTCAACTCCTAAGAGAAGTGACAGGTAAAATGGGATGGAAAGTGTGTCCTCTAATCAGTAAGCTGAAAAGCATGCTCTTTCCAACAGGAAAACATTTTCTTTCCCCCAGTCTTCTCCTCTTGGAAATGATAACCAAGTAAAGTTAGAAATGTTTAACAGATACAGAAAAATCTGAGTAATTAAGATTTGTTTTAATTTTGGCTACTAGCTAGTAGATGTAGTTGTCATCCATCTAGCAGTCTGGTAGTATAATTTCCTAGGAATTTCAGAAAATTGGGTTGTAATTGCTTGTGGAAGGCCATTCTTCCTGTCCAAGGGAGGAGAAAGTACACCTGAGCCATTACTGGCAGACATTTGACTAACCTGCTTTTCAAGACAATCCAAGAGGTGCAGTCTTCATTTTACTGAGGTCTGTGAGGAGCAGAGTGTCACAGGTGCTGGGTGCAAGGGTGAAAGCAGGTTTGCACAGTTTGCTTTTGTGTAGTCTCTGGTTGAAGCTCCAAGTCAGATAATTACACAGCTGTAGCACAATTGGGGACACTCCAAATCCCATTAAACCCAGTAAGATTAAATTGAAAAATATTTGCAAGGACATTGCTGAATGACAACCACAACTGTGATTGAGCATGAAGTGGTTTTACTTGACACCTTTCCATATCCTTGGTACCTCACTAAACTGAGACATGGCAAGAAGTTGCTCCAACCCCTTATGAGCCAACAAGTTCCATAGTTGAGTGCCCTCTGAGTTAAACTGTGCTTCTTAGCAAGATTAAAGTGCAAATGCTCATTTAAAGGAAAAAATAGCAAAGGTAGGCAGACACCCTGCTCCCACCCCCACATTTGAGAACGTTTGTAAACTGAAAGGTGTGAGTGTGTGACTCACTTGGCAGGCACAGATACTGCAGCCATCTCTGCTGAAGGAGGACATCATGGAAGAGAACTGCTTTGGCACGTTGTTTTTTCCAAACTATATCACTATGAAGACCGGACAAGAATGTACTTACTCCTCAAAACTGGAACGAGAGCCTGCAAACAGAGCTATATCCAGCAAAGTTTTATAGACTCGGAATTATCTCCAGCATCTGTGCAAGAAACATGAGAAAGGACATTCATGCAGTGATTTAAGATGTTGCTAATGAGGATAAGGTTGCCTCTACCAGCCCTTTTCAGCTTCCCCATGCACATTCAAGCTATTCCATAATTTTAAGCCCTTCTTTTGAGAACCAAACTGCTATGGGCTCTCTTCTAAAGGCTACCACCTAATGGGTCTCCTGAGCTCTCATACACCTATACAAGCAGGAAGACTTGTCTAAGAGCATCCTGTGAGAGTGGACACTCCTCTGCAGAAAGCCATGTCACTGGTTTGTGCGTGGTCTGACTAGAAAAACATTTCTCTGCTGCTTGACTGATGGGAGAATTCAGAACCAGACAGTCATTGCCTCAGTTCTTGGTGACAAAAGGTGCCTTCCTAAGAGCAATGCTGCTGGCATGACTATCTTGAGCCTTGTTGAACAGCTCCTTGAAGTCAGCTGCTTCCTATGACTAGGACAGCAGTAGCCAAAGCAGCATAAAATCCCCTTAAAATAATAGCACTTTCAATTTTTTAAATTATTATTTTTTTATAACAAAACGAAGTTTTCAGTTGAAGGGGATAATTTCTACAAAAGAACTTCTTGAAGTGTTTTAAAGGTTTTCTCCTGCACTTCTAGCTTAACATCTTGCTATGCTGTTTGGAAAAGAAGCAGCTCCTTTAATAAGGAGCTTTGATTTGTTGGTTCTTAAGTACAGCTCAGAAAACACCAGAATTCTTATCTGCTACTTCAGAAACATGTAATAAACAACAGAAGGAAAACCTGCATACAGCTAGACTTGTGGTGTGCAATATTTATCTTTTCATCTAAATTCAGCAGTGAGTGCTGAATAGTGCCATATTACTAAGGAGAATGCCTTGCCAGTGTTTGCTAATCACTCTTCCTAAATGTAACAGATATCCATGGTCCAACAGATATGTATGGTCCAACAAATTGTAAGTCAATCTTCAGGTTCAGTGAAAGGCAATATCCTGAAAGAAAAATCACTTTGGCAGTTTGTGATCAGCAACTTGAGTTACAGCCTTGGTACTCTCAGCATCACACTGTTTCATTTAGGAAACATGACCACATATTTTTAAAGTGAGGTCTGGTTTTTTATTTCATTGCAGAAGCCAAGTTAAAAATCATAAAGATAGCAAGAGAGCAACAGCCTGCCTCATCTAGAGGAGGAAAAATCAGAAAGTAGATGTTAAGTGTAAGAAGGAAATAATTATCTACAATATATGTAATGGTTTATATGATATATAAAATACCAGTTATAGCATCAGGCTGATGGTTGTTAATAAGAGATTTCTGTACTTATTCCATTGCTCTGATCTCTGGATATAAATGTGGTATCAATTTTTTCCATTGTGAGTACCAATTTATCAGAAACATTGAAATAATTGGTGCTCCCCATCTCTGGAAATATCCCTTTCCTATAGTTAGGACTTAAAACATTGCTGAAAGGTCAGACAGAAGTGAAGCAAGGGCCAGGGGCTGTCTCCCCCCAGGGACAGGAAGGAAGGGGTGATGGCCCTGCAGGGGGGGCTGGCTCAGTGAGTTCCTGGGATTAGCCCAAACAGTGCCCAGCAGGTGCAGGGAGAACCTGCTCTGGTTTTTAATCCAGGGGAACAATGGCAGTGGTTGAACACAAAACAAGAGGTCTTTTGGCCAGAACCAAAACAACTCAGGAAAAAGCACTTAGGAAATCCTTTATCGCTCGCCCCTTGGCAGACAAGGCAGGGCTGGGCTGGAGCCAGTTAAGACACACCTCACGGCGTGTGCCAGGCGAGAGCACAGAATGGGAGAGATGAGCTCTCCTCGTCCTTTCCCACCATGACACCCCGAGCCAGACAGGTTATTTCTGAACTGCTGTCTTCAGGGCTAATTAGCTCAGGCTTAGTTTCAAATTTTGAGTCAAGCATCAAAATTCCAAACACTCGATCCTAGGTCTGACCTACTCAGCTCTCCATGAGGCGGGAAGGGACAGCCTGAATGGGCACCTGGGATGGTCCCCACTGGCTCAAGGATTTTTCTACAACACGGAGCCATCACCAGTCTAGGTCTTGGGGAGCTTGGCAGAGTAGCACTCATCTATTCACCCAACCCCACATCAAAAAGAGGATGCCCTTGGTGGTTCCACCACTGCAAGCAGGAAGTTTTGCTCCCCACAGCTGTGCCTGCCTTCCCAGCCACCTCCCAGCCTTTAGGCCACTGTCAGAATTGGAGGTACAGAGAATTCTCAGAGCCCTCTGCATGCAGGCTCAGAGATAGAGATGGATACAATGTTTGACTTAAGACCTTGGAGAAGGCTCGGAGAGTTGCAGTAAAAGTTATACAGGCAAGAATTAAAACGTGAGTTTATGGTTTAAGCAGAAATATGCCTTAAGTAAGCAAAAATATGCTTTATGTTAATGAAAAAGTATGTAACTAGTAAGATAGTAGAAGATGGTAAAGTTTAACAGTAGAACTTATTATAGTTATTGAGAAACTGAAGGTGTATCAATATAAGTTTGTGTAGAGTTATATGACTGGATAAGAAAAGATGCATTGCAGTACAGTAGAGCTATGTAAAACAAAGCAGTTGATGATTGGATTAAAAGTTATTAGTAAGCTTTGTGGAAATATTTGATTGGCTAAGAAATGCTTAAAAGGCCTGAGCTCGGCTTCTGACATGACCTTTAATAATACTGATTGCCCAATAAATCATTCTTTGTGATGCCTCTCCGCCGTCCCCATCTCCCAAACCCCAACAGGTGGCCCTGGAACTCCCTGGCTGTGACATCACTGAGCTTGGTAAGCCTCTCCCCACAGAAGAGGGGTCTTCTCCTGAAGAGTGTGCGTGCCACAGTGGCCGACCAGCACCCAACGGTAAGGAAACAGTGGCACTGTGTGGTGGGAACCAGTGGAAAGAGGAACAGAAGTGAAGAAGCAAGATGAGCCACAGTCTCATTTCCATTCACCGTTCTGTGCTGGCACAGAGGCTCCCACCCTACCAAGAGTCCTGCAGCTGCCTCATTTAAATCAATCAACGGGGTATTCACACACCAGGAATGCGGTTTGAGGGCTTGTCCTGTGCAGGAGTGCTGCAGCCCCTTTGCCAGCCAGACTCAGGACACTGATACTGCACATTTGCATTGTACATCGACAGCAAGAGAGATGTTGAGAAGTCACCTCACTTGTCCATTTCTTTCCCATCCTTCCTCTTACTCTGCTGTATTCCCAGAACACTCTCCTCATTTCTTGGCTAGAAAAGTCCACTGGCACAATTTTACATCAGCAAAGACTCTTTTTGCAGGAACAGCAGCTTTTGTGATCTTCCTCTCTCCCCGCTTTAAAGGCCTGCGGTTTGCTCTGACCAGGTGCCTAATCATTGTGTCTATTGTGACATTTCCAGTGCAAGAGGACAGTGACTAAGCGAGGCTGCCGCTTCTGCTGGGCTGCTGGATCAGTCATACCACCTCACCCAGGTGGCTTGAGACTCCAGGCACCAGGATTACTGATTCCCTATGGAAAGAGAATCAGCAGTTTTCTGATGGAAAGCCATGACTAAAACTTTTCAAAATGTAAATCAAAAAAACCTTAAAAGGTTTGTACTTATTATACATACAATGTAACCTGACCTCAGCAGACCAGAGACACTGGCCCTCCCAAGCCTAATGAAGTGGCACCTCAGCAACTGCATTATTCATTTTCACTTTCTACTGTCAGTGACTTCTTACTGAATCACATAGTGTTCAGTTTTCCTCAGTAGTGACCATGTCTGTTTGCCTGTGAAGCACTCAGCATAGTGAGCTTGCCACAGCCAAATGGAGCTGTCACATCTGGACAGGGATTTCCTCCTTCAGACACAGGCAAGGATGGAAGCGATGAATCCTTTCAATTACAAACTTTAATATGCACGTGCTGTAACACCTCTGATTCAAAGCCTCCTGGGCAGTGGGACACGTCTGTGCTGGGATGGGAACACAGTCCTGTTAGAATAAAGCTCACTATACAAACTAAGCCACCTAATTCCATTATTTTATGTCACTAAGCCATGACCCCAAGTTCTAATTCAACAAAGGTCACAGTAATAAACAGGTAGCCCATGACTCAAGCACGGGTAGCCATAACCATCAAATAATGTCTGGCATGATCAAATTATGAATGTGCCTATAAGCTTATCTTTGACCTTGGCCCCCAAATGTGAACCCCTTTGGATCTGATAAGGATGTGATATAACTACTTCCTTTTTTAGTTACATATGGCCTTGAAAGCAGCTGTTTAATAAACTGCAGATGCACTTAGGGGTCTTTACATTTAAGGTTATTTCTTATTTAAAAAAACCTGTACGTGTTTATTTCCATCACAGGGTGCAACTCTTTCCAAGTAACTATTCTTGCATCCTGGAGCTTCCCAGCCTCCCTCAGCAACTTCTCCTGAAATCTTTTGACTTTACTGTACTGAAGGATTCTGAAACTATTGGGAATAACATGTTTCCTTATCTCAGTGTGCTTTGGATGCATAACCTACATGGAGTAGCCCCACTGTCCCATTCAGCCATTCAGTGACTGTTCATACAGCTAACAGAAACCAGGTTTAGCTTGAAATATATATATCCATGTGTGTGGACACACACACACACACACACACACGCACATTTATTTAAAAAAGGACTTCACAAAGTCTTTGACACACATGAGGGAACAGCACAAAGATGTGTCAGGAGAGGTTTAGGTTGAACACTAAGAATGGGTTTTTCAAAGCACCAAGCCTGCCAGATTTCAAGAAGTGTTTGGACAATGCATTCAGGCACGTGCTGTGACTCCTGGGGCTGCCCTGTGCAGGGCCAGCAGTAGGAATTCAATGATCCTTAGTGGGTCCCATCCAGATCAAGATATTCTGTGATGTCTCACTCTAAGCACACCCAGATATCCATATCTGACACTGTGTCCCTGTGGTACCAGGAGATGCACTGAAGCTGGACACCTGATGACACAGCCCGCCGGAGCCTGGGCCAGCTCGCAGAACACTGGCGCTGTGCCAGGAGTGGGGAACAACTGCAGCGTGGGGCTTCTGCCCACAGCTGAACCTTTAGAGCCATTTGCTCTACAGTGGAAGGTTTCTCACCACAGTAAGGGTCTGGGTAAAGGAGGAGGAGGCTCTTTGTTGCTGAGGTTCCAACAGGAGCTTTATTAACCCTAAAGTGGTCAAGCACAGAAGAGCCCCAAGCATGGCCGTGCACGGAATTTTATACAGTGACAGAGTAAGGGGTGGATACCAAACACAAGCCAATGAGGGATCAGTAAGGGGGGAATGAAGAGGTTACAACATTTCTTTGGGGTCAAGTGGGAGGAGAGGACAGGTCACATGCCTCATTGGGGCATCCAGGTTTGGGAAACACCCAGGAATGCCCAGGCAGAGGTATGCTCAAAGAATTGGTTCAGGGTTGGAAAGACATGGAAGGTGCCAGAACAAGGGGCAGGGTAACAGTGATTGATAGGGAAAGAGCTGGAAAAATGGGTAGGGAAATGCCATACAAGGTAACTTAGGGGAGGATGCAACTTCAGGAATAAGCCAACTCAGGAAGAACATGGGGGAACATACGAACAAACCATTAACATAGAACTTTAACAATAAATCAGTTAAATGAAATAAATACAGGCTGCAACAACCTGACACAGCCAGGCACACTCCTGATGCTGCTCCTCACACCTCTGAGGAAAGAGGGAATACCCTGGCATGGGCCTCCCCTGGGAAACTGAAACCTGAAGTCAGAAGCACTTCACAGCCCTGTCATGAGCTCAACTACTGACCATGCCAGAGCATTGCCTGTGATATCTGTCAGTGTCAGACGTATTAATATCCAATTATAGCAAAAAATTAGCTTTGCAGCCAAGGAAAAATTGATGTTGCCTTTCCATAAGCTGGGAAATCTCTGTTCCTAGGAGAGAGGGTTTTGTTTTTTTTAAATCAACTATGAAATATATAAAATCACTGTGAAAAGTGTTTTCATTAAATTGAGAATGAGGGCTTTTTTTAATGCATTGCTATTCTTCCAAAGTAAAAGAGACATTATACACAGGAGGATTTTACTAATATATGAGCAGGGAAATTAAACTGTCTAGCACTGTCAAAGACTAAAATTATCTTGATCAATATCTGACACCTCACTAAGTTTGAGAAACACAATTTACCTTTCTCCATTTTTTTATTCCATTTTACACATGCCATTTCCATTGGCACGGCTTTTTATGGTTGCTTTTTCCAGTCTGTGGCAAGCCGAGTGAGTTAAAGAGGCTGACACAAAGAGTGGCAGCAGGCATTACCCTCTGCATCTCAGTATATAGGATCCCCCTGCCTCTGTGGGGATTAGATTACTGCTGAGTGAGAAGGCCTGCATGGCCAAAAATACCCTGAGAACAGTCCACTTCCTGATTTCTCATAGTAAGCAGCAACAAAAGAAAATGTGCCACGTGTGCCTGTGGACAGTACTTTTCTCTTCACTCCCTCACACAGGTTTGGGGTGCCCCTGCCTCAGCAAGCTGGGGTGCTTTCACTCCCCAGGAGGCACTGCAGGGCTCCAGGAGAGTGGAGGCAGAACGTCCTTCTCCAGTACCTGAAATAAAGGTGCAGCCAGCCATCATCTCTTCCTCCACAGCTGTCACAGGGGCCTCAGCACACTGGGGCTGCCTCCTGCCACCAAGAGGTTTGTCGCCTCTCCTGACTGACTGGTAATGGCACTCTGGCTGAGGAGGACAAGATGGCACTGCCCACTTGCCCAGAAAAGAAGAGTCCATCCAGGGAGTGGGAACTGTGAGGTAAGATCCAGTCAGACTTTTTCAAGTGCCACTCTGCTGCTTGGAGGGACACTCAACCACAGCCATGATGGAGGTCACCTCATGCTTTTGGCAATCTCCCACAGCTGTTCCCAGTATTGCTTTCCTTGCCTTTCCTGCAAGCACATGGAAATTTATTAATCATGTCCTGGCATCATTCAAATCCTGCTAGGCCAGGCAGCCTGAAATTACAGTTTGGAACATGGTGACAGGCGGGAGGCTGCTCCAGAGCTGCACGTTGCAAGCCTTAGGGAAGAGGATACTGAGAAGGGCTGTGTGCTACACTCAGGCCACTTCTATCTCGAATATTTCCTCAGACATAGGTATTGTATCAGCAGAGAGAACTCTCTCCCTTGCTGATCTTTTACTCACAGAGCTGCCTCATGGGCTGCTTACCAACACTACGTATCTCAAGCATGGCCTCAGAAGCATCTCTGAAAAGTCACATTCCCTGGGGGACATTGATCTTGCAGCATCTGTATGCTTACAGCAAGGAGAACACTGCTGCTGGTGAGCATGGCCTTGCCCAGGTGCAGGCTTTTTCCAAAGTTATCCATAGCCCTGCGGGGCACATGGAGAGGTGCTATCTTCACCTCCACAGCACTTTTGCCTCAACTGCAGACCAGCTGCCTTTCATAAAGGTGGTATCCCTTGTGATGCCTTAGGTTTTAGCTTTTATATTTTTTAGATCCTGTGCTGTTTTGATGGGGAGTTTTATGTATCATATTAAGTGCTACTAAGTTCTCTTCACAGAGCAGATACACAAAACAATTCCTTCTCTAGCTTGATACCAAGGTCAACTTTCTAGAATTAAAACAGCAGTGAAGTGAGAAGAAAAAACCAGGAGGATGGAGCTTCATAACCTGAAGCTATGGTTGGACAACTGACTCTAATATGCTGATGGACTAGAACTTATAAAAGTGTGAGACCTTGTGCTCTGTTGTCCATTTTGTGACCATTTTGGGGCATCTTGGGTGTGGTCCAGCTGGGCTCTTGTGCAGCCCAGGTTTACCCATTGAGGCCTTTTAATAAATATCTACTTTATCCCCTTGCTCTGTCTAGTCTCTGTTCCAGGTCAGCGTCTTGAAAGCATCACTTGCACAAAGACTTGTTTATTTCTATATTCCTGACTGACTGGTCCCAAAGGGTGTCACTTGGTAGGTGTTTCTGCCCCATGGATGTGCCTGCCAGCTCATTCCCCTAAGCACTGGGGACAAGCTTCCCCCAGGAGCATGGGGTGAAGTCTAGGATTCAAACTCTACCCCAGAAATGAATTGAACAGCTCAAGCTGAGCTCCCATGCTGCAACATTTTAATGGGTTGATCTTACAGACCTAACAGTGTTTTTCACAGGCTCATCTGAAATGAGGGCACTTCCCAGGCTGTTTACACAGTGCTGCTGCTCTTTCCCTTCTGACAGGTGTTTTGATGGGGATTTCTGCCATCCAGAGAATATCTGGGGAAGAATTTTCTGAAGGGAGCAGCTGACTGGCAAGGGATCCAGCCACCTTCAAAGCTGTCATGTGAGATTTTTAACAGGATGCCAGAGAGGGCAGTGAAATCATCAAGATCACAGGTTTTCCAGGCATGGATTCCCGGTCATCCTACCTCTAACTATTAACACAAGCATTACTTCACAGTGAGTGAACTCTACCCACTCCCCTTGCAGAGATGTGGCATGAGGCTCCTGCAACATTTAATGCTATTTAACCTCTCAGACTTGGGCTTTAATGAAACCTAAATGCTGAGTTTGTGCTAGACTGTCCAGAGGAAAGTTTGTTTCATCCTGCAGGCCATAAACTTGTAAGAATTCTGGTATAAGCTTAAAAAAAGGTTCTGATTTGCATATTCATCAGCATACCTGCACATTTGTGTGGGTATTCCCATGTGCTGGTATTTGAAAAAGCACCCCATTAAGTTTTTGACTACAGATTAAAAGGTATAAATATAAACATCAGAAGGGATGTTTGGTTTTGGGTATTTTCCTGCTGTATTTTATTGGCTGCAATAAGCACAACATTAGCACTGCAAATGAAAAATGGGCAGTTCCAAGCCTGTGAACATATCCCACTGTGTACGTATTGCAAGTGTCCATTTGTGCATCCTCTGCACAGAACAGAATGCATTAAGGATGATCCCTGTGCTCTTTTGGGGTTCAAGACTCTCTAACCAGTCCCTGTGGCTTGGAAAATTCTTTTCTCAATTCCCTGCAGATTAGTTAAAAACCTGGCGTCATATACATGGTGTAGTGAATGTACATATATCTGCCAAAGATGCAGTCTTATTTTCACAGCTGATTAGGGACTGGAAGGAGTAATCTAGGAAACAGAAGACCTTCTTGATTAATATATCAGTCATTTTCTTCCCTTGATTTTTCTCAGAAGTTTCTCAACATCTGTAAGATGCAGAAGAAGGAATCCTACACCTACTACACTTCTGCTTTTCTGGCTAAGAGAGGAACTCAGTAGGCTCTGGGAAGACCATGCACTTTAAGATGTAGAGCCATCAATAGGCCATCCATACAGATGAATACCTGACTTTCAGCTTGTGTTAGCTTTACCAATACAGCTCCCACTGGGGTTGCTTCAGTGCTTCTGCTGAACCAATAACCCATGGAATGAGCAGGAAAAGTGCAGGCTAAGTTGCCTGCAGTTGGCATGGAAAACTGTCAGCACAAGTAGCACATGAATAAACCTTCTTCAAGCTGATTAAAAAAACCCAAAAAAAACCAAACCAACTACTGGCACTGGAGAATTCAAGGCTCCCTAAAAAAGAAAAAAAAAAAAAAGAAATAGTCGAGGTGAGTGTCCTTGGAAAGCTAAAGAAAAGGATATTAACAACTGGAGGAGGGAAAGCAACACTTGACATATTTGCGGTATTATCAGCCTCAAACAATAAACGAGAAAACTTGTGAAAGGAGGTCAGAACAAAAATCCATAGGCATAGGAACTTAAAGGAGTAGATCTTCATGGAACTATGAAGTCTCTGCATTCAGATTGCCCAGAATCTGAGGCTTTTATCTAGGTCAGCAGGTGAAACCCCTTGGTCTCACACAGAGCATATGCAGGCTGGCAGGAGAGAGCTTTGCTGCTAATCATTTGATTGCCAACTATCCAGTTTCACTTCTTTGGTAGCAAACAATGTTGGAACATATTTAAGAGATGACAATGTGACATTTCCGACCGCTCTGCTACTCCGAAATACGGAGATGGGTCTGCAAGTGTCAAGGAATGGTAGAGTGGCAGAAACCAAACTCCTCTCTCCAATGCTCCACTGAAACAAATCAGAAAGAGGACCAAGAGATATCAGTCCACAAAAGACAAGAATCCAAAATGGTGTGCTGCATCCTCCATCCTCTCCTTGAATGATCCGGCTGGAGTTACCTGAGGGCCCTCCCTGGTCACAAAGGAGCACACCTTGCTCAGGTCATTTGCAGTGCCTACCATGTTGGCCAGACTGCAGAAAATGTGTCTACCTCACCAAACAAAAGGAGAAATGCTCTAGAGAGCTGAATAAAAACACTGTGAAACTACAAGTGCAAGTCTATATTAAACCGTGTGGGCCAGCATTCATTACTATATAGGAGAGATCTGGGACTGGGACCTTGCACATGAACATTAAACATGCACAACTCTGCACTGTTTGTGCAAAGAGAAAACAAACAATCCATTTCAAAAGATGGCATTTGGTTGGTTGCACACTTCCTCTAGGCAGAGGGGGAGAGGACAAACAGCTGATGTTAATGATACTCTTTGATATAGGCATAAACTTGCAGGAGTGAGAGAGCTGCAGGGACTAAACAGAGTTATCTACTCTGCCTGCACTGGCACAGCCTTTTCCATCCTCTCTGTGGGCTGGGTCACTGCAAACACAAGGGCTGCTGCCATAAAGTCTTAAAAGTTCGTGACAGTTGCCACAGCAAATGTCATATAATGTTGCACTGGCTAGATGACATAGCTGGATTCTCTCATTTCTGCAGTCTGAGGAAAATGCCTTGCCACTTAAAAAATATTTAACTGCAGTGGTATCAAAGCATCTACTGATATATGTTTCTGCTGCATTTCATTTCCACTAGTAATAATATTGAAAGGAAAATTTTAAGAATTCTAACAGATGGATGCAAATCAATGCAAAACCATCACTTTCTTCCAACTCTTCTTTGACAAGTCAATTGATCTACCTCACTGATCAATTGATCTGACCTTTTTTGCAGATACAAATGAAGTTCTGACCACATGAGGGCCTATAACTTCAGCTCAGCATTTAGACAAGGCAAAGAGCTCAAAGTGAACAGAGCATCTAAGAGAATGACAAGTTCATAAATACAGTTTGCCACCATTGGGTCCTAAGCCTGATTTGGATACAGTTCTACTCTGGGCTAAATCTGATCTTGATCCAAACTGAGGGCTTAGAGATCTCCCCTAACCTGGACATGGCTCATTTTCTTAAGGGTCAATATTCTAAACTCACTGGCCAGAAAGTCTGCAGTTATTTTCTTTGGGGAAAAACAACAAGAACAACCACCAACAAAACAAATAAACAAAACCCAAAACAAAACAAAAGAAAATCCACTAAAACCAAACAGCAACCCACAACCCTAAAATCAAAGTAAAACCCACAGGGAGCATATAAAATTGGAAGGACCGAAAGCAGCAATTAAACCACAAAATAAATAGCACCATAAATTCCATTCTGCACTTGACTTTTCCCTAGGTCATCTTTTCACCACCCCTTTCATTAGCTCTGTCCCTGTCCATCGTGCTATCAAGCACAAGGCCAAAATCTCACTGTGTGCCCTGGCACAAGCTGGCATGAGCACGATGCAGTTTGCCAAGCCTGCCTCCTTCTGACTTTTTTATCAACTTGCCTCTTGACTCCACAGTGTGCCTGATGTCACTGCTCAGACATCCTCTGTCTGATTTGCTGCAATTGGCAAAGACCTATGAATTCCCCGTGAAAACAAGTCTTCCAACTTGTGAGTGTAATGTTACTATCCTTAGTGTCTTCCCAGAATGCCGCAGTGTAATGATCTTCTTTTTTTGTATTTGTTTTTCAGTTAATGAGATTAATTGTGGAACAGACATTTGAGAGACCTGTGTTTTTAGATCCAATCTCCAAAGGGCTTTGCTTGCTGAAGTACTCAGGTGATCAAGACAAGGCTGCATGTCCAAAAGTTCAAAGGTAAACCCTGGGATGACCAATCACACATAAATAAAAGTCTTGTAATGCTACAGGGTCTTAGGAGTACTCACAGTGGATGAAATCCTGTGCTTCATCTTTCTTCTTGTCATCTTCTTGAAATTATTCATGTCATATAATCTACTGCTTTATAAGAGCTGAGAAGAAGAGCCAAACACGTCTGGGGCTAAAAGCTGTCATGTGGACTTCAGCAATCTGTTGCCCTTGCAGCATCTCGTGAAAGATCTTCCACTTGGCAACCAAAGCATCCTTGTAAAAGAAAGGCACACTTTGTGACATGCAACACAACTCTAAGTTGAGGTCAGATACCTGACATGGTTAACTTCACCTAGCAAGAAATTGTCAGAGGAGAAATAGGCCAGGACACACTTAATGGTGTATCACAGCAGTACTTATGAGGCTCAGCTTTGTTTAAATTACAGATTTTAAACGAGTCCATGTACAACATGTGTGTTGTACAAGCTGCACCGTTCCTGTGTCTTCCAGCCTATCAAAATCTTTGCAATGGCTGCAACAGCCAATACCATACAGTTTTATAACAGCTTTGATCCACTAATTCCCACTGAGTTCCAGCTGAGTGACTGCAGGGCACAAAAAACCCAGTATAGTCCGAGCAAGTATTTCAGCCTTATTCAAAGAATGTTCTTAGTTTTGTCACCATCTAATGTTACAGTTTCCATGCATCTCTGTTGAAAATTTTACAACCAAAACTACAGAGCATGAACAGGTGGGGGAGAGATCACTGAGGCCATACTTAACTCAGGCCATTGCTTTTCAGAAAGCTGCAGAAGATGTGAAGAAATTCTTACACTTGAAAGAACTGAGGTGACAATACACTTGATCAGGACTGAAAGGTTTCTGGCTAGTCTTTCCTTGGGAGGGAGACTACAGATAAGAAAGAAAAGTGGTCAAATATAATCTCCCTAGATATATTCAGATTGGTTTTAGATATAGCACAAAATACAGGACTTAAGAATGCCCATTTACCTGGATTTGCAAGGGCATATAGCAATAGGACAAAGGGCAATGGCTTTGAGCTGAAAGAGACTAAGNTCTTTGCATTGTCAGTAAAAAAAAAAGGGAAGGTTATCTGGAATTTGGTTCTGATTATCTCATTACTATCATTTTCCTCTTTTAGCTTTGTTAATAAAGTTTTTTTTCTTGTGTGTTTTCAAGTTTAAATCTGCTTTTGTTTTCTTCCTTATTTTTAATCCTATCTCACAATGGAAAAATAAACCTCCCACAAGTCCGAGCAAGTATTTCAGCCTTATTCAAAGAATGTTCTTAGTTTTGTCACCATCTAATGTTACAGTTTCCATGCATCTCTGTTGAAAATTTTACAACCAAAACTACAGAGCATGAACAGGTGGGGGAGAGATCACTGAGGCCATACTTAACTCAGGCCATTGCTTTTCAGAAAGCTGCAGAAGATGTGAAGAAATTCTTACACTTGAAAGAACTGAGGTGACAATACACTTGATCAGGACTGAAAGGTTTCTGGCTAGTCTTTCCTTGGGAGGGAGACTACAGATAAGAAAGAAAAGTGGTCAAATATAATCTCCCCAGATATATTCAGATTGGTTTTAGATGTAGCACAAAATACAGGACTTAAGAATGCCCATTCACCTGGATTTGCAAGGGCATATAGCAATAGGACAAAGGGCAATGGCTTTGAGCTGAAAGAGACTAAGTTTAGATTGTCTATTAGGAACAAATTCTTCGCTATGAGGGTGGTGAGGCACTGGGACAGGTTGGCCAGAGAAGTTGTGGATGTTCCATCCCTGAAAGTGTTCAAGGATGGGTTGGATGGGACTCTGAACATTCCTGTCTAGTGGAAAAGTGTCCCTGTCCTTGGTGGGGGGGCTGGGACTGGATGATCTTTAAAGTCCCTTCCAACCCAAGCCATTCTATGATTCTGTCATTACCAAGTACATCAAGATGTTAACACCTGCAAGCACTGATGCATGGAGCACAGGAACTGAGATGAATTCACTAGTTGGTTGGGCACTGAATGCAGCTCTGCATGACACCAGGAGGATTTAAAATAGTTGGTGACAGCCTTGCAAACATTTCTCCACCTAAGACTCACTGAACACAGTTAGAGGATGTAGGAATTATGAACACATAATGAGGTAGAACACTTCTCTGAGAAGTAACAGGTCTTTAAAAATTCTGCTTGGGGCCACCCACAGCCGCACGTGTCAGTCTTCAGGCTCATTTCTTGCTTGCTGACACTTCTGATGTGCATGTGTATATGAGTATGAATGTTTATATTCAAAAGTATCTATCTGGTACCAAATTAGATCCTGTTACACAGGTAAATTCATTACAGTGTGTAAGACAAAAGGGGAAAATAAGAAGGTAATAATTAGACCTTTCAGTTTGACTTCAGTTCTAGGCACTATCAAATACACACTGTGTACACTGAAATCTACTAATAGCTGAGCAATATCCAAAATGGATTTGATAAACTGTGTGAAACCAAATAATTTTTCCTCCTACCCCGGTGTAGTAGATTTTGTGAAGAGCAATAGATGTTGAATTTATTGCACTTTGCCTCTGCTTCTTTTTATCAGACCAGAGAGTCATAGCATAAATTAACTTTCAACAGAACTCATGCAAAACCAGAAACATTTCTGAGTAATGCAACTGAGACTGTTGGAACAGAATAAATCAGAGATAGTTCCTTGCAATCTTTACTTGAACTCACTATATTTAGAAATATCTTGGGCTCCAAAGTAGATAAGGTATTTCTTAATTATACAGATAACGTGAGACTAAAAGGAATTCCTGGAATGCTTTGGAAAAGGGAGTTAGAAACATCATAAGTTAGTCTTATGAGGAGCAGCTGAGGGACTTTGGGTTGTTTAGCCTGGAGAGAAGGAGGCTCAGAGGAGACCTTCTTGCTCTCTACAACCACCTGAGAGGAGGCTGTGGCCAGGTGGGAGTTGGTTGGCAACCAGTGACAGGACGAGAGGACATAGCTTCATGCTGACCCAGAAGAGGTCAGGTTGGACATCTGAAAGAATTCTTCACTGAAAGGGTGGTTAAGCATTGGAATGGGCTGCTCAGGTAGGTGGTGGAGTCATCATTCCTGAAATTCTTCAAATGGATGTGGCACTCAGTGCCATGGTCTAGTTGACACAATGGTGTTCAGAGAAAGATTGGACTCAATGGTCTCAGAGATCATTTTCAGCCTGAATGATTCTGTAGTTCTGTGATTCTGTCTGCTTAAATGAAAGAAATGACCTGGAAGAATGACAGTTGAGGAAGATAGAACATGTATCTGCAGGGCCTCTGTAGTTACTCATTCTGACAACTTATGGATAAATGAAGGCTTAGTTTTCTAATTTCTGTGAACCTATATGGGAATTAAAGGCAAAGAGAAGTGTAATGTCACTTCCTGCATCTCATAATAATTAACAGAAGTGAAAATGGCCTAGGATCTTGCAGCAAGATGCAAAATGTACACAGTGCCCCTATTCAGGGCATGTAGCATGATGTTTATAATTACAACTATCAATAAACTCCAGATAAGTAACTTACTTGGATGATTGATGACACAACTGCAGAGGGTAGCTGACTTTTGAATTGAGAACTAAATGTTAATGAGACTCAAATTTTAAAACAGTGTTCACATCAGAAGTAACCCTAGCAGCAGCAATAATGTTTTTTACCATCTCTAACCATGCTAATCTCTTAAACAACACATAAGAATGAAACTTTAGAACAAAAACATACATGGAACTGAGCTCAGCAATCAAAGACTGCATGAACATGCCAAAACTATTAATTCTTTCCTTGCAGCAGTGAGAACAGAAAGGTTTGTTCCACTGGCTCCTGGCCAGGTCTGTTCACTGTCAGCCAAGGGGAGAGAATACCAGAGCGACCTCCTGCCAGCAGTGCCCCGTGCAGTCCCAGCACACGCAAGGACCGTAACAGCTGCCACTGGAAAACAGTGGTTGCATTTATCAAGAACAATAAGGGAATTCAAAACCCCTAACAAAGACTCTGAGAAATGTATAGCATCCAAATTTGCCGTGCAGAAGCATGTGTTGTGATGACACCTTCCTTAATTAAAGTAAGGAACTTCCATTTAGCACCACAACTACAAAGCCAGAAATGTTCCCGAAGAGACTCGGGCACAGGGAGAGAAGTTTTTATATACATGTGTCACCTGATGTTATCAGTGCTCCCAGAGTTTGTGACCTATATAATGCTACAAAAGGCACCAGTTCTCTGTACATGGCATAGTTTCATAAAAACAGGTGTCTAGCACAAATACATTATACATTTATTATATATTATACATTGGATATCAGTAACAGGCTTATTATGTAAGCGTATTACTGATACATTACAAGTCTGAATAGACTAAAACCAGGTGGGCTTACTCCTTCACCCTTCCTGGAGAAAGTCATCCAGTGCCAGTGACCAAGTTCTCCAGATCATCATGGAGACATGGGAATTCACAGGCGCCATGCTAAAGTCCTGTACTTTTTTGCATGTTAAAGTGGTTCTGCTTATTGCTTGCCCATCACTTCCTCTCTCATGGAGAGCCTCAGAGCTTCTTCAGACCCTCGAGAAGTATGCTGCAATAGCTAAAAATTAAGCAGTGTTATGGATATCACCACCTTTAAACACAGGACAATATACTGGCTAATCAGGTAATAGTTTGCTGATCATTTTCAGAAAATTATTAAACGTTACTTTTGACACCTTTGAACATGGCATGTCCACGTGCTGTTGTGTATCCACATCCTCAGGATGAAAAAAAGAAAATAAAAAAAGAAGGTTCTTGCTCAAAAGTCAAGTTTGTGATTTAGAGGGAGAGTTGAACTTTTAGAACAAATATGTGTGTCTCCAGCCTAAAACAAACAAACAATTTGTTATGAACTTCTAATAAGAAGTTTAAAAAAAGAAAAAAATGTTTCTGATCCTAATGTCCTTATGCTGTTATTTATTTTACACTGAAATATAGAAATCCCCCCATATGTTTTTATACTTTTATAATTATTTTTATATATTCCTCCAAACAAATCTATTCCAACAAAAGATTAATGCAAAAGGTCATCTCTGTTGTTCCCATTGTGTGTTAATCTAAGTCTCTGGTATGAAATGCTGTATTTATAATCCAAAGAAAAGAACAGGGATTGTCTGATGTGCTACTGAAAGTTATCAGGTCCCAAGTTTAGACTAGGGATAATGTCATTCTTTGAAAAACAGGCACTGTTTCTGCAAACCCAGCTGCCTTTGGCATATCAAATCTGTCAGAGATGCTTACAGCAGTGCATAGGTTATTATAACACTCTACATATATTCCCATTGAGAAATGGCAAATCACATACCTTCAATGGTTTTCATATTTGGTGACAGACTTAGATTATTATGCACTATATAGTTTCCAGAATAAACTTCTATTTCTAGGAGTGATGTAAGGTTGAAGTTATGAAACTATGTCATGCTCCTAAGAAACCATGTTTTCTTAGATGTTAAATTAAAATAATTAATTCAGAAGTTCAGAGAAGATTCATAATTGGGATTTTTGGTAGAGCTTTAACCTAGAAAATTAATATTTAATTGTGTAAAAAAAAAATAAGGATTTTCAATACTCCTGGAAGGGAATACAACTGGATTTCAGAATAGTTACTCAGCACACTTGAAAATCAACAAGAATCTACTTAAATGTCCCCCGAAACCCAAAAAGACCTAATTTGTAATAGTTTGATAAGAGAATTGCTTTATGATGTCAAATTAAAAAATATTCATTCACATGTTAATTGATGCATTTTATTAGCTATAGAGAACTCAATAAAACCCAGAATTTATCCATCATAAAGAATTTGCCCATGAGTTGGAATCTGATATATATATTTATAATTCAATTGCCTAGCCTTTGACATACTAGCAATACTTGGGGTCATTTTCTTCCAGAAAGAAATTACAGCAGGAAAATTGTGGCAAAAATGTGCTGGTCCAACCCTATTGTCACAGACCAGAGGATTAAAGAATGACAGAGTCTCTCCTTCCTCACACATTCATTTCATCACAGAATCACAGAACGGTTTGGGTTGGAAGGGACCTTAAGGGTTGTTAAGTTCCAGCCCTTCTGCCATGAGGAGGGACCCCTCCCACTACACCAGGCTGCTCAGGGCCCCACCCACTTCATTGGGTTTTTCATTGTTCATTTTCACTGTTCTCAACTCTGCTGGGTATTAGCTGCCCCACCTCAAAGACTGTGCTAATGCACAGAAAGAGCTGCAAGTGTTGAAAGGAGATGGGGGCCAAGAAAACGAACAGAGAAGATAGGAAGTAAAGTGGTGGCAGCTTGCTGTATGCAGAAAGCATAAGAAAGTAATTTCCCAGTGGGAAGGGGTTACACATGGGTAGATTTAATGGGATAAAAGTTCCTCAAGGACTGCTCTGGAGACAGTATGTGGGTAAAGCAGGACAAATACAGCAGGTGGACTGAAGAGGGAAGAAAAGTTAAAAATAATGAAAAAAGCAGACCAAGAAAGGAGCAAAATATCACCAAAAATACAAACTATACCAGAGCACATAAATATCCATTAGGTACAGGAGAGAAGTGGTGAAAAAAAACCCAGAAAATTAATATGAAGTTTTTCTTAACCTTCTTGAATGCCTGCTTTCTAGATTGAGGTTGTAACTACTTTGGGACAACAGATCTTCTCAGTCCACTTTTGTCAAGTTTTTCATTTACAAAGGCTTAACCGGTGTGAAGTATTAACTAGAATAGTGTGATCTCCAATCAAGATAAATGAATCTGACATTTCCCTGTCTGCTGGACTGCCCACATGTGAGCTACAGCTCCAGGAGCAGCTGTGGTTCAGCTCCAAGTGAAAGGTGCACAACCCGTGCAGGCTGTGCCAGTGACTTTCACTCAGCTTTACATTTCTGCATCTCACTTTAGTTTGACATCTTTTAGGCAAAAGTAGGAATCCAGACAAATAAATCTCCTGTAAATCTCCAAGGTTCTCCACCTCTATCTTTCACACTTTTTATGATAATCCCTGGACTGGGAATTGGCCTGTGAGGTGGCAGGATTGTCACTGAGACAGCAGCTCAGAACCTGAGCTACCCTGCCAGGTTCACTTCTCAGAGGGCTGCAATATTTCAATCACAGTGTTTGACAATGTCCAGGTGGCAGGCTGATAGTGAGAGACTCAGAGCACAAGCTAGAGTGTGCTTATTTTCCAGTAGGTGAACATAGGAAAAAAAGTTCTGCTTGGTGATGACATCTTCAATTAGCTAAGTAATAGGGCACTTTAATTTATATGAGTGAGTCTTATACTGGAAGAAAACATGAGCTCTGGCTAATCACCTTGTGATAAAGGATTTTGGAATTCTTTTTTGGCCTATGAAATACTCAATATACAAATACTGCAAGCACTGTTGTACATTGTTGGTGCTGTCTTCCACGAGTTTAAGGCTGTGTTTTGAACAGAGAAAGTTATTTACTGTACAACAGAGCACAGCCCAGGGGACAGATGTGTGTTGGTACCTAGAAAACCAGCCATTTAGTGTTCCTCCCATTTGTCAATGTCACATAGATCCAGTGTGCTAACAGCTGCCAAAAAAAATTGCCTGATATCACTCTGAATATCTCACCTTTCCCTCTGTACTTGGTACTGCTGAATCCACACCCCAAATCCTGTGTCCCACTCTGGGCTCCTCACTTCCACACAGACTCTGAGGTGCTTGAGCAAGTCTAGAAAAAAACAATGGAGCTGGTGAAGGGTCCAGAGCACAAGTCCTACGTGCAGCAGCTGAGGGAGATGGAGGGGAGAGGAGGAGGCTCAGGGGTGACCTTATTGCTCTCCAGAACCACCTGGAAGGAGGCTGTAGCCAGGTGGGGGGCGGTCTCTGCTCCCAAGCAACCAGCAACAGAAAAAGAGGAAATGGCCTCAAGCAATGCAGGGGAGGGTCAGGCTGGACATCAGGAGCAATTTCTGCATTGAAAGAGTTTCTAAACATTGCAATGAACTGCCCAAGGAAGATGGTGGAGTCGCCATCCCTGGAAGGTGTTCCAAGAAATGACTGGATGTGGCACTCAGTGCCATCGTCTTGTTGACATGATGGTGTTCATTCATAGGATGGACTCGATGGTCTCAGGGATCGTTTCTAACCTAAATAATTCTGTGATTCTGGAACTCATCACAAGCATCTCATCTCTACTCCTTGAAGTCAGTAAGAACCTGACTTTCCGAGCAATCCCTAAGCTATTTGCCTTATTTGTGCTGAATTACCACCTAGCGGTCCATAGAGTTTTTGTACAAACGAGCGAACAGAAATAATTTATGTGGGGCTTTATTTACTTACGGCTGTTTTATTTATTCAACACGGCCCAACCCATTTACACCCACAATCCCAGTGCCCCGCGCAGGCCGCGGCCTCTCCCCGCCCCGGGGGGCGGGCCCGGGCCGGCTCTGGCCAATCAGCGCCGCGGCATCCGCGCCGCGGGGCGGGATTAGAGGAGGGGCTGTCAGTCACGTGACGTCACGGCCGGGATGAGCGGGCCGGTGGAGGTATGGCTGCGGCCGCCGCCGGGGCCGTGTGCCTGCTGCCTGTGGGGATGTGCGGGATCCTGCCGCCCGTGGGGATGTGCGGACTCCTGCATCCCGTGGGGATGTTCGAGCTCCTGCCGCCCGTGGCAGCTGCCCTTCCCCTCTGTGATGGCCCTGGAGCTGGGCAAGGGGGGCGGAGTGGGCGCGCTGCCGCCTCTTCCTTCCCGGGAGAGGTGTATCCATGGCTGGCGGGCGGCTGCAGCTCGGTGTGCAGGGCTCTGGCTGTCCCGCGTGTCCTCCGCCATCCCCTTGTCCCCATCTGTCCCCCGCTCCAGGGCTGCGGCGGCAGCAGCTCGCCAATGCCGCTGAGCTCCTCCCTCGGCCTGTGCATCCCCTCTGCGGACACAGCGCTGGGTAAAGCCGAGCTTCATCCCAGCCGCAGGGTGTCCTGTTTGCTCTCAGAAGCTGCCACTGAGTCGCTTGTGCTGCCCAGTCCCCGTTCGTTCCGCAGAACATGAGCAGCTCTTGTGTCTGGCTCGCTCCTCCAGCTCTCTGTGCTGATGCGGGCCCTCTGTCCCCCTGGAGCTTCGGCTGAATCTGTGCTGTCTCCTGCCCCTGGGCAAGGTTCAGTCCTTGCCTCTCTGCAGACTGCTGCTTCACTCAGTGATTATCACTGTGTGTCCAAAATGTTTGCTGGGCTGTGTATTAATGTCATAAAATTATTGTTTAGGCAGCTAGTTAGGTCTGGAAAAGCTAGACATATATAGAGAGGGTAAGAATCATTTCAGTTTATGCTTTGAAGCTTCATTCTCTGTTGCAGAACAAAAGGTGTAGAGTCATAATGTCACTTGCCCATTATTGTATGAATAATCTTTGAACCAGAAGTGCAGTTACTCATTTAGTACTCTTAAATGAAAGAAATAAAACCAGGCTTGCAGTTTGGCTTATTTCTTAATTGTCTGATATTTTTTTCATAATAATGTGTAGATGTATAGACTAGGAACAATTCCTTTTTTTTTTGTTTTTGTTTGGTTGGTTTTAATAATATTGGGTTTTGTTTAATTTCTAGGTTAAAGTGAAAATACCTTTTGGAACCAAATACCTTGATGCTATCTTTTCTGTCCCAGAGAAGAAACCAACATATGGAGTGATTCTTACTCATGGGGCTGGAGGAGACATGAATTTCCCTCACTTAGTGTCCTTGGCAGCCTATCTTGCATCCCATGGAGTTCTGTGCCTACGGTTTACTTGTAAAGGCCTTAATGTTGCCTACAGGACTAAGGCTTTCAAAGCAGTTGTGGTAAGGAGTGACACAATTCTTAGACCAAAGCTTAGATCCCTGGGTGTCATCTTCCAGATTTCTTAAATTACAGCCAGAGGTTAGTCAAGCAGCAGTGGGAAATGTAGAACCAATGTTCAGGTAAATGGAGCACTGTGTATGAACAGAAACAGCAGAAGCAGTTCCTAGATGGGCAACAGCTGGAACAGCTGCCACAAGTGTGCGGGTTCGAGTTCAGGGAGAAAGAAAAGCTTGACAAAAAGCAAGGATGTTTCATGGGAAAACTTACAGCTTTTAAAAAGTGGAAGAATTTAGGATGGAAATGAGCTGAGTGAAGAATATAGGATGGGTGATCTGCTTGCATTGAGGATGAGGCATTTTTATATAGGAACAAAGTCCAGTTCTAAAGGAATTTTATATGATGTCACTGTGGTTATATGTACATTAATTTGAAGTCAGACTTGGCTGTCTTTAATGGGCATCTCCAGTCTTTATGGAAGAAGCATAGTGTTGTTAGTGCATTTATGTTAATATGCTGCTATGCAAAGGTAATTTTAAGGCATCTGCTAAGATAGCATCTGATTAGTTATCTCTGAAAATGTGAAAAAATATTGCTGAATTTTATATTTTCTGTTGGACTTAACTGATGGTGTCACAAACTTTTAATTGGAAACACATAACCTCAATGAAGGGCATTTTTGCTAGCCTGCTTTGCCTTTTGATGGGCCAAGAGTGTGCATGGGGTCTGTTACTATAACTGAGTTGATACGTAGTGATCACTTATGTTTTGGTAACTCTATAGGGCATCTGATATTTTAGACTTGCTGAGAGCTAATGTGAAATTGATTATGTTGATGTTACAAAATGCTATGAAACTATTTACTTGATAAAACCCAAGAGAGCACCTTGTATGTATCTGTTCTTTGTTTAATATGCAGTGCTGAAAGAGCACTTTCTGTGTAGTAGCTAAAAACAGAAGAGATCCCCAGATTCCCAGCTGTCTTAATTGTTAATTTACATGCTTCTCTTTCTCTTGTTTCTTTAGGAATACTTAAAACTTTCTGATGATTATAAACTTTCTGGTGTTTTCCTTGCAGGTATTGTTTTTAATATCAATAATTTTCTCCCTTATACTAATAGCAATATATAAGTATTCCAAGTGAATCCCACTTGGTTGAGAAGTGAATGAGCCCTCCTTATGATACTATAGATCTTACTACAGAAGAGGAAAGAAACAGCAATAGATGGTATTTTCCAGGTACTTTGGGAGAAAACTTCCTTGTCACTTAGTATTTACTAAGGGCATGAGATTTCTGATTATCCATGTGCACTTTATAACTGCAGGTCTTGAAGAATTCTGCTTACTGATAAATGGAAACCAGTTTTCCTCAAACAGGTTTTGGTAATTAAAACCTAGTGGCAGACAAAAAAAGTCAGCTGTTATGTGAAAAGGGGAATAGATGGGAGTAGTTAGGAATATCTTGATGGGGGAAATTTTAAGTTTTCTCTTAAGTGAAACCAAATCTGTGCTGCTGTAAGAATCAGACAGTTGTAACACTCTAAAATTACAGTGCATTGTCAGCTCCTATGCCTCCTCTTTGAAGAGATACTTTGATATTCTCTTGTTGTTACTGACTGACCTCATGTTCCAAGTTCACACTTTTTTCCCTCCCTTCTACTTTTACTTTTAGGCTGAAATTCAAGGTGTGCATAAACACTTGCTGGATTTGTTTTGTGAGCCAAGTGAAATCAAGCACAGAATTTTGTTTTGAATTTGAGTAAATTGAGATTGCATGAAAATAATGATACAAGATAGTATCATGGCTATCTCAAATTTCCAGGCTCTGGAGCATAAGACCAGTCCCTCTCTTCCTTTGTCCCCAGGATGGGCAGTTGTTCCTTCCAGTACTGCAAGGGATCCCTATCCATTTATATTTTCTTTCTTTTTCCCTTCTTTTTTTAAACAGGGATGTAAATGTTACAACTAGACAAATACCTTAGCAGAAACTGTTGAAATTAGGATTAATGTTTTTCATGAAGTAGAACATCCCTAGCATTTTGTGCCACTGAAACACACTCAGTTGGATTGGTTTTGGGAGTTTACTAAACCAGAATTTAGATGAGGTGACAGCAGATACTACTTTTCTTCCTTTATTTCGGCATGGGAGAAAGGCCGTTCCATGGGCTCCCGAGCTGCTGCCTGTGTGATCCGCCAGCGGAGCCAGGGTGATGATGATGATGATGGCTTCATTCGAGGTCTCGTGTGTTTATCTTACCCATTGCATCGACCAAAACTGCAGTCCAAGCTCCGGGATGAGGATTTATTACTGGTCAGATGTCCAGTGCTGTTTGTCTCAGGATCAGCAGATGAGATGTGTGAGAAAGTGAGTACCCTTGTAAATCCTGCTATGAAAGGGCAGCAGTGAGCCTCGGTGATGCCTCTGCTTCACCTGATTAACAGCCTTCCCTACATAGGTGTCTTCTGAAGGAAGTCTTGAGTAGAAAACTTCATCAGACACAAGGAAGCTTGGCAGTGCTTCCTTTTGCTGCTTAAAACTTAATGGATCGTGCTTGATCTTCTTAATGGATCATGCGTCATCTTCCACTTTAGTAAGCTCATCTTTGGGTCACTGAAATACCCCTGATTTAAATAGTTTCAATAGCACTGCACAAATTAAAAGTGGCCTATGGAAGGAGTGAGTTATTTGCCATTTTGTTTGAACCATGTCAAGTTACAAAACCTGTCCTATTTCACATTGGTCACATTTTCCTGGCAAATTCTTCTAGCAAAACAGTTCTATCTCCAAGTCAGGCTTCTGTGGTAGAAAATAATATTTTTGTAGAGATGAAGAGCAGGTGTACAGAGGCAGGGAAACTGATTTTCTGACATGTTTTTGTTTTTGTTTTTGCAAACAGGTATCTGTTGTTCTTGAACAGGTCAGCTTCAATATGGGGCTATGTGCAATTGGCATTTTCCATGCTTGGACAGTTTCTAAGGAGTCATAGTGCTTTTGTGGGGAGTTGTCACCAGAATAAATTGGGCTAGTGACCAGCAGATCCTTGGAGTGCCCTCTTAATGGGGGAATCTTTGACTTTTTGAGCTGGTTCTTAGATCTGTTTGCTGAGAAATTTCAACAGTGTCAAAGCCAGTCCCTAAGGAATTACACTGCTACTTGGCCTCAAATCTGCCTTCAATTCTGTAATTTTATTGCCAGCACTACCCAGTGACAGTAAATATGGATTCCTTAGTCACTATGGGGAGTGTGCCTGCACAGGGTTGTGACCTGTGCAGGTTTTGTAGTTCTAATTTTCTGCTGCTCTGTTTGAGTGAGGGTGAATCTTTGGGGAGATCCCAGTATTCATTTCCTGAATAGAGAATAGATCCCATTTTCCCATCAAGGTGTTTTTCATGTGCACACAGATCCATTTGGTTTTTAGGCGCTGCACACAGGCAAAGCAAGAGACGTTTAGGTGTTTCAGAGTTTGTAGCAGCCAATTCTCTAATATTTGCATTCTTATTTTCTCCACAGCAATTGCTAGAAGGTGTGGTGAGCAAAATGAAAGCCCCTAAAAAAATACATTGGATTGATAAAGCAAACCATGGGATGGCAGTCAAAGGACGAACAACAAACGATGTCATGGAAGAAATAAATGCACAAGTTTTTTCTTGGCTTAGAGAGAATGCTCCACTGCAGCACAAATAATTTGCAGTGTTCAAGCAGCATCTTCATTTAGTTTTTCCTAAATGTGGCAAATAAAGGGTTTGTTATTTTTGAGAAGCGTATTTTTTTAAAACTGATCTTTTCAGAGGTCTAAGTGAAAATGCAAATAAAGCTTTGTATGAATGAAAAAATATGCAAAACAATAAAGAACTTCTTGAAGGACAGAAAATATATCATGGCAGCATTGTTCTTTGTGTTTCTATGCAAATAACCATATACAACACTTGAGAATGCAGAGGATTAAGTAATGCTTTGGACTAATATTTGAAGTAATATATTGGAAAAAATCTACTTGGACAGCCTGTCTTTAGGGTTCTTCAGTTTCTGAGTATATTACTGATGCTGTACTCACTTGTAATTAAAAGCTACTGATTTGTAGGGTCCTGCCAGCACAGCCCCTGAGGCTGGCAAGCCTGGTGTACTGCTTTGCCTTGGTGCTGTGTGCTGGCCTTCCCAGGTGCTTCCAAACCAGTGAGGCAGGAAGAGGAATCTGGTCATTTACAGTGTCTGCCACCTTAGGGAGCCAGATTCTGTCTGTGTGGGGAGCAGGAGGAGGTAATGCAGGCATAGCTGGGCATGTGGAGCAAAGATATGGTTTTGTTCAGTTTTGAGAAGTGCTTGTGTAAAGGACTGATCACAGAGGCCCTCTGATAAATAAAAACTGATAAACAAATTGTGTTTAGTGATGGAGGAACCCCTGGAGCAGGAACCAGTTCTGCATCCATTGTGACATGTCACACAAGGCTTCTACCCAGAGGGCTCTGAAGAGGCAGGCCAGGGTCTGCACATCATTACCCATTAACAGAACTCAGGTCCCTGTCTGAGCTCTGACACTGGAGAGGGAATGAAACACTGTGTGTGTACAGGCACCTGCAGCCTTTCTCACTATGGGCTCTGAGTAACATGTTGGTAGAACCAAGCTTACAACAATATTGGAAGTGTGGTTTTCCTTCAGGTTAACAAGAATTATTGTGAGCTCCACAGCATTGTCTTTGAGATTCACTCAAAAGGGGCAAAGTTAAGGTCTGAAAAACAGATGCCTTTGTACAGACAGACAGACAGAGTAGGGGGGAAGATGTACGATTCTCCTCTGCCCTTTTCTACAGAACAGTTTCACATTTGTGAAAAGATTCACTATAAACAAGCACAAGTAAAAATTATCTGCATTTCCAAGGTAACTCAGGACAAGAACACGACTGATACAAACATGTTTTTTATTTAAAAAAGAAATTATAAAAATGTGTTTGAATAAGGCTCTGCCACCACTGCATGATAAAAAGGAAATTGGGGGTGCTTTGTTTTCTTCTGTATGTCAATCAGGAAATGGTAAACTTTAAAATACCCACTGACTTTATCCATGGGCATACTAATCCAGATTTTTCTCCTTTCTTTAAGAAGACAGGCTGAATGTCAGTAAATACTGAAAAAATGTATTTACTTCTGTCAGAGTTCATCTTTGGCCTGCAGTCAAAAAAGAAGAAACATGTTTCAGTTAACTGGAAGCCTAATTTTTCACTGTCTAGTGCTGCAAATACATGGAGAAGTGTTTCTAAGTTCGATAGGTGTTAATGGCCTGGCCTGATAACTGATACTGTGGGGCACTGAGCAGCCCTGCTCCAGGGGGCTGGATAGGAACCGAAGACACTCAGCACTTTACATTTAACCCTGCATGTACTGTACCTTTTTTCGGTGGCAAGTGCATGGGAAAAGGTCATCATCAGGCTGCTGCACCTTCTCCATCCCATCTCTGATTTTTGGTTCACTCACTTGCAAGCTGGCATATTCCTAGTTTTTTTAAAAAGAAGGTATCATTAATTCACAAATTTTTAGACTTTACATCTGGTTGCTAATACTGCGCCAACTCATTCTGCAAAACCTCTGGGGCTGCACAATCTGTTCCTGCAGGCTGTGTCACAGACAGGGTGAGGGAGCACTCAGCTGCAGGCAGGAGCCCCTTCGGGTGCCTCCCTGGAGTTTGGTATCTCGGTGCTAATGCACAGATATTTTCAGCTGTGGTTCACAGGGTGTGTGTCTGATGTGGAATTCTTTGATCATTGTGGGCAACATATTCTGGCAGATTAGATCAAGATTTATGGGATCCCACTGCCTCTCAAAGAGCCAGCGTAGACTTAAGGGGTTTCATAGGATATAATTGAATACAATGTTTGTAAATCAAATGAAGATTTTAATTGCTGCTGCTTGCTTCATGGCTTCAAGTACCAGACTGGCCAATTTCCAGCAGCTCTGTTGCCCTAAATTCTTGCTGTGTGATTTCTATTTCTGTGCCAGTAGCCATTAAAAATATACTGACCTGGAAAAGTTTGAAATAGTAACAAAAAATGTGGTCTCCCATGAGATTGTTTCTTGCAAATTCTTGTCCAGATTTTGCGATATTTTTTGCCTGTCAAAGAAAAGGAAAGTTGAGTTTATTGTTTTTATTGCTCAGAACTAGAATTTATTTCATGGTGCTGCTGTTGGTTGTAGAGTTACAAATGATGTTGACAGTTTAGGACAACTCAATACAACATTCTTTTTAAAAGTTAAGGCATTGTTAGGAAAATACTCCTTCCTGAAGTTCAATTTGATTTCAAATGAAGGACAATATTATGCATTTTTAATGTTTTTCTTGTTTGTAGAGTTGATGAAAATAAGTTTCAAGTCCTCCTAGTATATTTTTTTTGCTTTGTTCTAAAGAAATTCCATTTTTGTTCTCTTCTAGAAACTTAACTGAGTATTTCTAAACACGTATTTTACCTCTTCATCATGATCTTTTGCCCACTGTAGTTTTTCTAGCAGATCACTCAGGTCACGTTTAAATGGGATGTAATGTTTCCATGGCTGCAGCTCATTATAAAAGTGCTCATAGTAGATGGAGTCTTGCTTTAGCACCACACTGTTTCCTGCTAGTAGATAAGGCAATCTGTATGCTGCCACTGTGCCATCAATATTAATTTGATATTTATACTGGAAAGAAAAGGACCAGAAGTTACTAAAAACCACAAGATCCCAGTGGCTTGGTTAGGTGATATTCTGAGGGCACTGGTGTTACTGACTTGTTGATACTGAGACAGGTAGGACTGGCTAGGCAAGCATCAATGTCTAAGAAGCTTTTATTATCTAGTTTGGAATTCATCACAGTGCAGGGTACACAGAGCTTCATCAATTAAGTTCTCCAGGAATTCTTAGGTGCTCATCCTTGGATGTGAGGGTAGATGTGCCACTTCATCCTCTGATTTTCCCACTATGTTAGTTATGTTAGTAGTCCTGATCGCTGAATCAGGAAAAAGAAATAAAAAGGAACTTGAAGTTACATAAGATTACTTGAGGTTCTACAGAACCTTTAGATGTAAATCAGACATTACTATCCTAAGGGTAAGAGCTACATAGCAGTTAATCCCACTGGAGAGATGTCTAGTCATGCTTGTTACTGGTGGTGTCCTGAAAAACTAAAAATCACTTTATTTTCAATAATACATACTAAGGTATTTGATAATGGGAAACAGTGAGAACTGAGTTCTGTGAAAAATGATTAGTGGCTTACCTTAAAAAAATCAAAAAATGAAATGTGCTTAACGATAGGGCCATAGAGGCTTTCATCATGTTTAAAGAAAAAGAAGTTTGTGAAAGCAGCATCTATGATCTCTGGATATTTCCTGCTGAGTTTAACAAGCTCAAGCCTCTCTTTGCGGCTGTCCCGTCCTCTCCAGAAGGCTGTGGTGTTCTTGTCTTCCCACGATGGGCCAGTGTTTGCTTGGACTGACATCATATCCAGGCTGACTCTGCAGGAGAAAGAAGTGATTTAATAGTGAAGCCTACTGGAAACTTCTTAAAGTGCAGTTACTTAAAAGAGCTCACAGTACCCATAGGCAGAGAGCGAAGATGAAGGCAAGTAATGAGCACACCATGATCTGTTATTGTATCAGCAATTTGCAGCAATAGAAACAGATAATGAATGTTAAGTTCACAGGTGTGTGGCATGACAGCATCATCCAACAACATGGCATGTGGAAACAAAACCTGTCAGCTGTCATGGAATAAAAATATGTAAAAGTGGATATGGTTGCCAGAAAAGGTGATGCAAGGTAGTGTCACTTGCTTAATAAAACATATTGCACATCCTTAAAAATATTAAGAGTGCACACAAAATCTGGGAGGGCAAGGGATAGCAAATTTAGAAGAAGTCTTGACAAAAAAAAAAGAAACTTGAACTAAATGCAATTAAATTATAAGTTCAAGATAGTTTACAAAGATTTCTTAGAAGCAAGCTGTCTTTGTAGTGTTTCAAGACAGAACAGAGCAGTGGCCAAGGTTAGTTATGGTCAGTAATCAAAGTGGGAGATGGAAGCTCCTAGTTTGAGAATTCCCAATAGCTATGTTGGGATTTGAAAGGTCCACAAAAAATAGATTCTAACAAAATCAGGAAAGAAAGATATCCTGCCAGTTGTCAACAAGTTCATGGGGGGAGAAACAAAGCAAACAAATCAAATGCCTAGTCTTGAAACACTCTTAAGTGCTATTTTCAGTGATTTGACCATGTTTAGATAAATTTAGATTTTTGAAATGAAGCAGTGAAGTATAATGTAAATATATTGATTGCAGTCACTGCCTACCTAGAGTGCCAGTGTCTCAATGGGTAAATGAAAATAGTTAATATACTGTTAACACACAGATCTCTATGGAAGATCATTCATTGTGAATTTTATGAAAAGTTTAAGCCATTTCTTACCGTCCCATAGTCTCCAAAACTGAGTCTGTTAAGTCATATGTTGGCATGACAATGTCTTTTGATTCACTGGACCCACACCACGAGAAGATGGGGTGCAAGTTCTCTGGGGGCTTCCTTTTCTCCAGAGGCCAGTCCCCCAAATTAACAAAAAATTCTACATCTGGCATTTTCACCTAAACAGAAGCAAAGTAGGCACAAATACAGTTTAACACAAAGCAGTATTCTGCTGGCATCTTGCATTTTGAAAACAACCTCACTAAGAGAAAAAATTGCCAGGAGTTTAATATATTTAATGTAACTAATAAATCATTGACATTTAGAAACTTGTTAGAAGTACTGAGACCACAGAGTAAAGCCTACAGAATAGTATTTTTTAAAAAAAGATTTGTATAAAGTCACATAGGGCATACGAGCACCCATTTTAGAGGATGGTTTCCTGTTGTACTTTACATTATTTGCCACACAATCTTTTTATCAGGCTAGCACTGGGACCTAGTCAGCAACTGTATAGTTCCAAGGTAAGTTGGATCACCCTGTTACTATATGGAAAATTGATGCTGGCTGGTAAATCAGTTTTCTGTCACATCAGTGATCTGATTCACCCTGTGTCTCCAGGATGCCTAAATCCAACAGAAGAGAAGAAGCAGAAGTAAACAGCTATGATGGGAAGAACACATTTAGTCAGTGCTTCAGTTAATTATTAAGCATAACATCATTTATTTAAAGTATTTGTTGGTGTGGAACCTTACCTGAAATCAGTCACAGTCAAAAAGCAAGAAAAATACTGTTGATGGCCAGGAAGCAGGAGAGAGGGAATAATTCTGCTGCTTTATGAAACTGTGATGTACCTCTATATTAAGCATTGTGTGTGGTTTGGGTATTTTCAAGTGAAGTAAGAAAAGGTACAAAGAAAGGCAGCTTTGTAGTTTTCCAAAGAACAGACCAGCTGCCTTGTGAGGAAACACTGAAAATGGTGGGACAGTTCAGCTTGGAGAGCAAAAGGCAAAACATGACATATGGCAGCATTTTACAGAACCCTGAAGGCACATATAAGGTCAGTGCAGAACTAATGTCGTATCTCAGTTCACTCTCTTCATTTCATTTTTAAAAAAATATACAACTCAAATTGTCTCTGTTGTCTCTCTCAAAGCAAAAGAAATCAATAATTTTCCAAATATCAAACACTCTTCTAAACGGTGGAAGATACTATTTTCCTTTCAAAGGATGTTTGCTATACAGTCTAAAGCTCAGCACTAAACTTCATTACTAAGGTGCCATCTAATGGCTGTAATGGGCATAAACCCTCCAAATTGTATTTGCTACACATCCTCAGCAGCACAATCACTCAGCAGTTTAAATCTTCTTCTCCAACCATCTACTCAGTGACATCACTCAGTGACACTGTCATAATAAAAATTCTTATTTAATGGCATTTAATGGGACTGAGACAAACTGTATTTTCTACATCTGTAAACAGTTTCTGGTCTTAGAGTTAGCAGTCCTTTTTGAACTTTCAGTCTAAAGTCCTTAGATGCAATTTAACCCCATTATTTCTTGTCCGACGCCAAGAACAGTTTGCTTCCATCTTCCAGAGAACAGTCTTTTAGATAATTGTAGCCTACATCCATACCTTCCCTTAGACATCATGTCCTCCTGTAGACAGTGTCAGATGAAACAATCCCCAGTTAAATTATTGTTCATTTGTACATTTAGTCATTTGTCCCCTTTTCTGGTGCAATGTTAGCTCAGCAATGTTAGCAATTGAGCAATCCTAAAAGCATTACACCCAAAGGCAGGCAGAGTAACTGATCCATTACTAATCCTGAGGATAGTGGAAAGATTACTTGATATTTCTTTAACATGTTATGTTAACTTGTGTTCAGCTTTTTGCAGCAATGTACCTGCAGAGACTGAATTTTCTATGAGATGCTACAGAATGATTTATTTATTTATTCTACAGAAAAAAACTCCAAACCAACACACCCTGTCCTAGCTAATCAAACACATCTATAAAACCCTGCTTATTCAATTAACCTTTGTGATAAGCAATCAGATGGCATTCTAGAAAATGACAGCTTCAAATAAGGAAAATCCACTACCTTTCCATAATTAATGAACAAGCAAGAGTTTTTTAACAAAAACAGCAACAAATATGCTGACATGTATTTAAGCCCAGGCTTCTATAAATTAGGACATGCAGACTAAGTGGCTGTACAGATGTACTCACTTTTCTTGTCAAGGAAAGCAGTATGGCATCCATGAAAATTCTGAAGCCAACATGTTCCCCATATGTCTTTATATAAACCTGAAAATAAACAAAGGTTTTACTGGGAGATTTCATTTCAGAGAACGGCTGGCACAATTGAGAGCTCTTTTAATTGCATACATTCTATAGCTGTATAGATTTATGAATCAGCTGAGAAGCAATAGAAATCTCATCACAGTAACAGGATAAAAAAAATTACAAGCTTTGTTTGCTTTTGCAGATGTTTGAGGTATGTTTCATGGAAGCAGAAACTCTGGCCTATTTCTGTGGTGTTGTATTCTTCTAATTTCCATATAAAACTCCACTGAAATAAGTACAGTACACACAATTCTTTGTTGTAAAGAATTGTAGCTCTGATTCTCAGTGCAGCTAGAAGTGGTATCTCAGAATTATGCATGATGTAATTTATTGATGCACTTCAAATTAGATGATTGTGGCACCTCACAGCAGTATTGCTCAGAGAACAGGAAACTGAATTAGCATTTAGGAGACTTGGGTGTGTGCCCAGTGCCCATATTGATTGCCTGGAAAGTAATTTGCTTTGAAACTGTGTTTCAGTTGTAACGTGGACAAAAAAGCACTTACGAAGGACAGATACTGCTGAGCTCATACACAAACTGCAAAGTATTCAAGGACAGAGAAGCAAGCAAAGTCTTGTTCTTAAAGAACACAAAACACACAAAACAAGAATCTTTTACAACTGGAAACAGCCGAACTTCCCAGTTAATCTGGCTTGCCACCAAACTCCCATATGGACTTCAGATCCATACCTCATTGTCTTTGATGGTGTAGTGACATAAACTCTGTCTTTGTCCAAACCTCTGTGGAATTTCTTTTGCAATCTTATCTGGGTCAACAATGGGAAAATTTGCTAGGTCTCTCTGAATCTGTGGAATGGTTTGAGGGCAGTTCATCTCTTCCAGCCATGCACTGCTTTCCTCCTGAGGGCAGTCACAGTTTTCATGGTAAATAGGTCCTATTGGGAACACAATTATTATTTTATTTTTAAAAAGCCATAATATTGAGCTGTTGAGATCACAGAACAGGGTCAGGCACTGAATATTCGTTGCTTGGGGCCAAAACTTCAGCAACTCTAAATGGACATGTCTGAAATTTTTTTTAACTCTAATGGAATCAGGTCAACCTACATCATCTTCTGTATGAGACCTCTACACATATTAGGCAACAGCTTCACAGCATTTGCTTCCTTTTATTATTTTGAATACTATGTGTAGGACACGTATAATGAATCCATCATTCCAATGGGATTTGATAGTCCAGAGAAGTACTGAGGTCCCAAAGAATCCTATTCTTGTAGTAGAAGACATTCTGGGACACACTTTGTGAGCCATGACAGGAAACCTGTGTGTAGTGGTGCCTCCTACCTTTTAAAATATATGGAGACTGTGCAACATGCTTATCTCCAGTTTTGACTTCTATCCTCAGGCTTTTGTAGCTCGCATACATCCTGTACCTCACGAGGAAGGAACCATCTTTCCTGTCCAATACTTGCACACCAACACGAGTGAACTGTTCTTCAGGAGCAGTGATCTTCACCTGGAATGCATTTTCACCTGGTGATGAAGTGAACCTACCCAGAGAATAAGTGGGAGCTTAATAAACAAAGGAAACAACAGATTTCTTATTCTGGTGCATTCCTTTGCAAGTCAGCAGATTTCCATTGACTTCTTTGAGCCATGTTAGGCCTTGACAAGCACATCCTAATATTCACTTTAACAGGTTAATAAGTCTATTATTTTACACTCAGAAGCAAAATCTTTTCAGATTGTCTTGTTTTCCAGGTATTATTTAAGGAAGTAAAAAACAAAGTTAAACTTCTTAATCATTACAGTAGCTTATATAGGGGGGAAAAACAGGGGAAAACATTACAGAGGAACCACACAATTCAATGTATAAATGGGATATTTTGGCAAAATTCACTATGCACCAAACATAGAAAAATCTCCATAAAACCAAATAAAATAATCAGAATAATCATGAAGTTATCACATATCATTGAGGTATTAACAAAGTTGGTGCAGTCAAAGTGCTGTCAACTTCCTTCCACCTTTCTTCCAGGTGGTGACCAGGCTCTTGGGCTGTAACTCTTTAGTTCAGCTACTCCCACCACCTTTCCTAAAACTTGAACAGACATACTCAAGAGCTGCCTCTTCATTTAAAAGCAAGAAATATTTACTATCCAAATTAAGCTGATTTGGCAGCTTCCACACTCACACAAGCCATGGAACACCTAATCTGGAGGACCTTGATGGAGCTTTCTGAGCATCCATCTAAGTTGTATGACAAGTTTCCCTAAATAAATGGAAAGCAATGAGTATCCTCTGAAAATCACAGAATCACAGAGTTGTTAAGGTTGGAAAGGACCACCAGAGATCATCTAGTCCAATCCCCCCACCAAAGCAGGGTCACTGGAGCAGGTGACACAGGAATGTCCAGGGGGGTCTGCAATGTCTCCAGAGAGGGAGACTCCTCAGCCTCCCTGGGCAGCCTGTTCCAGCCCTCTGCCACCCTCTGGGGGAAGCTTTTCCTCACGGTGAGGTGAAATTCCTTGTATTTTAGTTTATGACCATCGCTCCTCATCCTATTTCATTCCTATGAAGCTTACCTATTGGCCTATGGAGTAATTCCTAAATGATTCTACTGATCTTGTTGCTCAGCACTTAGAAATACTAATGCTCCCAAGAGTGGAAACAAGCAGGATGCCTGAGCCTAACAAATTAAATGTATTAGTCATTACTAAAGTTTTGACAAAGGAGAATAAATCATTAGTTTTTCCACTGACTCCAACGTATGTTTTGCTGCTGGATGTTTTCATCCTTTTATCTCATCCCCTCCCGCCGTTATTTGATACTCCTTGGAAAGATTCATTAGCTCTCGCCAAGCGATACGCAGAAAGAGTCACGTAGAGAGCTCTTAGTCTGCTCTTTCTACGAGCAAATCGCAAACCTCTCGGTCTGACCCTGCCCGGAATCTCCCCGAAAAGCAGCCGCCGCCGCCCTCACCTCAGCCCTTGGGCGTCCACGGCCTGCACATAGAAGAACCGCGCGGGGAGCGCGGCCGCGGCGNGGGCCGCGGCATGGCGGGGCGGCGCTGCCGGCTGAGCCCCGGCCGGCTGAGCGCCGGGACCCAGCGCTGGGGAGAGCTGGGCTCTTGCCCGCGGCCCTGACGTGCGCATCCGAACATCTCTGAGCCGCTGTTTTACCCGTGCCGTGAGCTGAAGTTCTGCTTCCCCCGCCTTCCTGCACTCCGTTCCCAAACATTAGGGTGAGAAATGGAGTTTACAATCAGGAAAATGTGTTTTCAAAATCCTCCCCAGAGCTGCTGAGGGTGGCAAAGCCCCGGAACAGGCTGCCCACGGAGGCCGTGAAGTCCTCCTCTCTGGAGACATTCCAAACCACTGTGTTCCCATGCCACCTGCTCCAGGTGACCCTGCCTTGGCAGGGGGGTTGGAGTGGATATCTCCCGAGGTGTCTTCCTCCCCGAATGGTTTTGTGACTGATGTGTGGCTGCTGCTAGTGCAGGTCTGGGGTTGTCTGGAGCAGTCACCAGCTGTCTGTCACCAGGGCAATCGCCCAGTGCGGGCCTTTGGTGATTCCATGGTCCTTTGTCCGTAAATAATCCAGCCTCCAATTCCAGAGAGCTAGTCCCAAACACAAATGCTGTTCTTACCTACATACAGAATCATTTAGGTTGGAAGAGACCTCTAAGATACTTTCAACTTGGCTCCTTATTGCTTCTCTCTTGTTAAGGCAAACAATACAGAAAATTGAAACTCATCAGCAAGGACTCGTGAATTTCAAAGAGATTTTGTATTTTACATTTTGAAATACTACAAATATGCTTAGAGAAAAGAACACAAAAATCACTTGCTTGGAGAAAATTGCAACTGAGAAGTGACAGCTTGGGTCGATGAAGATTCTTTACTAACCAACAACCTCATTAAAAAATACTTTAAATATTACCAAACTCCAGCTTTTAAAGACAGTTTTTGCTCTGTTATGATCCCATTGACGTGAGTTTTCAGGACATTTAGCAGTTAGAAGCAGTTTCCAGTCTGTAAACTCACACGGGCTCTATTATATATCCATGGACCTTTAGCTCCTCTCCTTTCCCCATCTTTACTGTCCTGATGTGTTTTACAGGCAGAAATCACACTCCTTCTCAACTTATATTTTGCTGTATGAGAGAAGCCAGCCTCCTCTATTGGAAGAGAACTTTGAAGATGTTTTTATTGAAAAATAAATTTGATAGCTGTAGAATTCACAGATCATCCTTCCTCCTCTCAGCAGGATGGCACTGACATGTTAAAAAAAGCACAGCAGCAATGAAGTAAAGGTGACACACTTCCACCCTCCTGATGTTCTCTCCTCCAGCTTTTTTTCCCCCACTTAAGTGCAGCTCAGGCAAACCGTGCAGAGATTTGGCACTATTTGTCAGCACCCAAACAAGTTATAAGATAAATCATGCAACCTAATTATAGTCTTGGCTGGCAGAGCCAACATCGCTGCTATCCTAATGCCTATAATTTGGCTCGGATAAAAACGCTTTGGAGGCAGAATTATTTAATTATATCAAAGGCTGTTGGCCGACTAAGGCTCAACAGGCTTCCAGCTGGCAAAGGCATAAGGGATGCTCTCCATTACAAGGGGCAGGTTGCCTCAGGATGAAGCCATATGAACAACTGAATGTGACCTAGGTCTTTTCATGTCCAGGGGATGGTAAACATGGCTGTACCAACAACTGGTCGAGCACTTTGGCAACTCAGCTCTGCCTAACCACTGAGAACCATCAAATAATGCTAACAGTTGAGGAGATATTAGTGGTTGTTTTTTTCCATTAATTGCAGCACCTCTCACAGAAAATATTTTTGGGAGTAGAGGCTCCGTGGACTGAGGGCAGTGTCGTAATGGCCAGGAGTGACTCCTCTGTCAGCAGGATATCATATGACTTTTCGATATTTTATTTAAAATTTTATAATGACTTTGTTGTAAAATCAATCTGAGTATTTAAAAATTACTTAATTTTACATATTTGTGGCAGTACAGAACAGCTCCAGTTGTATCTTTAGTGTCACTGTTTGTTCATGTTGACTGCGGTGAAGGATGACAAATATTGTCAGCAGTTCCAGACTGTTACTTGAAATAAACTTTTGTTCCTTCATACAGTTTTACACAAGCATTGTTGTTACAAATATTCTTACTACTGTCAGGGGAACCAAGAGAACCCTGGTGCAAAAAGGTCATCTGGTCCAAGCTCCCTGCTCACGCAGGGTCAGCCCAGAACACGTTGCACAGGTTTGCATCCAGACGGTTCTTCAGTATCTCCAGTGAGGGAGATCCACAACCTCTCTGAGCAATCTGTTCCAATGCTTGGCCACCTGCACAGTAAAGAAGTTCCATCCTTACATTCGGGTCGAATTTCCTGGGAATCAGTCTGCCCATTGTCTCTCGTCCTATTGCTCGGCACCACCGCGCAGAAGAAGCTGGTTCCATCCTTTCAGTACTTATGGGCGTTGATGAGATCGCCGTTCAGCCGTCTCTTCTGGAGGCCGAGCAGGCCCAGCTCCCTCAGTCTGTTTCCCACTGTCGGCGCGGCTCTCCCGCGCAGGCGGCGCTTCCCGCCCCCGCCATCCCGACCCGCTCCTCCCCTCCCTCCCTCCGTCCCCCGCCCGCCCGCGGGGCACCAGCGG
>VZTB01013611.1:231064-248130 GCA_013397245.1 Thryothorus ludovicianus | reverse complement strand
GCTCCGCCGAGCGCAGCCGGCCGGGGCGGGCCGGGGGCGCGCCCGGGGCGCTGCAGGTGCGGGCCGGCGGCCCGAAGCCGGTGCGGGAGGAGGCTGTGGAGCGGAATTCCTGCCTCCCTCGCGCCAGGTTCCCGTCTGCGGCGCGTGTCTGCAGGCGTGCGAGCTGCTGAGATGACAGATAACACACACGCTGTCAGCTTGCCCTTTAAAAACGATCGTTTAGCAAGCCAGCCAGCCGTCTAAATTTGTTTTTGGGAATTCTTAGCTGCCATAAACAAAACCTGCTTTTCTGTTTCACGTCTTGAAGAATAAGAGGCACGTAAAAAATAAAAGGGAGCCTTTAACAGCTATAGGAGGAAAGCACGGGAGCAGACTGAGGGTAGTGTTGTCAATTTACAATCGATAGAGGTTCGAGTTACTGTAACTGTACGCTTGAACTACACCTGCAGCAAAAGTTTGCAGGATTCAGCAGAATTAACTGACCTTAAATTGCTGTACGGTGATTTATTAATTTGTATAAATTATTCTGTATTCCACATTAACAGTGTATCGTGGCTGTAAGGGATAGGAGAGAGCAGCCACAATCAAGAGCATGTAGAAAGCTTTTAGTTTTTTTATCCCTGTGCTGATTTATAAGTGTAATTGCTTATTATGTCCTCATCATGATATCACTGCGGCGTATGCTGTTGGCGTCTCACAGATGATAAAAAGTGCTGATTGTAGAGTTCTAGGGATACTTAGAGAAAGACACCATTTGTGTTGTGGTGTCTTGAAGGGTATTTCAGCTTTTATTGCCTATGAGTCCAAAGATAAGCTTTGTGTATATTTTGTGTTGAATGAGACCCCTGTACTAACTTACCTTTTTTTTTCAGGTACCTCGTTGATAACCTTGCAGAGGCAATGGAGGCAATGATGAAAACCCTATTGTAACTAAAACATAACGAAAAAGTATTCTTCTCTGTGCAATACTCTTAGTGTCATTCAATGCCTACTATTTCAGAAGATGAAAAAGAAAATGGTTCTGGAAATAATGGAAACACTGAAAACAGACCTGGGAAAGAATCCCCGGAAGCTTCTCTTCACGATCCCGTGAAGCCATACTGCATGTCAGACTCCTCCACTGCATCCTTGGTGTCTAGGGAAGATGGGCATTATCCATGGGGATGTCCTGTGACTCATACAAGAGAGAAGTTTTATACCATCTGCTCAGACTATGCTTTTTTAAACAGAGTAACATCTATTTGTAAAAGTCCAAGTGCTTCAGTTAGTGCCTGCCTATCAAGCAGTGCTGCCTTAAACGTTGGAAATAACACACCTAACTTACTTAGTGTTCAAACTGGTGCTTCAGAGATTATCTACAGTGAAGATGCTAATTTGGAAAGCCTGCCTGGCAATCTTGGGAAGCTTCCACTGGCATGGGAAATAGACAAATCGGAGTTCAATGGCGTGAACTCAAATCTGAAGAGCAAAGCAGGTGAGGTGGTGAAATTTTGATGTGAAAGGAAAAAGCTTCATATTTCCAGCTTGTTTGTGAAAGGATCTGACCAGCACATATGTCCCATGAGGAAATGCTGTAGAAGAGCTGATACTTCATTTCAAGGAATCTGTTCATTGGGACAGAAGAGGCTGAGAGGGAGAAGTGAAAGTCAAGTGTAACTGCAAGGGGAAGTGGATCCAAAGCAAGGCTGACTTCTGCTTAACTGTGTAGTTTTTGGGGTGATTTCTGGTACTTCCCCCCCCCCCACCCCCCCCCCCCGGATGTTGGGGTGTTTTTTTTCTTTTGTTTTAGTAGGACCTGGTATATTATGCATCTGGATGTATGGCTTCAAAATGAGACAAAAGTATTTCTGCTTTAGCACGTGGCCCAGCTCTCCATTTTCCACTGTCACTGTGGCTTGGAAAAGGCCTTGGATGTATATTATTATTAATGGATTTGCATATAAGGTTTTATCAGGAAATTTAACTGCTTGCAAGGTTGGCAGTGAAAAACAAACATTTCATTATATTCCCTGTGTACTTAATATTCAGAGATGGGAGGTCCATGTTTGTCTGAGAGTCTATTTCTGGGATGGGTGATTTAATGCATTAGAATAATCAGATTGACTTATCTCTCTAAACAGTTGTGCAGGTCATCATTAATTCTGTTCACGATCTAAATACCATGTTGTTTACAGAGCTAATGGCAGCTTTACATGCCTGTTGACAATTTAGATTGTGTATTTGAACTTTCTCCTTTCAGTTAATATTTAGTCCCAGTTTACATTTACTAGCACAACCAGCATCTCTGTTTGAGCTGTGTGCTATTACTAAAGGTATTTAAGAAGAAAGCTCTGAATGGCAAACTAGACATCCATTTGATTCTGAATTTGATTTGCAGGCAACATGAAGAAACAAGGGACAAAGAAAAAATCTGTGGACAAAAAAAGCAAGCAATACAGGGAGTGTCCTCAGCGTTCAGCTCTTGAAGATGTGAAGGAGAGAAAAGTGTTGGACCTTCGGAGATGGTAGTATTTATGAAGTTATGAATTTATGAACTACACTAACCATGTAGTTTCTCAGTAGACACTGTTGCTAGTTACCTGATTTCAAACTTCTCTATAATGTCTTAGTAATTTTTTTTTAGTAGAGATGTTAAGCATACGTGCACTGTCTCATGCTTTCTAGAAGAAAAATTAGAGCTTCCATCTGCTGAAATTCTTAAACATTTTTCTTTCTAAACGTTTCTTTTACTTTCATTAAATGGAAAAACATACATGGGGATTCATTGCAAAACAAAGTACATGTTCAGTAGCATGGTCAGGCAAAAAGTAAACTTAAATGTACCGCTGATATGTTTTACTTCTGATTTTACTTTTTATTGGGAAATACTTTATCAGAATTTTTCATTTCTATACAACCATTATTGTATTAATATAGATCACTAAATTCAGTTATTTTAATGCATCTGTCTGGTTCTAACTTTGTCTGTGACACCAGAAAGTTAGAGTTAACTTAGAGAATCTGTGGCCCGGATTGACATTCATTAGTAAATTGGTTGAGATGTGGTTTGCCACAAGTGCATGTGTTAGAAGAGACTGGATAAAACCATGTGTTATTTTAGTACAGAATCATATTTTCCTTCAGGATTAGTTGTACAGAGCTCCCATGGGGCTGTTAGAAGTTTTACGGATTTATATGAAATAGGGTGGTGGCATCTGGCAAAGAAATTGGTTAACGTATTTGCTTAATTTTTGTTTTTAAGGATACAGTTGTTTTGGGCTTTTTGTTTGCTTTTTATTTTAATACAGATGACATAAAAACATTCAATATAACGTGGCATTTTAGTGACATGGCACACAAAAATGCAGTTCAGGTTTGTCATATACCTGAGTCAGGATTGTGTTACTAATATATTTGAGGTTTTTTGTTTAAGGTATTGTGTTAGCCGACCTCAATACAAGACTTCCTGTGGAATTTCATCCTTGGTGTCTTGCTGGAATTTCTTATATAGTACACTGGGAGCTGGAAGGTAAAGTCACACATAGACTGCTTTGCTTTGCCTCTAGAGTGTCAAAAATATGTTTCTAATTACAACACTTTTTTTTTTTTTTTTTAAAGTTTACCCCCCATTACTCAAGAAGAAGCCTTGCATATACTGGGCTTTCAGCCCCCATTTGAGGAGATTAGGTTTGGTCCCTTCACTGGAAATACAACTCTAATGAGGTATGTTTGGTCCTTTTGATGCACCTAGGAGAGAGAACCTTTAAAAATATGATAGTAGTTCTTTTCTTTAAAAACAAAGGGGCTGACATGTTAATCCTCTTAAGTTTTAGAATAATGAAGCATACCTGAGTACTCTGACAATGAAACTTCTCAAAGAGTTGTTTGCACTGGCCATTTTGAATACTCTGATTTTTTTGTTACACAGGTCAGGTCAATGTGAAATTCTATTTGATTTTTACTTCAGTTTGTGTAATGGTTGTATAATACTCTAATGAGTCTAGTCTCCTGGTTAGGAAATTTTCTCTTTACACTTAGTTTCCTATTTTTGAAAATGCATGTTGAATGCTTGCTAATATCACTGAAATGGTGTGAAAAGACAATTGATACACTATTAGCTTAATATAAAATGTGATTTAAGAATTGGAAATGAGATAGTGCTGGATCTTTGCTGCAATGGAGCTGTTCAGGAACAAAAACATGGGGCTGGAGTCTCAGAACACTTTGAAATTTTTTATCACTTCTGCTCTGCTGTTTTCCAATTTATAGATTAGACCTAAATTCTTTGTACCTTTTTTTTTGGTATTAAATTAATAAGACGTTGTAGGATTAAACAGAGCCAAGAAGCATATTGTACTAGAGTGCTGAACATTTTGACACAGCTTTGGTGTGTTACCCTTTGGTGAGATTAAAACCTTTTGCAGTATTCTTGCTTGCTTTGTGAATTGCATTCAATGTAGTTAAATTTTTTTTTTTTTAGGGAAATATGTAGTGTTTGACTAATCAGGATGGTGCTGGATTTGAAAATGTGGCAGAAGTTATTCTCTATCCTGCATACTGGCTAGATCACTGGAAAATGTCATGAAAATTTCCTTTCCTGCTTTAGGAAATTGAGAGCCAGGATTTGTGTTTCTTCAGGACTATATCAGGGTATAACAACTCTTATAGATCAAGATGATCTAATGTTCTGTCTCTTGGTGTCAACAGTCTATACAGAAAAAAGTTAAATTTGTAATTCTTTGATTTCCCCTGTGAGCATCCTCTGTGCAGCTGAGAAGTTATCCATCTTTTTGTTTTCTTTTTTTTTTTTCCTATCTGGTTCAATAATTTTGAAGTATTTGGCAGATTGGGAAACAGGAAGGATGGGTGCCAGCCAGCCTCATTACCCAACATAGTTTTATGATTAAGGTATTATCTTCAAACATGTGAATTTGAATCTTCTAATGTGGAGAAGTTGTTGGCCTGTCCTCACTTAGTGCTGCAGTGAGGAGTTGCAGTATGAGGCTCCTGTAATGTTCAGGCTTTGTGAAGTTCAGGTGAGAGAAACCCAACAGGGTAAGCAGAAAGTCTCACTTGAAGGGTGCCTTCTGATGTCTTAGATTTCATTCATGTACCCTACAAAGCACACTTGAAGTTTGGCACCTCAGGATTTGCATGTCTTTCTAAAGGCTGAGTAACTGAACATTAGAAGTGACTGGGCTAAATGCAATAGGACCAACATTTCACATTCAGATCTTTGGTTATTACAGATCTGTGCCAAGTCTGGAATAAGCAAAGTGAGGGAAAAGGCTCTATGTATTTACATCCCTGTCTAGTATATGTTAAGTTTTGTATTGGGTGCCGTGTATTAGCGAGGTAGGTACTTAGTAGCACACCAAGACTTTTTTTCCTAAACTGTCAAAGCACAGGAAAAGTGTGAGGCAATGAAATTGTATTTAATAACTCTTGAGTTACTACAATCTTTAAGCTTATTGTTTCAGGTGGTTTAGGCAAATAAATGATCACTTCCATATCAAGGGATGCTCATATGTTCTGTATAAACCTCATGGGAAGAACAAGACAGCTGGAGAAACTGGTACGTAGCTAATCCTAAAGCATTCCTCTTACAGTGTGCAAATTGAAAAATCCTGCAGTGTGTAGCATTTGACAGGATGAAGTCTGTAAGTAGTACTTCCAGTCTGAGATAAGGTATCAAATAGCTCCAAGTTGGCTGATCTTTCTGTTTTTACTTTTTCTCTTATTTAGCTAAAAATTTAATTTATACTTTTATTATGATAAAATATATTTTGTGCTATATATTCTGCTGTCACGGAATTGGAATTTTAAGGTGTCCAGGAAAACACTGCATTTCCAGCTCCGCACCAGTATGTGGGAAGATTTGTTTGCTGTCATCTGCTGGGAGAATAAAAAGTATTGGTCTTTACTAAATATTTTATGCCTTTAAAAAGCCCAGTTTTAAATGTAATGAACTTGCCTGTTCTGCCTGACTGTAGCTAATATCTCTCTCTAAGGCTAGGCAATTATTATAAATTATTTTATGCAGCTGCATTTTTTGCAGCTTGTCTACTTTTTAGGTATGCTATTTAAAAAATTCTACTTTCATGCTGAGTTTACTAGCCTTTGGTATAGTCTGGGTAATTACCTTCTAACTAAAAGGTTCTTTAAAGTCACAAAATCATGCTGAAAAGTTTTGGGGATTATTAAAATAGATTTTTTTTTTTTTTGGTCTCCCACTTGAAAAGTGTCATGTTTCAGTGACTCTTCCAGTCTATTCCTGAAACTGAGCACTGTGGTCACATTATAAACCATTGCATGCCCATATGTGCTCCTGAGACTAGAAACTCCAAGCAGCTCATGACACCAACATATGTTTGAGTGTTTCCAGTGGTTTTGGTAGTATCATCAATATGTGCCACATTTGACTTAGGGCAGCTGGGTCACGTTGCAGTGTGTATTTCCTAGATTAAAAGATACTTCTGATTCTTTTTCAAATTTGATTTTGATCTAAACACAAAGTGTACTTTATATTGCTTTTCCCTGGCACAGACTGTGTAGCAGATAGTATTTAATTTCCTGCCTGGTACAAAAAAGTAATAAGTTCGATATCAATATGTATTTTGTGCATGCCTGTCAGGTCATGTCCTCCCACTTAAAAAGCAATATAACTACTTTGTTGTCAAATAGGTCTTTTTTTCTGCTGACTATGTTACTCAGGATCCAAAGCATCCTGGCCTGTAACCTGATCTTCCTTTGTAGCTGCAGGGGCCCTTGCAAAGCTGACACGAGGACTGAAAGATGAATCAATGGCCTACATCTACCATTGCCAAAACCATTATTTTTGCCCAATTGGATTTGAAGCAACCCCAGTAAAAGCTAGTAAAGCCTATAGGTAAGATACTGTGTTTATGCTTATTTTAGTGGAAGAAACATACAGAAAAATTTACTTCTATTTGATCCTATTTTTCTCCATAAATAACATTTCAGTTTGTGTCATGTAGGCATCTGTCAGAGCTAGAAAAACACTGCAGTGTGATTTGAAAGGACTGAATTAAAATGAAACATAACTAAACAGACTACATTGAGAGAACTTAAAAGAGAAAACTGTAAGTGGTATTAAGAAATTGTTTTTTTAATGACCTTCTAGTCAGATAGAGAGAAGGTAGTTATTTTATTGAAGGACAAGTGAAGGTAACTAATTTGAAAAATGAAAACATTGGGCTGAAAAAAAGCCAGGTGGAGTTTTTTTAAGGCTAAACAAAAAAAGCCAGCTAATTATGGGGAGAGTCTGTTCCTAGAGAGCTTGGAAGGAAAAACAAAAGAAGTGTGTGTGTTGAAATTTTACTTTATAGACTAGAAGCAAAAAGTCTACAGTGATATTAATCCTTCATGAGGTGGATGTGATGAAATTTACATTTAGAAACCAGTGTTTGTGTATTTCAAGAGCAGGGGTTGTGTAGGTATCACAGGATAGTGGTTATGTATTTTTTTGCATTAATGTTGACTAATAATGGTGATGGTAAACTCCAGCTACTGTCACGTAAGGTTTAGAGAAATAGAGATATGTAAATGATTTGTCACCAGGCAATTGGGGGAGAAAACCTAGAAGAGATCTTTGGATTATGACATTAGGTTTGGCTTTTTTTAACAATGCTTGAAATGCTGGAGTACTTCTATAAGCTTAATATGCCAGTTGTTTTAGAATAAAAATACTGTTCCATGTATAATAATTTCAGATTTGTCAGAGTGACAATACTAGGATAATATAATGCAGTAGTTGATATCATTTTCAATTAAATACAGATTTCACAGAAAAGGTAATAGCATTAATATTCATATGGAATTTGGGAGAATCTTGTATTAAATCCACAAATATTAACTTTGAAAATATTAAATTCTTGAGATGTGTATTAGCTTTTGTAAGGCATTTACCTTGCTGCTTTATATAGAGTGCTGTACGTGGTAGAGTACTCTGTGCACTCTCTTGAGGAGAGTGTTTTGCCTCATTCACTGAACCATATTAAGCTGTTTTTCCTCTCTCAAAGTAGTTGCAAACATGGTATGTATTAAAGGATTCTGTTGGACTTTCTCAATGTTCAGCCATTGGTCAGTATTTACTAGTGTTATCATAGAGCATAAGTAGTTAATCCCTGAGAAAATGAGCAGATATCAGTATTGGGGAACAGTGTTAAACAGTGAAAAGCTTAGGTCACTAGTGTAAGGTGAACTTCTGGCTATTTGCTTGCTAGGCAGTCTGGCTTTGACGTGGTTGAAGAGGTAGGGTCACATCAAGGAACAGAGAATGCTAGCCCTACTTCTGTTCTAATGGCCATCGATTGGAGGTGATAAATCATAATCATCTGAATCTAACTGTTTCCCAGTGTGAAGCTTGTGATAGGGTTAATATATGAACAAAGGAATACAGTTTTTTATTGAGGCTGAGTTCACTGACTTGCCAGGTTTGTGAGAAGAGTGTAAAAAAATGTGCCCCAAGTAGAAGTCCAACACATTAGTCTACTTAGAGTTTACCAAAATGTTAATCACTTACTTAATCAGTTAGGAAGAGTGCAGTAGAAGACCAAAGGATAAAAAAGTTTACTAGATCAAAAATACAACCTGAGAGATAATATGGTCCAGTATGTGGAAACATAACATGCTGTTTTTCTGATTTAAATTTATATTGCTTAGTAATGAGTGAGAACAACGCTTTCATTCTTTGCCCATGGCTGAAATGAATTCTTAGTCACTAGTGATGTTATTTTTAAGTCACTATTAGCTTTCTTTCTTAATAACAGTGCTCTTCTAGCAATGTAACATGAAATAATAAGTTCAAGAAGCTTTTGTAGCTTTACTTTAGGCTGGAGGTCAGACCAGATGAGCATTCTGTTTTCTTTGTATTTTCTGATCCTACTGAGGAAAGAAAAAAGTTTAGTTTTCAGAAGGCCTGCAATAGATTCTGGAGCAGTTCTTGTTTACCTGTTTTTGCACTCTACTTACAAAGAATTTTTTTTTTAATTTAAAAGTCAAGCTAAGAAACATTTTAGGTCCCAGAAGAAGTAGGTGGATAGGTTGCTAGGCTGAGCTTAGAGACAGTTCTTAGGTCACCCACAGACTTCCTGTATGATCTTAGGTTGCTGGATTTGGACTCGGGAGACCTGGGTTCAGTTCCCAGTTCAACCACAGACTTCCAGTGTGACTTTAGGTAAGTCAATTAATCTATCCTGTGTCTTGGTTTCCCATCTTTGCACTGATGGAATACACTGTTACCTTACAGGAATTTTTTTGTAAGTAAACAAATTGTTCCAAGCAATAAGGCGCTATGCTGTCTAATACCCTAGGGAGAAAAATGTCAGGTTTTGTCACAGTTGAAACTGATGTTGTTTTCCATGAGGCGGTTATGCACCGGAGGTCACAGAGCAGTCCTGTGTGTCTCCTCGGTTCTGCCCTAATGCCTGTCGAAAATTTTCCTTGACAAGGTTGCTGCTAGGTTTGAGCTTCTTGGAAGTTGATTACAAAGTATAATTAATTCAGAGATTTGGATTTTAGTATCTGGTATTGGATGTTTAGAAGGAAGCAATTGAAGTTGTCAGATTTGTGCTTACAGATTACCCTACAGCTCTTAGTGACAACTGTCAGCTGAGGTATAGTTTAAAAATAGTGGAAAGGACTCTTTCATGACTATTACACATCACAGATAGGAAGCTGTTTGTACCACATTTATGAGGCTTTCAACAACTCTTACTTCTGTTGTTTCCTATATATTTATATTTACATCATGTATCAGACTGTTTTTCATCCAAATAAAACTGCTTTTAGTGAAAATCTGTATCATCCCCAAGGTTTGCTTTCAAGGTCTTGTGAAACAGAAGGTTCCTTGTATGCAATTGCGAACAGTATAGCACAGGAGCTGGTTTTTACTTTGGCTGAGGAAACAATTTTAAATGTTAGAAAATCCTAAAAAGAACAAGAGACTGTTAATATCTCATTTTATTTTTAGTTTGCACCATTAATCTTACTAGGATTGTATCTTCTATTGAACAGAGGTCGTGTCTTGCAGCAAGAAGTAGAATATTGGATCTTAATTGGAGAGCCCAGCAGAAAGCATCCAACAATACACTGTAAAAGGTATGTTACTTGGTAAGAATATAAAACAATGTTTTCTTTCAAAACAGTTTGTAGTTCTCTACTCAGAGTCATGGAGTGACTGTTTAATTCTTTTGAATGAATATATACCTGTGTATATATATGTATCTCATAGACACAGTGAGAAGCTTTGTGTTTTGACCTCAAGACTGGCTCTGCAGTTTTGTATCACCTGTCAAAACATATGTGGGCTGTCAAAAGATAAAGCCCATATCTTTTGTTTGAGTGTGACACAGCTCATATTAGTCAGGAAGAAAAGGTACCTCACCTGCCCACAGTCATGCCAGTTGTGACTTACAGACTGCATGGCTCTTGGAGGAGTTTCCACTGGAGCTGAGGATATCCACAGGTTGTGTCTGGGCTGTGCACAGGATATTCTGCTGCTGCTGAGATCTCCTAGCTCAAGTGCAGGTGCAGCCTGTACTCTGTTGTGTTATTTGCTTATCTGTGCTTTCAAACAGTACATTTATGATGAGGTTTGACTCAAATAAAGTTGGTGTCTAAACTAGACGTACAGACTAGGAGAACTAAAGGGTTCTATGTAGAAATATCAGGATTAGTTATATTTAAATTTTTTTTTTTAATCTGTGACCTTGTCAATAACTGCAAATACCTGGGTATTTTTGACTACAAGATTAAGTGCAACAAAATTAAAATCACATCATGCATCTAATTACTGAGGAATGGCATATTGTAGGTCCCAAGAGTACACCTTTGTCATGTAGTATATTAGCTACGAATGGCACAGGAAAAGATTTCTAAATATATAATAAAACTCTTTGTAATACTAATTTTGATTGTGGAAACTTTCTTCCTCTTGCTGCACTTCCAGTGAGACCTGGCAGAAAGTTCTTTGCCTTAAGGAAAGGGGACAAAGGTTGGAGTAGGAATACATTTTCTGAACTTGGAGGGTGGTGCTAGAAACAGGTGGTTAGACATTGATGGAAATGAAAAGGTGATGTGCACGTTTAAAGATATCTGGAATATGAAAATACTTGTTTCAATTGGGCTAGAAGGAGTTATGAATCTGAAAAGTTGAATGAGTGGAGAGTGACTGAATTGATAGTTTAGAATTAAATAAAATGGAAGAGTGAGTTATGATAAGAGCTGTCTGGTAAAAGCACATTTAGTGTGCGAAAGAAACCAAGGAGCTGAACAAAATAATACAAAAGGGTAGGAGAGGTTTAAATAAAGAAAAGGCTAATGTTTCTCCTTGCCTAAACCACACTTTGCTTCTTTCTTTCCTAAGCTGATGAATGGGTAAGCGTAAGGAATGTAACTATGACTCATGGTGCTCTTACTCATTTTAGAAGGTGTTTCCCAAGAGCAGGAATAATTACTGTGAATGCTTTGATTAAAAGCGACACTTTTACATCTAGCTTGATGTCTCTAATACTGAAGCTTTTGTAACTTTCCACATTAATTTATCTTTAGATCACTGACAAAACTATTTAAAGCTACAGGTCAGTATTTGCATGTATTTGTACATGACTCTTCGTGCTGCTGAGGTTTCGTAAATACCCGCTGAGTAGTAATGATTTTATTCTGTAGGTGGACAGATATTGTCACTGACCTAAACACTCAAAATCCAGAATATCTAGATATTCGACACCTAGAGAGGGGATTGCAACATCGCAAAACAAAGAAGGTAAGGTGAACTCACTGAATTGGGAAAAAACTCATGGTAGGTTTGTGCAAACTGACTCGTACTTCAGCAATGTAAGATAATTTCACTAAAGGCATTTGTTCTGTTATGAAGTGTTGCTGAAGACAAAAGTATAATGTGTGTTCTTGCATACCATAGTCATTTAGATTTACTTGCTGGACAAAATATAAAACATCATTGATATATGCTGGGATGAACCAGGATATCTGTGTATATAGAATGTATTTGGTCAGAATACTTAACTTTGTTGGTTTAAAATATAGCTGCAGCAAGTATAGAAATGTTCTGCAGACAAATTACAGACCCTCTGGGATATGACTCTCCAACAACATTTAAGTGGGAAAGAAAGTACAATTGAGTAGGATGAGGCATGAAAGAATGTGTATGTCTCCCTTGTGTGGAGTTACTGTCAATGCATGTAGCTTTCTTTCCTATAGATAGGGCAGTGTCTTATGGGTGGAGGACGTATTTGTGATTTGCAGATTGAAACTCTGTGAGAAATAATAGACTGAAGAGATGATTTCAGATGTGAAGACCCTGTGGAAGACTGTTCCAGCAAGATCAGAATGGACCAAAACAGATATTTGCTGAGAAGGTAGATAGAAAGTAAAAAAAGACTAGCAGAAGATAAGTGTTACTGAGCCATGAAGGATAAAATGAATAGCTTAAAAAGATCAAAAATACGATTAAGAAAGCAGTAATTGAATCTGGGAAGCAATCAGAACTGATTGATGCAAGTTGTCTATTTCTGTGTATGATCTTGTCTTGTTGTGTTGTTTTTTTACACTTGGTTTGTGTGTTGTGGCACTTCTTGTTTGTTTTCTTTTTGAAAGTATGATGTTACTTGCCAAAATATTGATGTCAAGTATTTGTGTTTCTTAGAAATGTGCCTGTGGTGTGCATTTAACAAAGAGCCTTTTTTGCTTTGATTAGGTTGGAGGAAATCTTCATTGCATCATTGCCTTTCAGAGACTTAACTGGCAAAGATTTGGTCCTTGGAATTTTCCATTTGGAAATGTGAGACAGAATAAACAATCCCAAACACAAGGACCAGGAATTTCCAAATCTGAGAGTGAAGACAATATATCTAAGAAACAACACGGACGACTGGGTCGATCTTTCAGTGCTAGCTTTCATCAAGAATCTACGTGGAAGAAATCTAATCTTCGGGAGAGGAGAAACAGTGGGTATCAGAGTTATAATGATTATGATGGAAATGATTAAAATTAACTTTAGATAGAGTTGATGCATTAAAGTTAGTTTTAATCAAAAAATATTAGGGATTTATTAGTCCTAGAACACATAAGAATAGAAATTATGATATAAGATACAGCTTCATAATTATTAAATAAATATGTTGATATGGTTGCAGTAGACGAGATCTGATGTATAAAGTGACAGATAAGCACAGATTGTAATTTTGCAATCAAAGCTGAATATGATAGCAAAGTCAATAATTTCTTTTGAAATAATTGTACTATGTCCTGATGTGTGAAAACAAAAGAGCAGGTTGAAATCAGTCAATGTAATAAACAGACTTCATTGAAAATATTTATTGTTCTAAAGCATGAAAACTTATGGTATGACATTATAAAAAAGGGTTATTCTGCAAATGGTGTAAGGATAAAAGTAAACATTGCCTTTGTTTTTAGCACTTCATTTTAGTAAGGCTGCCCATATCCAGTGCAAATGAAAAAAAAGATCACATTGGTTAAAAAACCTTGTTGAATTTACAGAGAGAATGTACATTCTCCATTTAATTCCCATTTGACTTCTGTCAGTCAGATAACCATATCTGGTCAAGCAGGTATCAGTTTCTTTTCCCTTATCTGGTTGCCTGTTTTTGACTGTGAGGAATCACCTGTTTGAGGATGGAACTTCTCTACTTCTGCTCTGTGGGTAAAGTGGCTGAACTCTCACCCTGGAGCCTCCTGAGAGCACGGACTCACTCAACACAAGCTTTTGAAATTCAGTATTTCAAGCTGCATTTGCCATTAGCCAAATGAGCTATCTGAACACTATGTTCAGTTGGCAGTTCTTTCCCTTGTTCACTCTTACAATCTCCGTCCTTTTTCTGCTGCTTTTTTCTTTTTGTATGAAGGGGATGCAAGTGCTGAAAACTGTTGGCAGCCCCGATGATATACCTCTCAGCCAGCACACAATTCAAGCTTTTTCAGGTGTCCCAGGTGAAGTCTTCTTTTTCCTTTTTCTTTTTTTCTATCCCTGATAAATCCAGTTGTTTTCCCAAACACATCTCAACACTTGTATTGTTCTGTGTACAAATGTTCATACCTGCTCAAGGATTAATTTTTTGACATAAAAAGATTTGTCATGGAATGCAGGGGTTTTGTAGGTTGCTGCTTTTGTTAACCAAAAAATGGGAGACTTTTAGACTTTTGTTCATTCAATAAAATTTGTTTTCTATCTTGTTGTTTGCTTTTCATTTGTTGTGGAAATGATGGCCCTGCATATATTGAAGCTCTTCAGCAAAGTAGGTAAGCAACAGATCAGAGTTGCAACTACTGCTTGGCAAAGTAGGTAGGAGGATCTCTTGGGTCATAAAAAGTGGTGCTCGGTGCAGCCACTGTGACTTCTACTATTTAATTTCTTGAAACTTCAGCCTCATGACTGAACAAAACCCATAGGCTTTGAAATGTTATTTTCCAGATGAGCTATTTTCGGATCCTGTTTTTGCAAACTGAGTTTGGGCTGAGGGGTCAGCTTTGTTTAGAGTACTCGAGCTGTGTTCTTTAGGGGATATAGGACTTACATAGCCAGAGTTCTATGTATGTCTCGTAACTTCTGCTTACTAGTGATACTTGCACTGAGAAAGTCTCTCCTCTGATGGTAGCTGGCTGTTCTGCCTAAGTAGGTTGGGATGAAATTCTGGTTTTACAATTATTTTACTCTTGGTTTGGATACTGTCACACTTCATCCACAGAGTATGTAGTACATGGATTCTTCCAGCATTAGCAGGAGCCAAATGCATGTCCTTGGGGTTCTGCTGCAGGGAGCTTTCCCTAGGGATTCCCGGGTGGTGGGCTGTGTGCAGTGAGGGACAATGGAGCTGTGGCTGGGGCAGAACAGAGAGACCACAGGCTGCAGGGGAAATCATGTTTGGGAGTGAAAAAAAGGACTAGTTTTGGTTTGCATTGTGGGATTTGGTGCTGAGACAGGAGACTTTTTTTCATTCTGTGACCAGAGAAGGGCAATAGAGCTGGTGCACAAGTCCTGTGAGGAGCAGCTGAGGGATTTGGGGATTTTTAGCCTGGAGGAGACTCAGGAGTGACCTTATCATCCTCTACAACCACGTGAAACGAGGGTGTAACCAGGAATCATCCTCTTCTCCCGGGTTACAAGTGAAGGGTGAGAGGAAATGGCCTCAGCTTGCACCAGGTGAAGTTTAGGCTGGACATGAGTGAATCTCTTCACAAGAAGGGTGATCAGATATTGGAAGCGGCTGCTCAGGGAGCTGGTGCAGTTTCCGTCCCTGGAGCGTTTAGACAGGACGTGGCACTCAGATCATGCTCTAGATGACAAGGGGACNGGCGGGGCGCGCTCGGAGCCCGGGGAGGCCGCGGCCGTGGGACTTTCCTTCTTGCCGCGGCCCTTCCGTCGCCTTTCCACCGCCTTTCCGCGGCCCTTCCGCCGCCTTTCCACCGCCCTGCGCCGAGATCCGCACCCCGCTCCAGGTCCGAGATCGCGATCCCCGCCTGCCCCTGGGTATCTCGGCCCGCGCGGCTGCTTCCTAATTTCTGTTTGGATTAATAAAGCAAGCGCAGGGCGCATAATCTTTGGGTTATTCCTTCTTTTGTGCCTCGTAGAGTTTCTCTCAAAGCAGCTAAGGAAGGACAATGGGAGTTCAAGGACTCTGGAAGCTGCTTGAATGCGCCGGGAGACCCATAAACCCAGAAACGCTGGAAGGGAAAATTCTTGCTGTTGGTATCCTTTAAAAGTAAATCTGGAGAACCGAAGTTGTGAGGGAGATAATTTTAACTAGTTCCCTTATTTACAAGTACTATTATTGTTATTATTTTATTTAAATAGCCTACATTTTGGTAAGTGGACGTTTCCCTTTATAATATGTGAAATACTACGCTCTTTTATTTTCATCTTTAAAAAAATAGACCTTTTTTTAATAGGTTCTGTATGCAAATGTTGGACTATAGGATTTTGCACTTTATAAATAAATGTGCTTCTCTCAATTGGACTACAAAATGAAGAAGTTTTGTATGTAGGCATCAGCTTTCCTGTCTTCTGTACTTGGTTAAATGCTGGAAAGATGTGGAAGGAAGTTACCCATCATGTACCTGTAAAAATAACTGGGGAGGTATTTGCTGTGCTTTTGCTTCCACTCTGCTTTTTGTTCAGGGCAATTGGGGCAGTGATTTATTCTTCTTCCAGGTTTATATATTTGGGTATTCTTGGTTTTGATAAGACAAGCTTGGAGCTGTGGGCAAAGCCACTCAGTCAAGTTTGTGCACTTTGTAAGAACTCCCAATGTGGTAGATGTGTAAGAGAGCACATTTTTTTTTCCTCTCAACGATTCTTTAAGATATCAGTATTTGGTTGAACCAAGCAATAAAGGGAGCCAGAGATCGTGGTGGTATTTCTGTAAGGAATGCTCACCTGCTCACTCTGTTTCATCGACTCTGCAAGTTACTGTTTTTCCGGATTCGACCCATCTTTGTTTTTGATGGCGAGGCACCTCTTCTGAAGAGACAAACCCTGGTAAGTACCTTTGTGAGTTATTGCAATGTAAAAGAGGCTCTATGTCTGCTGATGGTAAGTAGCCATTTTCTGTTTCCTTCCTGTTGTTCTCCTTAAGTTTCTGAGCTGTGGGGATGGAGGATTGAAGTCCACTGCTCTGCAGGTGTCCTTTGCAGTCCCAGCCTAGGTTAGCTCTTGGAGCATGCAGCAGATCTTCTTTAATCGAGGCAGGTTTGATTTGCATGGCAGCCAGGTTGCAGAGAGATGGATGATCAAGCCTACCTTGTGCTCCAGAATGGACCGGAATGCAGCTCTGCAGGCTTTTGTACCCAGAAGCTGAAAGCTGTCCCCGAGTCCCATGGAGGAAATAGACTAGGATTTAGAGGCTCTGAAGGCTCTGTCCCCCTTGGTGTAGGATGAGTGTTCTGGTTTGAAAAGCAAAACCAGTGAGAGACTCCTAGTCAGAAATACAATTTACTAGGAAAACGGAAAATAAAACAAAAAGGAAACAAAATGCATGCAATAAGGAAAAAAGAAAATCACAGACAGAGTCAGAATACAACCTGACACC
>VZTB01013611.1:209171-230748 GCA_013397245.1 Thryothorus ludovicianus | reverse complement strand
CACTGCAACCCATGATGGATGAGTTAGGAGTAGCTCATAGGCTCAGCACACAGAGTTTTAACAGGGTTTCACTGCTTGTGCATCTTCAGCATCCAGCAAAGTCTTGTTGGTGTTACTCTTATTTTCATAGGCTAAGCGAAGACAAAGAAAGGAAATTGCCATCAATGATTCCAGGAAAACTACAGAGAAACTCTTGAAAACACTTTTGAAGAGACATGTTATCAAAACAGCTCTTACAGGCAAAAAGTAAGGAAAAAATTATTTTTCCCTTGTTTATAAGGGACAGTAAGTCTTTTTGAAGATATTAATTGCTGTTTTGTTTTTATCTTTTTTTGCCTAAGAAATGAAACTTTGCCCAGTATTACACAAGTTCGAAGAGAAGGAATTGATGATATGTATGTATTGCCTGCTTTAGAGGATGAAGAGAAGAATAGGTAGGTAGAATTAATAAAAATAGCTAAAATGGCTTTTATTAAATTTGGGTAAAAGTCTAAACCACATTTTTTGATGCTGGTGAAAGGCCTTTGACCTATGAGACACTATAATATATATATAAAGTTTATTTCTTTAATTTGTATTTTATTTCAGTTTCTCTGTATACAGAAGCCTCCTAGTTATTTTTAGGAAAGTAACAGAAGAAGCTTGCAGCCCACAGATTATGTATCAGATGAAAGATTATGTACAGATTATGTACAGCGATGAAAGTTCTACCTCAGTCTCTATGGCCATGTTCATGCAACTAAATGGGACTGATTGTTCAAGCTTGGGTGTGGCAGCTTGATTCTGTTTTGTGTTGGTATGTTCAGCAGAACCAGGCTTTGTCTGTACTTGTCACACCTGTGGCATCTTCTGAAATAACACTGAGCTGCCCTGTAGGTTACTCTTTGCACATTTGTACTTTTATATACTTCAGATGCTGACAAAGTAAGAATTATATCATGATCTAAACAGCAGCAGTTGTCTCCATCTAGTTTTAACCGAAAGAAGTTTGCCTTCTTACTTTCTGTTCAGATCTTTATGACCTGTGGGTATATATTTATATACATGTTTGTGTATATATTTACATACATGTATGTGTGTGTGATGCTGCAAATTTTTGTGCTTGTCCAGCAAAGGCATGACTAATGTCTTTTTGCTTAAAATAGAAACTGTGTTTTCCTGGGTAAATATCTACACCTTTTGTTTTCTCTGTGATTTTTAGCTCAGAGGAGGAGGAAGAAAAAGAATGGCAAATGAGAGTGACCCAAAGAAAGATGTTGCAAGTAAGTGCAACCTAGTTGCCTTGTTACTGCCAAGAATCCTCTCATTCATGCTATGCTTAAAAGACAATCAAAAAGCTCAGAAAATCCAGTTATTCGGAGATAGAGGTCTTATTATAGCATTACTTATAAGCAGACAAGTTAATTTTCAGTGCTCCAAGAATTCCTATTAATGAGGAAATATAAATGTGATTTCTCCACTAGAATACAGCAGAACAGCAAATTCTTGTGGTATCCTTTCTTTTTCTTTTTACTACTTCCTCTGAACACATGGAGAAGACATTGGTTTTTGTACTGATATAAGTGAAATGTATGCATTTCTGCACATGTGTATGCAGGTAAAAGACAGCATATTTAACAAAATTCCTGTGCTTCTCCAAATGTGACCTGAAGTTGAAGCACTTCAGTCCTTGAGTTTTCACAGATAAATTCTATATTTGCTTTTGATGTGCTGATCTGATAGGAAGAAGAGAAACGTATGAGAAGAAGACATAATAAATAATAAAATTATCTCTGCTGTAATCAATAGAAAAAGAAAAAGAAAAAACTCTTTAAAAGACTGTTTATCTTTTGAAGGAGTTCTCATTCAGAAGGAGAACCCCTTCGGAAGGATAAAATTGGAGTAGCTGAGACTGTATGACTTGCTTTTGTGGTTTATACTAAGTACCTTTTTGTAAAAAGAATAAAACCAAGTTTCACTGTATAGTGTATATCAGTAGGGTACTTAACATTTTTTTAATCACATAATAGTTATTTTTTTTATTCTTGTTTTCTTTGCCATATGGGAAATAGCAACAAAGTTCTTGTGGGATTTTTGGGTTTTTGGTGGGTTTCTTGTGGCTTTTTTTTGTTTTGTTCTGTTTGAAATGATGCTCTAAATATTCTTTTTTTGTTGTTATGCTGTAATATGAAACATATATTGTTGTTTTCCATTTTTATAGGAACAGTTATGTGAAAATCCTTATTCTGTAGATATTGAATCAGAAGATTTCCACAAGCTGCCTCCAGAAATAAAACATGAGATCTTGACTGATATTAAAGAACTTACAAAGCGAAGAAGAACATTATTTGAAGCGATGCCAGAGGTAATATTTAAAGTAGCTTTCAAGGCATTGGAATGGAACTATTGCCATTAATGCAAAGGAAGAAAGAGTACTACATCTAGAAAGTTTTGCACCTTGAACTATTTAATAAGATATGTTACCTTGAGGAGCTAAAAAAAAATGAGGTAATGACTTGTACCAGCCTGATCTCTTGATTTCCACTAAAATTAGCAGTGCTAATTCAGGTTGGCAGAAGTGTTAAAAATTGTGCTGTGTTTTGTGCCTCATCAGCATTATGCCCAAGATTGCATAACTTGCTACTGGTGTGGGTGAGGCAGAATGAACACAACTTGGATTCCAAACCCTGAGGTTGTTAGAGGAGCTGGCAGCTGGGAAAAGGCTTTTGTAACTGAGGCAGATACATTGAAGCTGTTCAGATACAAATGGGGAATCCTATAGTGTCACTCCTACAGTGAGGTTTTGAAAGTATGATATACATCAGATCAAATTATGGCTTATGTCCAAGTATAAGCTAAGAACAATCATTTGAAAAGGATCCACATGTGAATTCTCTTTTAATTGCTTTTTTTTTAGGGTGAGGATGAGCTTTGATAGCCAAAATTGAGATGTTATGTTCTCTAGCACTCAGAACTACTTGTACCTTTTAGAATTGTTGTATATTGCAGGATAGTATTGCTGTTGCTTGGGAGTGCAGCAGCCAGTGAAAGACAAATGTTAGCTGCTTAAAGGAACTCTTGAAAGAATTCCCACACTCTTCCAGATTGTGGGAAATGAACTTGATTAAAAAGGGTGTTTTATTTCAATTGATTTGTTTTGTTTTGTTTTTTGTTTTGTTTTTTTGAGGACTCCAATGACTTTTCCCAGTACCAGCTTAGGGGTTTGCTTAAAAAAAGCAACCTCAATCGGTGCATAGAAAATGTGCAAAAAGAAATGAATCAACAGCACTCGGGTGAAATCCAAACACAATATGAAAATGAAGGTGGTTTTGTGAAAGAAGTGGAATCAAGGAGGGTGGTCTCTGAAGAGACTTCTCACTATATTCTGATAAAGGGTATGTCAGGTCTTAATCTTGCAAAACCTATTGTTTGGAGTGTGCACTCTGGCAAACTTAAAACTGGCAGTTTTAAGAAAAACCTGAGTATTGTTTATTGGTGCATGTAGCCAGTACTTTGTATGAAATGTGCATTTATGTTATACATCATGAACTGTGGTCTGTAAGCCTGTAGAAAAGTGGTTTAATAATCTTTGTGTAATGATGTTCATTATGTGAAATGGAATGTTTATAATGTTTGTACACAAAACTTTCTTTCAGGTATTCAAGCAAGAGAAGCTATGAGTAGAGACTTGGAAACTACTGCAGGACCCTCATCAAAAGTGCATGAATTGACTAAATTAAATAAAATCAATGAATCTCCTGCTAATGCAAAGCTGTCAGCATCTGACAAGATGAAGACAGAGGAAGATGACAAAGTGGTGGCAGCACCCCCCTCTCCTCGGACTTTGCTTGCTATCCAGGCTGCCATGGAAAGCAGCTCAGATGAAGAACTGGATGCAGGACAACTGAACGTGGACCAGTTTGTGTCAGAGAAAGGCAGTGTGTCTCCAAGAACACTGCGAGCAATTCAGCAAGCTCTGAGTGAAGATGATAAAGGGGAGGAAGATATTACTGCCACATCTGAGAGCATGCTGTCAGAAAGACCAGAAGGGAAGGATTTTCTGCTTAGTAGCTCAGATGAGGAAGAGCAGATTCATGAAGTTAAGGAGGGAAAAAACATTCCTACAGTTACAATTCATTCATCAACCCAAGTGACTATGCAAGGTGCTGAATTTAAGAGTCAGGAGTTGGAAAAAAGTCATACTACACCCAAAGACACTGATATACTCAGAGATGAAAATTATTCTGCTGTTGAAAATACTAGAAAAGGCAAAGAAGATATCAACAAGGAAGAAAATAATTCAGAAAATCATATTGCACCCAAGGACACCAGTATATCCAAAGCTGAAACTTACATTGACAATACTACAAAAGACACAGAAGATGTCGACAAGGAAGAAAATGGTTCCAAAAATCGTATTTCACCAAGTGATACCAGTATATCCAGAGTTGAAAATTATTCTAATATTAATAATACTAGAAAAGACAAAGAAGACTTTGACAAAGAAAAAAATGGTTCTAAAATGGACTTAAAGTCTCTGGGAGATAAGGATATGAATTTGCGTTTACAGAAGCCAAACTGTTCTCCTGTGCAAACTAGTATAGATGCTTTGATTCATGCAGAAACAATAGATCTTTCTAAAAATGAGGAAAACTTGAAAAGTTCTGAAAATACACAGGAAGTAATTTCAAAAGCAAGGGAGAATGTATCTGAGGATATTAGATTTTTTCCGGAAGCGAGAGATCCTGAGGAGGAAAGAGAAAGGGTATCAGAGTCTGAAGACAGTGATTCTGATGGTATGTGCTTTTTGATTGTGTAAAAGGATAAGAAAGTGGGACAATATTGTATTTCTAGTCAGTTGAAGGTAACCTTTTCTCTTAGTAAGAAATGCTTAAAAATGCGTCCACTCTCACATATATGTAGGAGGCAGGAAGAAAATCTGAGCTGTGTTTTTCCCCTTGGTGTCACATTTTATCATTGAAATCTGAGTATAGAATATGGAGAGTCAGGAAAGCATGTTGTGTATATTGAATTTTACTGGTGTATTAACCAGTCAGCCACTTGCTTTGTGTAATTTCACAACCCTTATATTCATTTGCTGCATACAGAAAAAAAAGAAGTCACTGCCCAAGTTAAAAATGTGTACAAGTCTCTGTTTTCCTTTGATAGGAAGCTTTATTGAAGTGGATGCTGAGGTCACTAATGAAGCTGAGTTTCTTACTAAATATGATGAAAAAATGGATGATGACTTGACACTTCCTGAAGTGGAGACAGACAGATCTGATGTTTCAGACTTGCAGAAAGAGTCTGATAAGGAGCAGCTGGGAAACACTCAGAATGTTGAAAGAGAAGCTGATGGTAAAGATGCAGTGGATGAGTGGCAAGACATCAGTTTGGTAACTCATTGTTTCTTGTTTTGAGCTTGTAATGGAGTGCTTTGTCTCCAAATAGTTGTTAAGGAATACTATTGAACAGCTGCTTATTGTTTCATTGCTTTCTCATAGAGGTATCTAATTGTATGGGAGCTGATCTTTCTTTAAAGGTGGTTAATCATAATCTCCCAAAAATCCAAGGAAGAATTCAAGATTTTGGCAAATTGATGCCTAGACTATCTCTGGTCTTCCAATTTGCTGCATTAGAGAAGCTATAACAACTTCCCAGTGTGAATTAATGGAACATCTACTACTAGAATAATTGCAGTTGGTGACTTTTGTGCTTTACTTTACTAAGTATAACTGAATTGTTGAAATAATAAAAATCTTGGTTTATATTTTCAGGAAGAGCTAGAAGAATTAGAAAAGGACCTTTCTGTTGAGCAGAATGTGCTTCAGTCTCAAAAACAGCAGCAGGAACGTGTTGCTGCTTCTGTAACAGGACAGATGTTCTTGGAAAGCCAGGTAGTATTTATTGAGTCATTTTGATTTGTTTCCTTCCTTCACACCAGGCATTTACTCAAAAGCTGTTAGTAATTTTGCTTAGTTATAGGTCACTTTTTCCATCTTAGGAGTTTGTTTTCTTCAGTTTGCTTGATTTAAAATATTGAAAGTGTTGAGTTAATAATGAATTCCAACTATTTTAAGTAAATGTAATATTAAAAAATAATAATATAGTTACAGATAAATCAGTATATCTTCTAAGCACCAGCTTTTAAAGCTTGGGCCAGTTTGATCTCTGCCTGTTTTTGTGAAAGGTGCAAAATGAACAAAAAAACATTAGGAAGCTATGTTCAGCAGCAAAGAATTGATGCAGTCTGTGTGTTAGATAAACTGTGATTTTCCCTAGGGATTAAAAGGTTGAAAAATTACAAGAAGTCTGTATGTTTATGCCCTGAGAAAGCAATTTGAAGGGATCTCATCAGTAATGCCTGAATAAGCCTGTTACTTCTGTGTCAGTGTTCCGAGGTTTAATACAATGTGTTTGGGTTAACAAATCCATAATATAGCAGACTAGTGATAGTGTCTGTGATGTAATAAACTTATGCTAGCAAATTAATTCTGAGAAATATGTAAATGCTTGTAGTTTTTTTTCTTAATGGGACAGTTGAGATAGTTTTAAATTATATTTGATCTTGGTTAAATATTTTCACATACTTGTTTTTTCAAGTGATTTTTTTTAAAGGCCAGTAGATTGCTTTTGTAGTATTATGTGCTGTGTAATCATGGGCACCGTTATAGTTGTAACCCTTTTGATCTTGTGCTTTTATTTTTAATTACTGTAAAAACTAAAATTCTTGAGACGGATTTTGGCAAGCCTCAAAAGCCATCTGAGTGAATACCATAGTCCAGACCTGTTTAACTAGCACAAGCCTAGAAACCTAGTGTGTGTGGGATATTTAACTGAGGTTGTGTAATGTATCCCATAAAAGCAAAAATACATAAAAATAGGGGCATATCAAAACACTATCCAAGGAATGATTGACCTTCCTGCTGTTTCCTGCTTGTTATGAATGTTTCTTATATGCTTTCATACTACTTTCTTAGTTGAAGTGATGACTAAATTTTTTTTAATATGATTTTTTTTTTAATTTTACTCTTTATAATTAACCTGCATCTTTCTTTCATGGAGCCCACATAATTGTAATGCATGGAATGTCCTCCTTGCTGTGCAAAACAATACCTAAGTATGCTAGTGTGATTGAGATGGCAAGTTCTCAAACTGTGTGGTAAAAGTGTGCTCAAGTAGTGCTTGACTCATATGGCACTGTTTGCCTGAGAGGAGTTGAGTGGGGATTCCCCCTCGCCTTAACCGAGCTTGACACTTTTTGCCAGAAGTTTAAGCTTTGTTGTCAAATATTAAATAACTCCCAAGTGTGAACCTAGCAGTTCTGAGTCCAGCAGAAGTGTGTTAGAAGTTGACTCTTCAGATGGATTATTGACTGTTTTCCTTCCACCCTGCAGGAGCTCCTCCGTCTGTTTGGCATTCCGTACATCGAGGCTCCGACGGAGGCAGAGGCTCAGTGTGCCTTATTGGACCTCACTGATCAGACCTCTGGGACCATCACTGATGACAGTGATGTTTGGCTCTTTGGTGCACGACATGTTTATAAAAATTTCTTCAGTCAGAACAAATATGTAGAATATTATCAATATGTTGACTTCCAGAACCAGCTAGGTAAGCCTCAGGTATTGATTTGTTAAACACAAATAAGACAACTCTGTATTTTCTACAGAATGTTGTGTCTCTTATTCAATGCTGTTCTTTGGAGTGTCTCTAAAGCCATTCAGTTATGTTGCTGTTTCACTGCCAGATGATCCCCCTGAGTTTGCAGACCACCTGCATTTAATATACTGAGTTGATGTAATAATCATCAAGGCTGGAGATATGAACTATTATACCAGGTTCTGGGTAAATATTAGCATGACTTTTCTGATGTGGTGGGAAAATGATATTCTGATGTCATCAGATTTTTAGTCTTCTGGAAATAGAAGTTAGTTTTGGACATACTGAGATGTAATATATTAAAAGAGCATTTGAAATATGGGTAAAACATTTATCATATAGTTGACACTAAAAGATTTTTTTCTTCTATCTGATTGCTCTTGAGCTGGTCTAATCGAATTGGTGCCAATTTTGTTGAACTACTAAGCTTCAGTGTCACATAGAGTGTTAGACAAAATATGAGCCAATTTAAAATTCTTATTATGTCTTGAGCAGAACTCTTTTAAAAACTGTTTTGACATTTTCAATTTGAGAGGCTTTGAATTGGTAGCGTGTAAAATTTCACAACATTTTTATGTGGTGAAAAATGTAGCTTTGGTTTCTTCCAACAAATTGAATGAAATATTTTTCCCCTACTCAAATATGCTACTGTAGCTTAATTGGAAAGGATTGCTATAAAAGCTTGTCTGTGATTTTTAATGTGATAAGCCAAATCTTTATTTATTTATTGGAAAAAAATAGGTATCATCAGTCTTTATGTCACATTCCTCTGCAGTCTTGTGCTTCTCCTTTCCCATGCATTGCAGAAATTACTCTATCTGGACAGCTGATGGATATTGTGACTTGCATGATGATGATCTTGCTTTATGTGTTTAGACTCACATCCCTCCTTTTCTGCATGGAATTTTTTGATTTTTCTTTTTTTTCTTCAAATTTAAACTCTTGAAGCTGGTCACTAAAAATCAGTCTGGTTGCCTCAGACCTTATAGCCTATCAAATGGAAGTGGTCAGCTGAGTTCTTCCTTCTTTCTGGCTGTTTCATGGACTCTTCTGGTCTGTGTAGTAACTGTACCAGCACAGAGCAAAAGGCTCCCAGTTGAGGAACACTTCGAGGGAGCAGAGGCATTGGTATTATGAACTAGAATTCAGACAGAATGTTTTTATTTGATTCTGACATTACTCAATTCAGGTCATTAGATGAGAACAGGACAGTAACTGGATGTAATAAATGTAAAAGAAAAAATTTTTAACAACCCTGAATTTTGAAATTACAGAATCACAGAATTATTTAGGTTGGAAAAGACCTGAGATCATCGAGGCCAATGTTTGTCTGATCACCACCTTTTCACCTAGATTATGGCACTGGGTGCCACATGCAGTTGTTTCTTGAACACTTCCAGGAGTGGTGACTCCATCACCTCACTGCACAGTCCATTCTAATGTTTAACAATCCTTTCCATGAAAAAAATCCTCCTGATGTCCGTTGTAACATTTTCATTTTGGCAAAATATATTTGCCAAATTAGCACAATTATTGGTGCTTGAGCTAGAAGAAGTATATTGATATTGCTCCAGAATATAACTTAGCAAATTCTGATATTGAATTAAATATAATTTTATGAAGTTAATGCCTTTGTGTTCCTTTCAGTTTTTGCCTTTCTGATATTTTTTATTTTCTAAGATAATAAATGCTGAATCCATACACTCTTTTCCAGGGCTGGATAGAAGCAAGCTAATTAATTTGGCATATTTGCTTGGAAGTGACTACACTGAGGGCATCCCAAATGTTGGCTTTGTAACAGCGATGGAGATTTTAAATGAATTTCCTGGGCATGGCTTGGAACCTCTCTTGAAATTCGCGTATGCTTCTTTGTGATTTGCTTTTTTGTATCTCCATATTATGATTATTAGTAAATATGCTTTTCTATTCTGTTCTTTTTTCATTGACCATCATTAATAGGACTAAGTAGGCTGTAAAATAATGACTCCATTATATCGCTGTTTGGAATGAGGTAGATAAGGTGACAAGTTGATGTAGCAATCACAGAAATAAAGATAGCAGGACTGCTGTAGAACTGTGCATCTGCTCAGAGTTGATTGGAGAGCTGGATCCAGAGTGGAGCAGAGGTTCATTCTCCCTGGGTTGGTGAGAGGTTACTGTATCTTTCTCATAGAGAAAGGGAACCCCATTGAGGAATGGGTGACCTGGAAGGAGAGAGGCAGGTAGGGTGTGGGCAAGAACAAGATTTGAAGAGGGCCAAGGCAGCTGTATTGGATGGTTAGAAGTTTTTTTTTTCCTTTCTTTTTCTTGCATACCAAAAAACTTCCAATTATAGCTTATTGTGTGTGGAACATCCTCTGCAAGTGAGGCTGAAGTTAGGGCTTTAGCAGCTTATGGGGAATCCAGGTGATATTTGCTACCATGGCTTACAATAGCTGCACTTAATGTTTTGTCTTACCTGCTTTTAAAATTTTTTTTCTCCCTTTGGCCATCTTTCATTTGGACATTTCCTACATCATCTCTTGTGATAATTGTGAAGTAGGGAGACTAAGGCTATTGAAATCAGCATGGTGGCTCTTGATATTTCATATTTTTTTAATGAGGCACATGAGTAATTTTCTCTGTTTTTCAGTGAGTGGTGGAATGAGGCTCAGAAGAATAAGAAAATGAGGCCTAATCCACATGACACCAAAGTCAAGAAGAAACTGCGGGAGCTCCAGCTTTATTCAGGTTTCCCAAATCCAGCTGTGGCAGAAGCATACCTGAAGCCTGTGGTGGATGAGTCAAGGGGTTCATTCACCTGGGGAAAGCCCGATGTAGAGCAGATCAGAGAATATCCTTTCACTTGTTAGCTAAAAGTACTCAAGGTTGGTAAGGAGTCAGTAATGGAGTCACAAGTTCTTAACATTTCTTTGTTGTGAGGGGCCCCAAGCCCTATCTGCCTGTGCTCCCCTAAAATGATACCAGCTCTGGAATAGAAGGGAATGCAGCCATGCACATGTGGCAGTCAAGGCTGCTCTGCCCTCCTGAGAGAGTGGGCTGCCTCACTTTGCACACAAAGAGAATCTTGTAGCTGAATCTTGAGGCTTGTTGTGATACTGTATTTCTGTAACTTATATTTCTGTAACTGTCCTGTGCCTGTTTCTCCACTTGAACTGGATTGTTGCACAGTCCCTTTTTGTGTTTGCCATTTTTCACAAATAAGTCTTGAAGTCTAGAAAGAAATGGTCTTTCAGTCTGCACTTTATCCCTAGTTATTCCCTGCATTTCTTCCAATAAAGTCTACTTTTTGCTTCAGTTGCAGTCTGAGCTGCAGTGAACTATTAAAAAGTAGATGGTAATAAATGCAGAGCTAATGGTGTTTTAAACAGTAAATGAAACTTCCAGTTGGTGCAATTGTAAAAAGATGTTTTTATAGGCATTTTGTGTTATAACAATACCATTTAGCCAAAATGAGTTCTGTCTTCGCTGAGAAAATGCTTTGGAAAATGTTGATATTAGAGAAAAAGTTCTGCAACTAATGGAGATGTAACGGCATGTGATATGTTGTTTTAATTGAGAATCTTTTGTCTGATTTTGTAGTAGAAAAAGCTTTGAAGTGGAGCAACTTTCCTCCAGACATTGTTTACTTCAGGAATTTTCGTTTTATATGTTTTCAAAAATTTTGTAAAGTTCCTTAACTTTCTGCACATTCTGCAAGGATCACTTTGGCTGGACTAGGACAAAGATAGATGGAATTCTTTTGCCTGTGATGAAACAGCTGAACTTGCAGCAGGTGAAAATCTACCTGTAGTTTAAGGGTAACTGGAAAACTGTGAGAGAAACATTTTAAAAAGAACAGCAAGACTTTGAAGTAAAATATCTTTCTCAGAAGCTGGGCTTTGGCTCTTAGCTTTTTTATGTATTTATTTTTTTAAAGTCACTAGGCTTGCTTCTCTAGGCTTCATTTCTGTATGATTTGAGTGTGCTGTGAGGGACTCTGTAATTTCAGATGTTGGTTTCAAGTTTCCTTGCCTATCAAGCAGCTATCTCAAGTCCAGGCTGCTGTTTTTTCTGGATACAGTCAAGGTGCAGGTCCCTCAGGAAACTTCAGTACTTCTAGAAGACTGTATTCTATAAACACTTAATACAGTCTGTATAAAAGTGCCCCTGAAATTTTGGTGGAGTGATGCTGCCCATTTGATGCTGTGTGCACATCCTTTGGGGATGAGTGCAGACTGAACTGTTGAGCAAGTGTCTGTTAATAATACTACTCTAATTTTCAAGTAAATATTCTGTCAGCTTTATTAGCACTTGGAAGTGAATAGTAATGCCTGCTGTGTTAGCTGTCAAAGTGGGTTGTAAAATTGATTGCCAGTGTCAGATTCTTTCTTCCCTTTGCCATACACAAGATAGAGACATTGTCTAAACCAGTGTTGTAGGTTCTCTGTATCACTGAGTGGAATGAAAGCTCTCTAGTTATATACATATACTTTCGGGTTGACTGGAATATTCTTTGGAAGTGTCTGTCTCTCGTAGACAATTTTAGGGAAAAAGTAGAGGACTGGCTTAGCCTATACAAAAAGCCTAGCTGTGGTTGAATAGCACAAATCCATGCTGGGTGACAACTTATTTCTACTCTTCAGTCTTTGTACTGTAGCAGCATGTGGTGCAATGAACTTGAGTCAAAAGCCTGCATGTTCTTGCACTTGGAGGCACAAATGCAAAGTGCACTTACAGCATTGACTTAGTAAACATTCTACTTTAACAGCTGGAAGCTAAGGATGTGTTTGTAAGGACATACTTAAGAGCACTACAGAGATTCTCTCAATTAGGATTGACAATAGCAACATATGTCTAATCACCAGCAGCATAATATTTATGAAATCTCACTGGAGTTTGCTAATTATTAATTTCTGTAAAGGTTCTTATTGCATAATTTATTATAAAGTATGGGTATTACTATAATGATGCATCTTACTGTTCACATCTATGTGCACGTGTATTAATTTCATTGCTCCTTTGTCCTGCTTTAGTTTCAGATGCTTTATAATGTGGCTAACAACTGAATTCTCATTACAGAAACATTCAACTGTGTTTCTGTTTCATTTTTGATAGACTCAGCTTCGAATTGATTCATTCTTCAGACTAGAACAGCATGAAAAACAAGCCATTAAAAGTCAGAGACTGCGCAGAGCTGTGACTTGTCTGAAGAGAAAGGAAAAAGAAGCAGACAATGAAGTTCAGGAGGCCACTGCTGTTATGGAGATGGAACTTAAACAGCCTGGGGAAAGGAAAGGGGAAGGTACTGCAGATGGTGCAGATCGTGCTGCAGCAACAAAAGTACAGAGTGGAAAGAAAAGAAAACATTCAAATTCCAGAAAAGAATTTTTATATGGAGGTGGTTTTGTTGGAAATTTGCATCTTTCAGAAACTTCTGGTGAATCCTCGGTGGAGGAATCCAAAGGCAGAGATTTAGGCAAGAGCAAAAGGAGGAAAAACATGTCTGCAAATGAGGCAGCAGACCATAAAGAGAAAAAAGGGTGCAGTAGCTCAAGTGGTGAGGATGAAGACCTGGGAAATGTAGTCATGGTGACTGCCAAGCCTGTGTTTGAAGGCAGAAAGAAGAAATCACGGAGCAAGAGAGGAATAAGAAAGAAAATGTCTTAAACAAAAAAAAAATTAAAAAGACTGATTGTTCTGACTTGAGCTTTGTAAATATTCTAATGAATTCTTTATAAAATGTAATAAATTATCCATATTTATAATGTATCTTGTCACACATTTTCTGTCCAGAACTTAAATAGAAGTGATTCTAAGCGATGAAAACACTAATTTTAGCATATTTACTCAGAAACACCTAGATTGCACTTAATAGAAGTTTTCTGGCTTCAGATTTTAAAATTGAGCCAAAACATGTTGTTTATTTATTTTCATTCTAATTTATTTGATAGAGCTGTTAAAATCACCTGCAATCTGTTGCTTCCTTAACTTCAAATTTAAATGAAATTCTGAAAATTACTTAGGTTATTTCTAGTGTTACAAGAAATAAAATAGGTTCAATGTTTTGTTTGCTTTTCTTCTTCCCCTCCCTAAGCCTGTCTTGAAAGTTTTGTGCCCAAAGTAATATTGTTTATTGAGGAGAGATGATGCAAACCCTCAAAAAATTTCAAGGAAAAACGTACAGTACAATAAGTCCCTCTGTAATCTGAAGTGCAATAATTTGTTTATGTTCTGATTGTAAAAGACACATTTCTAGGGTTAGAGGTTCATGACTGTATCCAAAGACAATATTTATTTGCAAAGGTGGTGTTCAGAGGTATCTACTGGTTGTAGCACTCAGGTTAATTTGTGTGGGGCGATACACAGCTCAGATTTGTCACGTGCCTCTCTTCTCTGAATGTAGAATTTATTTCCAGCTCCTGGGTATTAAGGAAGAAAAGCACAGCATTCTACCCATCTTATTTGTGATCTGATGTTACATTCTTGCCTTTTTTTTCAGTCTTCTCATTTGAAATGCATTTCTCATTGTTTCATCCAGTGTTGGAAATCCAAGTCCATGCATTGAAGTTTCGTATGACACATTATCTTCCCCTAAATGGGTGAGGGGCTGAGGTGAACTGAGTGGGATTTGGCCATTACAATTGCAGGGAGTCTAAAACTTCATGTACAGATTATACTAGGTGAAAATCATCCCTTTTGATATTTCTTTTCTAATAGATTATAATATTTTAAGGAAATTCTCAGTCTGTCCAGCCAGTTAATAACACTATTTTATAAATCACTTAGCATTACTGAATTTTACTTGAAAAATGGGTATCAGGTCCTGGTGAGTTTTTTATAAATGTAGAAGAGCTCCCTTTGGTTTCTTCTGTAGCTATGGTACAGAGACTCTCTTTTCTCTAGGGCTTGGTTAATGTTTTGGTACAATAATTTATTATTTTTTATAATGCTGAGAAAACCCAGTAGAGGTTGAAATCTAATTTTTCTAAAAAATATGTGAAGTGAGAGATAGATCCTGTCCTGAATTGATGACAGTCTAAAAAAGAGATAGCTGTGTTTGGTCCCATGACAGTGTTTGCAATCTGTTGAGTGAATGGACATCTTGGATAGGGAGGAGGGGTATGTTTATATCTATGCAGGGTGACAGCTGTGTCGTGGGCTTAGGATTTTGGGGGTTGTGTACCTTGTTACAATTCTGCATTCCAACGGGAGCGTGCATTCCTATACTGCAGCTGCAAAAGAACCCCTGCCCCTTCATAAACGTTTCTCTCGGAAAACCCTCTTGACTCTGAAGAATGACTTTGTGCTCTTCGGTAACTTTTTTGTAACAGTGAGGAGTTGCCAGCACCTCGCCACTGTTTGTTTTGTGAGCAGTGCTCCCAGGTTGGTTGCTCTGTGGTTGGAGCTCCCTTGAGTGGGTGCCTCTTGCTGTTACACAATTGCTCCCTTACGTAAGGGCTGCGCGGTGCCCTCTTTGTGCTCGGGCTGCAGCTGTCGGGTTTGTGACTGCTCCCGGTGTGGCGATGTTGGCAATGTGTGACACAGGCTCCGGAGCACGCCTTTGCCTGCGGCTCTCTGGGGAGAAGCCACCGGCAAGATAAGGACTCCGCTGTCGGAGCACCATCTTTGGGAAGCTGTGAGAGATTCAGGTAACATTGTCCAAAATGCTGACCAAAATGCGCTGGATGCCAGTGGTGTTTCACTTGTCTGTGTCTTGTCTGCCAAATTAGTTTGGATCATTTGCTTTAAACAGTGTGACTGAGCTGTTTTGTGCTGTTTTGTCACTTGTAGCACTCCTGAATGCCCATGTTGGACTATTTTAGGTTGCTGTGTAGTTCATTGCACCTCAGGATATTTTTAGAATGATATAAAAAATGTAGAGGACCACAAAATACAAAGGCTTTGTCCTGTAGGATGATTTTACCTTTTATTTTGTATTCAAATGGGAAGAAAATTCATCAGTTTTAATACTTCTGATGTAGACAACAAGCTCATGAATGTGTGTGACATTTTTGCTTAGTATCCCTGTAGTTCCTTATGCTACTTTTTTTCTGAAGATGCATTCAAAGACTTTGAATCCCACTGAGTCTCTTTTCTGTTGCCTGTCTAATGATGTTGCTATTGCTAAGTTCATGTATAGACATAAATATAATGACAATATTTTTGTTCTATGTGCTATGGTGACATGTAGAAAGCCCCCAGGTTATTTTCACCTTCAAACGGGATAATGACTGCTGGTATTGTGGTAGTAAAGTTAAACATTAAACATGTGTGCCTTTTGTAGTGTGAAGTCAAGAGAGTAAGATGCATCCTCTCAAACAGAAGAGAGGTCTTCCATACTGTCCTCTTTATCCTGAAGTTTTGAGAGAAAAATCTGCCCAAGACTTTGCACTGTGAGGACAATTTGATATTCAGAATATATTTTTATTTTGATTGTCCTTTCTTTTTTTCTTTTATTGTTTGGTCCCATTATGGAGAGATACTCTTTTAGTAATTGCCTTATTTAATTGCATCCCTGTTGGGTGATTAGACATCCATAGATTATTAACTATGTGCTGCCTGTAACCATCCTGGCAAAAATCATTCAAATATCCACGAGTGGACATTTAAAAATCATATCAAAGTATCTAAAATAATCAAAGCAATGTGGGTTTTTTTTTTTTTTCTGTTTTCTGTGAACTCAGTGTTCTTTCTGATTGTAAAATATCAAGAATTGGAGACTGTTGGTTATCTGTCTGCCTTTCTGCAGACAGCTGAAAATTGCATTGTCCTCTGTCCTGCTTTTCCTACTACTTTTTTCTCCAGCATGTTCTTTGTCTGTTCATATAGGCACATATGCTTTCTGTTCAGCATGTTATTTGTAGATCCTGCTCCCTTATTCTCATGTGCAGCTTTTACTATTAGATTGCTTCCTTTCCTTCCAAGCCAATTAATTCAAACAAGATTAGATCATATAGGTGCAATTTTTCTTCTCTTTCAGGAATTTGTTTACTTTCAATCCTTTATAAGCCTACCAAACCTGATTTTAATTGATTCTAACTTTAAAATTCCATAAAATAGTTCTTAACATTAATCACAGCTTTTTTGGGTTTTTTTTTCTTTTTTAATTCTGTTCTTTTTCTTCTGTGAGAATATAACAGTTGAACTAGTTTGCTGTCTTAGTCTTTTATGCCTTGAATATTGATGCTTCTATGTCTTCATGTCTGTACTATCAATAGAAGTAAATTGTAGCACAATACATATAATTTTTTTTAAATGAAGCTTATATGTGAAAGAAGAAATTAATTTTATTGAGACAGACTTGTGTTTCTTTGTCCTAGGGTGGCATAGTATGGATTTGACATCATCACAGCATAATCATCTACAAAATCGATGGGTCAGAGAATTTGAAAGACAAAAAGGTAAAATGTTTCTTATTTCTCTATGTTTCCCTGTTACACTTAAGAATATTATTAAGTATAAGGAACAAAGTGTCTTGCTGACAATGAGCCATCTTCTAATTAATTTTTTTCTGAAGAACTGTGTTTATGGCGTTTGTATGGAAAATGCAACAGAGAGCACTGTTGTAGTATGCCAGCAATGCACATGGTATTTCAAGTGTGTTGTACCTGCATACTCTTGTCCTGGCAGTTTCCTGCTGGTGCCTGGCATCTGTCCTCCGGTTACTTGCCTGTGTCTGGTTCCAAGGAATGAAGCTGTGACTACGATCAAGCTTTCCAGAGAGGTTTGCTTACAGGCTCAGTTAGGAAAATTGGTTATTACAAGCTTGATTTCTTTCTAGACAGCCTCAGACCCTACCTTCAAATACCTTCAGGGCCTGTTGGCAGTGTTTCCTCTTAAGTATTTTCATGGCTGCACATCTTTGAGGATTCTAAAGCTTCATAAATAGTCCCCTTTTTAGTGGTCACCGAGAGTAGGCAAGGTATTAGGACAAATGCGTATGTTTTGTGATGGAGTCTTATGTTCTACAGCTGAGTGCAAGAGGAGATTTGAAAAATTATTTTTCATAATTTTTTTTTTAAAATCTCAGCTGAATTTTGGTCAATGTAAAGCCAGGTAGTTCTGGTCCATATCTATAAACATGAGTCTAAGAGAATGAGGAGACATGAATAGAAAATTGTATATCTTTACAAACTTTACAGACTTTGCCATCTTAAATTCTCTGCCAGGTTCTGGAGGTGGAAGGGTGCTGAACCTTATGCATGGTGATTTGCCTGCTCGATTACTCTGAGCCTGTGCCTTCCTTGTTCTCATCTTTTTTCTCTACTGCTTTCCCCATTCCTATTTCATTATTTCACTTGCCTAGTCTCAAAATGTTTAGCAGGGTTCTTATTCCAGTTTGGTTTCTTTGCAAATTTCAGTCATAGGATCATAGACTCACAAAATGGTTTGGGTTGGAAAGGACCTTAAAGACCATCTAGTTCTAAACCCCCTGCCATGGGCAGAGACACCTTCCACTAGACCAGTTTGCTCAAAGCCACATCCAACCTGGCCTTGTAAACTCCCAGAGATGGAGCATCCACAGTTTCTCTGGGCAACTTCTTCCAGTGCACCACCCTCACAGTCTGAGCTCTTTATATTTGGTGCCTTCCCTTTTGCTTATTGATTTACTTGTCATACATTCTCCTGTTTAAAACTTCTTATTTTTGTTTGTGATTCCCATTACTACTGGCTCTCAGTTTACAGGTCAGTCTTCACCCAGTCTGATCATTCCTTTTGTGGCTTTAAACAATCAATTCTCCACACTTGCATTGTTAGATGTGTCTCTTTCTTTCCTCACATAATTTCTCATATTAGCTTTAACTCTCCTTGGCTAAATGTTTCTGAGACCAGATGCTACCACTCCTGTCTTAATTTCTTGGGATACTAAATTGCTTTACCCTAGTTGCATTATGTAAATTCACCCCAGAATAATTTTATCTCTGAGACAAAAGGAGACGAACTAGTTTGCAAGATGTACTTGTCCTTGACAGTCCATCGTCTCACTTCACTTGGCCACAGCTCAGTTTTTAATCCATAAATATCTGAGAAAATGCTGACCTAGTAACCTTCTCGTAACTCCTGACATTTTAGAAGGAGCACACTCCTACTTGCCTGCCTGACAGATGTCCTAATTGATGGCAGTTCCTGCCATCATTTCAAGCATCTTGGTGGAGTCCAGAGCAATGCCTTAAATGGGACATATTTGGAATGGAGCCAAGAGAAAAGCATCCTAACCCTGTAACTTACAATTTCAGAAAATTCATCTGGGAAGAGGTAGTGACGTAGCATCTCATTCATATTTCTTGGGTTGCTTCTAAAGATATTTCTTATCTCTCATTCTCTTCCACGCTGACACATTTTCACTGTCCTCAAAGACTTTGTTGTAAAATGTTGAAAACATCCTGGGACCTGAGTATGGACCCCAAGTCTGCCTCTTCACAATGGAGTGGCCATTTTGTAGTTGGACTTTTCCTTGCTTGGTCTCCTTCTAGCATGATTCTTGCAATCCTGGTTTCCTGATGGCCCACTTTATTAATTTAGCACTTTTCTGTTCTCTTTCTCTTCCCTCACTAAGTAGACACACTATCTTTGCTTAAGAAAGACATTGCTACACTCAAGTGAAAACTTCTTGTGTATGGATAGAACAGAAGTTGGAGGCAACACTCAAATAATCAAAGCATACATTACCTTTGTAGGGAAGTCTGTAAGTTATTCTTCCCCCTCAACCATGTGCCCATCTTTCCTATTTTCGCTTCTTTAGCCTTTGCAGTAGGTGTGTTTTGACAATAAATAATATATCTCAACTGCCACATGACAAAAGTAATATGACTGCATGGGTTGGTGTTGTTAGGTTACTTTCAGGTGCTTTATGCAAAGGAATATTTTAGAAATCCAGAATTCTTGGTAGGTGAATACTGACAGCATTTTTTTGGGTCTCTTCCTATCTGTCAGGAAGTTAACTGCCTTTTATAATGTACATTAGACCATCTAATTTAAGAACAGGGTCTGCTTTGTAGTCAAAGGGAAATAATTGAGTTATTTTTAGAAATTAAATAGCTTCTGAGCCTAGACTTGGAGATGTTTTCAATGACAGACAAACATGATGAAGTAACAAGGGAAGTACTTGACAAACATGAATTCATTGTGTGTTCAGGAGATAAAATGACTACAGTACTTCTATTTTCAGCCATTTAATGATTTTTAGATGACCTTTGACTTGGATAGGGCTGGGATATCAGTGGTGTAAATTGGAAATTGAAAACACACCTCTCAAGTCTGGGTAAATACATAGACTGGATACTATGAGCAAACCCTTCTTCTGTTCTTGTGTCCTCATATTCTGGGCTAACTGCATCTTGTTTCTTGGCTGGGAAGAGGCTGCCTGTGGGTGGCAGCTTTGTATTTCTGCATTTCAAAGTGTGAAGTTTTAAGCATTTTGTTACCCTGACATGGTATCTCAGATTAATAGACATAATACACGCCTTCATTGCCATCGCTTCAGCAGACTCAGCTTGTAATGATTGTAGTCGAATGCATACTCTTACATGATGATATCCCTTTCTGTAGGTAGAGGTGAAGTGAGGAGAAATTAACTGTGCAGTTTAGATTTACTGGAATGGTACTTTGCTTTATATTCTTAGAAAGATGTAGATTACACCTGCCTTCTGTGAGGTCAAGAGCATGATTAGCTTTCCCTCTTAACACCATCCTGTTAAGGCCCTTAGGCTGAAATGGAACAAAAGAGAAATAAGTGGAATGAAATAAAGGTACTAAAATGACACTGTCTGAAATTTAGGGACTACGTTGTGATTCAGGAATGTGTATGTTTCCATGGAGCCATCTGTTGTGCTTGTAGGACTAGGGCTCTGATCCTGACATGTCAGGAGCTCAGTGAAATTTCTGAGACTTCAGAGTCCCTTATTATTGTGACCTTTTTGTAGTTTTAGGGTAAGCTTGGTGTGACCCATTGGAAATACCCATATGGATTTATTGGGATACCTTCAGACGATTCCTACCAGTGGAGTAATAGATCTCCAATCATCTCCTAACAGTCACAAAACTGGTTGCAGGTTTGTTCCCTTACTGATCTTTTTGCAGGTATCCTCTTGACTTTGGGATATATAGATAGCTATAATATATATATATTTAATATAAGCAATATGTATTATATATATAATATCCAAATTATATAAATAAAATGCATCCTAAATATTTAGTTTGAATGACTCCACTCCTGTGTGTCCAGAGTGGAGGTTGATCTGAAGAGTCCTGGATATTATGAATTCTTGGAATCTCTTGGAAACTCTCTAGCATCAATCAGTAATATCAACACAGGTAGTCCTCCTTTGAGGAGGCAATTGCTGAGAAGTCATAGAGGAGCCATCTTCACAGCTGTTGATGCATGGTATTAAAAATATTTGTAAGGACAAGTCTAAATGGTAAACTTTAAATCTAAACTCTACAGAAGAGAGTATACTGCTTCTGAAGATCGGAGAATATGTTGCTGTAAGGCTGAACTTTGTCAGGTCAAGTTCACGCTGAAGTCTTGGATTTCATTCCTTTTGCCAGTTGGAGAAAATCCATCAAAGCAGGAGAGAAGCAGAAGATGACTGGATCTTATTTCCTTATGACATTGGACTGTGACACCATTTGTCCTCTTGAGACTGAGCAGAGTCAGGCCAACACTTGAAAGAGACTAATATGTTTTTTTATCTTCCATGTAGACTGCTCCCATGAATCAATGGGTAAAAATATTTCTTTTCTGAATGAACGCTTCTTCTAATCCACTAGCAAAGTACTTGGAGTATGTTTTGTTACTCTATGTGTTTTTTGTGAATGAGTCTGAAAATGGAGATATTGAGTGCTAGTATATTCTTCACAGCTTTCATGGTGGAAGGCTCCTTTTACTTTTTTAGTTATGTTTTAGTTCAGGAATCTAGATGGTAGTAAATTTTTTTTAATATAATTTTGATTT
>VZTB01013611.1:74188-200944 GCA_013397245.1 Thryothorus ludovicianus | reverse complement strand
TATATGCATGTGTAAGGAGTCTGTTGTAGATGCTCTGTGGCTATATTTACTATGAAACTTTGCTAAGCTTAACAAGGTAAGCAAATAGAAACTGCAAACAAACTGAACCAGAAGAAAAGGGGGTAAATCTATTTGTCCCTTTTGAACCCTAACGATAATTAATTCTTGTCAGAAATAATTGGCTATTGGGAGAATTTAACAAAGGTTGTTGTGGATTTTCTCTCACAAGCAGTCTTTATATCAAGATGTTTTTGTGAAGGACACATTTTATCTCAACCAGAAATAAGTCCAGTTATAAGCAGGAACTCATGCCATGTGTTGTGACAAATTATCTAATTGCTGTTGATCCTTCTGGCTGTAATAATTCACAGACTTATATGGAGGCATGTTGTAGCATTTTTTTTGTGACCCATAGAGCCCAAAGATCATAGTGAGCTGTGGCCCTTTAGGGAGAGTGCTTGAATGAATATTGCTCATTTGAACAGACAATTTTTTTGCATGCTTTTAAATGACAATTCATATTTAGTAAAGGGATTTATTTAGTTGATTTGTTTAATATGTTCATGGATTTCCTCCCCTACAGGCTCTTGTTCTGTGTTATTTTTTGGAAACTAATTCTAAACAATGCAATTTGGTTGACAAAAATGTGATTGAAATTGGAGCTGGAACTGGCTTGGTCTCCATAGTAGCCAGTTTGCTGGGTGAGTATGTGATATTTCTCTTATGCTCTTGGAAATACCTCTCAGATGGGTAGTGAAGGACAAAGGATGTGGCTTGGTTCTTCTAAGACACTGTTGTTTGAAAGCTTCCAAGAGCAAGAAACAGTAAATTCTAAATGGCTTGTTTGAAACATGCTTTTTTTTTTTCCTGGGAGTCTATTGATAAAATAAAGGAAGTCCCAGTAGATATATTGTCATTAAATGTGTTAAATTTGGGATCAAAATTAGAAATTAGTGGCTTCACAGCTTGTCAGTGGCAGAGAGATTGGGCAAGACATAGGTGTGACCAGTGCATCCCCTTCTTTTGACCAAACAGCTCTTGGATGCCAGGTCACCTTCTATCCATTTGTGTTTCAGTATTTTCCTTCATCAACTCGATCTTTCCGCTAAGACAGTTGTGTTTTCTCTCATGGCACACTATTCAACTTCAGGGGTAATCCAGGTCGTTCTGCATTTTAACAGAATTTTAGTTTTTGGTGGTCTGAGAAATCTTCTTGTGTGAAAAGGGGAGAACTTGAGGTAATGCTTAAATCTGCTGACTCCTTGGATTCAGTAACTGGTATTCATCAATCCCTAGTCAGCCGCTGTACTTTTAACCAATGTGATATCGAGAGACAGTAAATATTATAAGATAATAAGTAAGTATTTTAAGTATTATATAAAATTTCCCTCCACCAGCTGCATTTAGATGGCAATCTGTAGAGTAGAACTACAAGGAATCAAATATTTATTTTAAGTACAATGTCTAAGAGTTATTGGGAGCTTCTACATTTTTTTATTGCCCTCAGTAAGAGTTTCCTGATAAAACCAGTTCCTTGTGCAGTGGCTTTTGTGAATGGGCTCTTATCCAAGTCTAGATGTATATTCAAATATTATATTTGTTTTCTCTGTGTCACAGGTGCCTTTGTGACCGCCACAGATTTGCCAGAACTACTGGGAAACCTTCAGCACAACGTTCTCCAAAATACAAAGCAGAAATGCAAGCACCAGCCTTGTGTTAAGGAGTTGTCTTGGGGAATTGATCTGGAAAAGAACTTTCCCAGGTCTTCCTGTCACTTTGACTACATTATGGCTGCTGATGTAGTCTACCACCATCCATTCCTGGATGAACTCCTCCAAACTTTTGATCACTTGTGCAAGGATGATACCGTTATTCTGTGGGCCATGAAATTTAGGTTGGAGAATGAGAACCGATTTGTGGACAGATTTCAGATGCTGTTTGACTTAGAGATGGTTTCTAATTTTCCCAGTTTGAACATAGCCTTGTATAAAGCAATGAGGAAAGGAAGGATGAAAGCCAGACCTTCTAATCTGAAGGTCTGAAAGAGAGATACAGGGAGGTGACAGTTTCAGCTGTTCTGCAGCTTTTTCTCTCTTTAATAATTTCCATTTTAGTAGCTGCTGCCACTTACATGAATGACATTTCTAGAGATAGGTAAAACAAATCATCAGATTCCTAGTGCATTCCTATAAATTCCTAAATTCAATTTGCCAATAGTGTTATACACAGAAGAGATATATCTGTGACATTTTCTTGACTTTTATGTGCTAAGCTGACAACTCTAATAACTTTTACAAGTCTTACCATTATTGTTATGGGTCATATAATGAATATTTCCAAAAGTTTTCAGTTACAGCTTTGAACTGTCTCTTATAGGTATGAACAATTATTTTAAAATGTTGACTATAAATCTTTGTATTTAAAAGTTTTGGTGTTAAATCAGATATTTCCCCGTTCTCACTATCATGTTAATCTTTCCTTTGAATACTCTAATAGGACATTAAGTTAGCTGAAAAAACCTCACCACCTGGAAAACACACTTTTGTGACAAAGGGAGAGAGTATATTAGTTACTCCTAATGTAAAGATTATGCTATCATTTTTTATTTAAATTTAGGGATTCTTCAACACACAGCCATGCACATGAGGAAAGAGGGAGTTAAATGTTTTTTGTTGCTTGAACGAAGGTCTTGTTTTAGAAGCATACAACATATCACAGCTGCCCTTTACAAAGACTTCTAATTCTAGGTCTGGAGGTCTGACACTCCAAAAATAGATGGTTATCTGAACTTGAGGGAACAACAATGGAAAAAGGACAGTGGCCATCAAGAGAGGAGCTTTGCACTGCAGGTGGCTGGAGGCAGGAAACAAAACCAGCCTGTAATGGTGTGGCTGAGGCATGCATAAGCTTAGATATTTGTTTGGCTTTTTACTATAAGCAAATAAAATACTCTCCTCCTAGTACTGCATGCTCCTGTTTTCAGTGGCCTGTACAAGAGCTTTCTTTTGGGGAGATTAATAAAATTATTCTTCCCACACACCATATTTTCTGATTCTGTTTTAGTTGATTTTAAGACCTTCAAGCCTCTTTCAGGCTAAAGAAGAGAGCTTTTTCACATGTACTGTAACAGACAACTGCCCTAGTAATGTGGAGGCTCTGGGAACTGTCAGTATTTATCTTTTTAGCTCCTATTTGTATTCTCCCAAGGAATTTTTTATTGTTGACTTGTTGAACATACTCTTGTTTTTATCTTTGATTGTGGCAGACGCACGTTACTTATTTACTCTGGCACAAGGCTGGGGCAGAACTGTGGTAAATGTGATGGGGAATGTACTTTTTGTCCCAGCTGCACATTGGTGCCTGGTGTTAGAGGTGAAGTGTTGTAGAGAGGAGAGGCTGATCTGCCAAACTTTTCCAGTGGGAACTGGCTATGTCCTAGGGCATCCTTGGTGAAACACAAAGGGTGACCCTAGGATAAAACTGAAGAAATCAGTAGCATGTCTTAGCCCATAAGCAAAATGAAAATAAAGGAAGTCAAGTCTATTTTTCACCTCTCCTGCTGAGAAATCATGTGTGAGATTTTGGCTTGGAGTTTATTAGAGAAAAATCTAATCCTTATGGTAAATTTCCTGTGATAAAGTTTGTAGATAGAGGTAGAATCCTTTACTGGATCAACCAGAATAGCTAGAGAATTGGACTCTATACCAGCTAACAGGAAGTATTACCCCTCCTTGCAGATGTTACTATGCATGTGTCCTTAGATAAATATGGCTGTAGAAAAACAGACTGCAGAATGGAAATATTTGGAATTTTTTTTTCCATATTGTGTAATAGAAACAGTTTAGTGTAAAAGAATAAAGAAACAAAAAGGGATCTCTGCTATTGCTTGATTTCCTCTCCCTGCTTTCTGCCTCTTAACTTACTTTCAATCATCAAATCTACTGCAATTGTAACCATAATCCTTGTATCCAAAATGGCATCTGGGTCTACAAATGTTTCATGGGTAAATGGATTGGCTCTATAATTAGTGGAATGACCTTGTGAACTCCAAAATGATGAAGGCTAAAGAGGAAGACTACAGCAAAGTGGTTAAGTGTGATCACTTTTAAATAGCTGTCCAGTTGACTAGCCCTCCTGTTTGAGCCACAGACTGACCCCCACTGAGCTTCTGCTGACTTCAGCAGGAGAGGTGTTTGTCAAATGGAGTCAGGATTCAGCACTTTAGGCCCAACAGCTTGTTAATATGTACTGGAATGTAACATCAGCTCTCTTTCTCACAAGTCTGCCTAGCACTGCTGTGTGAAGCTTCCTGGGAAAGCTCTGGTGACTGGCTGCTCTATTGTACAGCCACCTTTTGTCCTCTGGTGTGATGGGCAGCTTATTAGCCATGACCAGTGGAGGGTGAGCTTGTATTTGGCATTTGCCTATGGAGTTTATTTCTGCTCTGTGAGAAGAAGTCTCACATAAATGTCAAATATAACTGACCCCTAAAGTCAGTCATAATTTTAATAACCACTTATTCTTTGTTCTAATAGCTCAGATAAAGGATCAAACTGTCATTCAGTGCATTATATTGCTAATACAGATGGCATTTGTAGCTGTAGTTTCTGAAAGGCAGGGGGCAAGAAGGTCAGTTAAATTTGTGGGTGAAAGAGCTCCACTTTTAAAGAATGCCAGAGAATCTGCCTATGCTGGTAGGGTTTTACAATCTCTTATAGGGTGTTATGATGATCAAACTAATTTCAAAGATAAATTTGCATGTATGGTATAGGTTCAATCCATTCCTTGGGTTTTATGTATTTCAACCCAAGAGCACCAACGTATTTAAGTAACTTGATAATATTTGCTAAATTTTCCACAAACAACATATTTTTCATAACTAAGCCTATCCAGTGCTAATATTTTCTGGAAGGGTTGTTTTAGTATAAAGTGTATGTGGAATTATTATGGTGATTTACTTTGCTGCTTCTTTTATGTTTTCATCAAGGATTTTTACAAATCTTTGCCTTTTTTTCTCTCAGAATTAAAGAAACAAACACTTTCAATATTGTAGAGTCTCCATATGGTCATATTGTGGTTTTATATCTCTCTAGCTGAATTTGTTTTGCAGCTCTGAGCGATTTGGTTTTGTTTGCATGATTACACCCACCCACTTGGGCTTTACCTCTTATAACAACTGTAAGAAAAAGCTGTAGCTGCTGAACATTTAGAAAAAAAAAAAATCAAATGACAGTACAGAGCTACTGTGCAAACCTCATTTTCATTTAAAAGCAGTAACGGAGCCCCAGCCTNTGGCCATTATACAAGCACTGGTCAGTGCTAGGTGAGCAAAAAAGACCAAAGAATACCACATGTGTCCTCCTGAATGGATCTTTGTTGCCAGCCACATTGAGTGTGTCAGCACAGATGACTCAGTCATCTGAAGAAATGGTACATTTACCAAACAACCCAGGATCTCAAAACCTAAATGGATTTAGAAGTCACCGATTCAGCTAACACCCTTTGAGCTCTGGAGACCTGAATGGTGCAGGACATTTCCCTATTCAGCCACTGCTATTGCACTGGTAACCTTGAGGGAATCTCAAGATAAGTTCAGTGATAAAGAAAGAAGCTGTCAAGGTGTCATTGCTCCATGGGTGTAATTAAGAAATTGACATGTTCATTCTTATAATAGGTCTGTGACTTCAGGGAAATGTTGTTACACAGGTGTAAAGCAAAGAGGAAACTGAGCTAAATGTCAAGGGATTTAAACCTCACTCACAGGAGAAAGTCCAGTACCAAAGTTTTTTCACAGTAAAAATAACATTGCCTGTTCCCCACCTTGTTTGAATTTGTTTACAATAGGAAAGAAAAGTAAATTAATTTTATTATTGCATAAAAAAATATTTCTGTGCCACTCTAGATAAATTATAAACATCCTAAAAGTATAAGCAATCAGCAATAGGCCAGAATAAAATTACAATTTTTCCTTTTGCATTGTTAAGCTTTCTAAATATACAAGACACAGACTGTATTGGACAGTCTGGAATTTCAGAAGCATTCAGGTTGGATGGCACCTCTGAAGGCTATCTAGTCCTACCTTCTGCTCACATTTGGGCCATATTCATAGTCTGAACAGGTTGCTCAGTTTCTCCAGTTGTACCTGAAAATCTTGAAGAAAGAATATTCCACAATATACCTGAGCAGCCTGTTAATTTCTTCCCTCCCACCTCACATATCCAACTGTAATTTCTCTTGCTGCAACTGGGCATCTGTCTGTTGTCATTTTGTAATGCACCTGTGGCTTCATCTCTACAGCACTCTTGTTTATGTAGCAGAAGACAGCTATGAGATCCACCTCTCAGGCTGAAGAAACCTAGTACTCGCAGCCTTTTGCTTCCTCCTGCCTCTTAACCCTTTTAGTCCTCCTCTGCATTCTTTTTGTTTTGTTCAGATTCCTGTTACTAGTGTCTCCACAAGCTGACACAGTCCTGCAGATAGGGCACCATTATGCCATGTAGAAGGGTAATGATCACTTTGAATGGTCTGCTGGCCACATTCCTGCCAGTGCAGTTAACTTGCATCAACCCAAGGCTACAGCACAGTCTTTGCTCCTGTTCCATCGGGACATCCTGTTCCTCTTCTGCAGACGCAGTCTCCAGGTTGTCAACTCATGAGCTGGCATGAGTTAAAGCCTGTGCTTTTGCCTCTTGTTGCTTTGTTGGACCTTATGTGGATTTTATTGGCTTATTCCTTTCATCTGCCAAAGCAGAACAGCTCTTCCCTTCCTCTTTTTGGTGTCTTGGTAGCATTTAATTTCAGTTTATGTAGTCCATTGCCCATATCACTAATAGAAATTAATGACATTAGTCCTCATCACAACCTCACCTGCATCATTCCTACAGACTGCTTGCTTGGGCTTTTTTTTTTGTTCACTAGCTTTGAGTCTAAAGGCCCATTCAGTTTTTAACCACTCATCCATCTGCGTCTCTACAACTGAGCTACAAAGCCTCTATAGGAAAAAGATGCGATAAAGTGATGGAAGAAAAAGCACTGTGCTCTGCTAATCCACAGGAACAGTCACTGAGAGCAGTTGTTTGTTCAGGTCTTCAACAAATTTGTATTTGTTGTTTGCATACATATGTGCTTGGAAGTATTTTCCAGGATGATTTCCTGCATAGCCTTCCTGAAGGTAGAATGGCAAAGACTGGACTGTGATCTTCTTGAGCCTCCCTAGTCCTTTTTGAATATGGCCTAATATTTGCATTTGTCCTCAGAGACTGAGAGCTGCCTCTGACTGTAATCTTTCAGAGTTGATTGCACTCTTACAGTGACATCAGCCAGCTTCCTTGGCATCCTCAAACACTGCCTTGTCCCATGGATTTCTGTGTGTCCAGACGGCTTAATTGGACCCCAACTTGGTTGTCCCTACACCCACTGCTTTCACCAAATTCTGTCACTAAAGAGGAAGATACAGAAATCTTGAAAGCTGGCCTTACCAGTAACAACAAAGGAATGGATTATCTCAGCCTTTGTCACATCCTTTTTTATAGTCTACTCCACTTAGCAGTAAAGTCATATTTTCTTCTGCTGTTTCAACGCTTTCAACCCTTCACATCTTCATCTTCTCATCCAGCCCTAGCTTTCTTAACTCCTGCATTGCCTACTTGAACAATGGCTCTTGTTCCTCCTTGGTAACATCTGTTCCCACTTTTTGGGTATTTTGGGTATTGTTTCCATTTTAAGTCAGAGTGTATTCCTTTTCATACATGCTATTTTTTTTGCAGAATTTTCTTGGCTTTCCACATGATAGGATAAACCAAACATCATTGAGAAAGTTGCTCCTGAATATTAGTTAACCTCTTGGTACTTTTGCTCTTCAGGGTAGTCTGCAATGAGATCTCATCTCATTTCTTAAAGCCTTCTCTCTGGAACACAAATTCTTTAGAGTATCTTTTAATGTCATAGAATCTAAGTCTTTATTCTGCTACTTGCCTTCTCAGACCCTACAACTCCTATTTCAGGGTTGTCTGCAGTCAATGCAAACACAGGCTCTACTTATTTATGAGACCATTATTTATGAGTAGAATATCCAGCAGAGCACTCTCTCCACCTGGCCAGTCCAGCATCTGCTTCAAAAAATTGATTTTTGACCTCGAAGCACTCCAGAAACCTCTTGAGTTGGTTGAAATGTTGCAAAATAGCTTTCCAAGAGTGATCAGGGAGGATTAAAGTCATTGTGAGAACCAGAGACCACAATCCTGATGCTTCCTCAGACTGCTTAAAGAAGGCTTGCCCACCACCTTTTCTCTACAGAATGGTCTGTAGCAGATGTCTGTGTTGGTCTTCTCTGTGATCTTACCCACAAGCTTTTGGCTCCCCCATTGTCTAATCGATAACAGAATATAATTTATTTGAATCTCTTCTCATAGAGTGCAAATCCACCCCTGTTTTTGTCCTCTTTTCCTGTCCTTCTTAAAGACCTGTGGATCACAGCACAGCAGTTGTGCCATTTACCTGAAATACAAGACCCTAAAGTATGCCAGTGTGGCTATGAAGAAAGGTAACTGGAAATCAAGAGAAGTAAATAAAAATTACTTAAGAGATACTGCAGTTTTTGGGACTATCCAGGCATAAAGTCCAAATGCACTGAAATCCTGAATGCTTATGTCCTAGAAGGTCCACAATTAGATGAATTTTCTAGAGAAATTAATTGATTTTTGGAGATTATTAACCTCTAGTATGAGATGATTACTTTATTGGATTACCCAGATTTCATATTATCAGATGATTATTATAAAGAATTAGCTATAGGCCATCTGTCCTCCACGTTCTTGACCCTACTCACATTCTTTCAAGCTAGAAAGCAGTTCATGTACACAGAAAGAGTTGCTTGTGAGATGCCTGTAATTATTACATCCCTGTGTGCAGCAATGACTGTTGCACTCCAAGGGGCTCAGTCTTGGCAGCAGAATAGAAGGGTCATTAAATTTTGGCTGTGTTCCTGCCAACAGTCAAGCAATACTGTATAATTGGTAAAAGTATATGAACAGTCTGGCTAACTGTACAGATTTCTCGATGGTAGAAACCATCCTTGTTCACACCTAAAGTCTGTGGACCTCTGTTAGTGCTTTCTCTCCCAAAAAGGGTGAAACGTGGTGCTCCAAGACAGGTCCCTGAAAAACTTTGGTTCAGATGAAACATTGGACTCTTCAACTTTTGAAATCTGGTTTTCCTGCAAGCACAAAAACCAAATAGCTTCAGTCAAAGTGTGTTTGTTGAAACTGATATGTGCTGTTAAACTCACTGTTTTATACTGCAGACAAACTTTTATACTGCAGAAAAACGTAGAGTCCCAGCAAATTCTAATCAGGAAAATGCAGTGTGAAAAAAAAATTATTAAACAAGCTGTGCAGAAGGTTGCAGAGATAAGAAATCATATGGAAATTATTGCTGAGCTATGTAAAATAGCTCAGCTTAATTTGATACTTGTTTGCCCATTTTTCAGTAACCTCCTAGCAGATAGTCCATATAGTAACCTTAAGCAACTGAATAATAGACTCCAGAAAAAGTTTGTAAGACAAATTGTCAGACACAGCCTGTGAAGAGGAATTTGCTTTTTATTTAGTGCATAAGGATACCCACTTGTAATCTCAGCACTACCAGAGGTTATGATAGCTGCAGAAAATAAAGGATGTCAGAGTATTGAAAGAGGAGGAAAGAATAGATCTGGGATTCTTTTTCATGTGATTCTTTTTCATCCAGTTTCTTCTGTCTCACAGAAGTTTGATATAAAGTGTACATCCAGTTTAGAGAGTTATTAGGAAAATCCTTGCTGCCTCCTCCCTCCTGAAAGGGCTTTGTCACTTGTCATGCAGGGCTGAACTTAGCCTTGGGTCTCTGCTGTCTGCTCCCATAACTCCTACCTTCCCAGATGCAGGGCAATCCAGATGCAGAACCAAAGCAGAGATTGTTCCCATCTAGGTCCATGATGAGAAAAAACCTTGAACTTCAGTCTTTATCTTCTTGAGTAAGTGCTGTAACTACTCGACAAATGTATAAAATTCTGCACCACTACTTCCCAGTTTGGATGGAGAGACACCTCCTCTTTCTTTTAGTGGGAGAAGGAGATACATAATTTAAGCAAACTAGATCATTATCACGGTGTTTAAATACTGTGTAATATAAATGTAGAGATGGAGACACAGATGGCAAGTGAATTTGAAAACTTAGCAGAATTCTTGGGGCATTGCCTCTCTGCTAATTGTCTAAGGATTATCAAAAATAATACTGAAAGGACTGGATATATCCTTGCAGCCTTAGGCAAGCACCTAATATTTCACTGAGGTAGTGTAGAAGACAAGCATGCAAATTAAAAAAAATTATATATTTATTTATTTTTGCATGTTACATTTCTCTTAGTCATTAGAAGAATTTACTCAACCAGTTCATCAGATAATTAGAATTTTCTTCCAAGAGGATCTTTTCTCCAGCTAAGGCAGCAGTTCAGAGATAAGCCTATATTAGAGAGAGAATTCAGTCTGTTGTGGTCCATAAGCCAGATACCAGATGTCCACAGGAGGTATGGAGTCCTTATTTTTATGAAATAGACCATCACCCCTTGAAGTTGTGTACATTACAGATAGATGCAGACATCATGAAGTTCCCATAGACTCTCAAATCCTAATATTGCCTGAAGAACAGGTAATCTGGGTCAATGCAAGCATTTCAATATATTGAGGGCTGTGAAGCTTCTTCTCTTCTCTTCTCTTCTCTTCTCTTCTCTTCTCTTCTCTTCTCTTCTCTTCTCTTCTCTTCTCTTCTCTTCTCTTCTCTTCTCTTCTCTTCTCTTCTCTTCTCTTCTCTTCTCTTCTCTTCTCTTCTCTTCTCTTCTCTTCTCTTCTCTTCTCTTCTCTTCTCTTCTCTTCTCTTCTCTTCTCTTCTCTTCTCTTCTCTTCTCTTCTCTTCTCTTCTCTTCTCTTCTCTTCTCTTCTCTTCTCTTCTCTTCTCTTCTCTTCTCTTCTCTTCTCTTCTCTTCTCTTCTCTTCTCTTCTCTTCTCTTCTCTTCTCTTCTCTTCTCTTCTCTTCTCTTCTCTTCTCTTCTCTTCTCTTCTCTTCTCTTCTCTTCTCTTCTCTTCTCTTCTCTTCTCTTCTCTTCTCTTCTCTTCTCTTCTCTTCTCTTCTCTTCTCTTCTCTTCTCTTCTCTTCTCTTCTCTTCTCTTCTCTTCTCTTCTCTTCTCTTCTCTTCTCTTCTCTTCTCTTCTCTTCTCTTCTCTTCTCTTCTCTTCTCTTCTCTTCTCTTCTCTTCTCTTCTCTTCTCTTCTCTTCTCTTCTCTTCTCTTCTCTTCTCTTCTCTTCTCTTCTCTTCTCTTCTCTTCTCTTCTCTTCTCTTCTCTTCTCTTCTCTTCTCTTCTCTTCTCTTCTCTTCTCTTCTCTTCTCTTCTCTTCTCTTCTCTCCTCTCCTCTCCTCTCCTCTCCTCTCCTCTCCTCTCCCTATGCCACTTGTGTCTCTGCTGAAACCCAAACCCTATTTTTCAGCCTCTTTGTACAGGAGTTCTTCTTTCGAGGGCTTACTGGAACAGCAGGTAGTATCTCTCTTGGTATGCAAGAAGTCTCACTTGACCCTGTCTTAGCATTTGGAGTTCATGCCACCCTTCTGCTGTTTCTTGCAATCCAGGTTGACAGTGGCAGGTGTCTCCTCCTTCAGCCAGAAAGTTCTTTCCAACAAGCTAACAGCCTGTTCTCTCCTGTGAAATGCAATCCCCACACAAATGTGCTGATGCTCTGAGAAGTTAGAACAGGATTCATGCCACCTTTTTGTTTAGGGCCACTGTGTGCCAATAGAGATGCACAGCATCACCATGGGCTGAGCCTTTTCTCCCAGTGATCAGGGATCTGTTTATACAGGGGACCATCACACTGAGCAATGGGTATGTCTTCCTGCCAGTGCATTTTCCCAAAGCTCAGTCATAACTGAGCTGAATGATGAACAGAGAGATTGTGATGACATTTTAATAGAATTGGATGCAAAAGGCCAAAACAGGACAGGTAGGTTTTAAGTAACTGGAGAACATGATTGTTCAGGAAGACCCTGGCTGTATCTGTCTACAGCTGAAAGACCTAGAAGACTTTCCATCTTGAGACAAAGGTGGGACAAGGTACAGTGATAATTCAAAGTGGATTCTGTCACTGTTTAAGACTTTCCTGCCTCCCTTTTGCGCATTATGGGCTGCTGCATGGAGTTTTATGACATTTCTGGAACATCTCAGTTTGGTGACACCTCTGTTTCATTGTCCTTCAGTCTTTTTTTCAACCAAGAACCCCCTCATCTCTCAGGGGGATGTGTTGCTGTGAGTCACCTGCACAGTGAATGAACCTGCAGGGAAGCTCTTGACACAAAAAGAAGGAATACTTATGCCTTTTAAATATGTAACTTCTCTGGGTACTGAAGATTTTCCTGGAAAAATCAAGGCCTAGAAGATTTTCCTGGAAATCTCGTGTTGAGATGGAGGGACATGGACAAATGCAGGTAGTTGTGTGGAGGGGAGTGGAAGTCTGTGTATGCAGAAGAGAAAAATGATTTTGCTACCACTAATGGTGACTGCATGTGTAAATTCCATAACACCACTTGGAAAAGGACTAGTAAGATTTGCTTTTCCATTGTTTGAGCTTGTCTTAAACCCAGGCTTTTTCCATTAATGCCTACCAACAATCAGGCTCCTGACTATATCAGTATATATCCTCAGAAACCATGGTAGTATTTTAGTAGCCTAGAAACCATGAAGAATGTCACTTACAAAAATGAGTGGTGGACAATATGATATCTCCCACCTCAAGCCATTTTTGAGGAAGTTGAGTGCACTGGTTGGACAATCTGTCTGCGTTTTGTGCCAGGGGCTACTGGCAGAATAGGATTTAACACACTGTGGGTTACTTAAGGGCCTACACCTTTGGATCCCTTCTCCCATGAATGTTCATCACTCCAGCATGAGACTGAACAAAGCTGTTGCACATATCTGAAGCAGAAATAGGCAAAGTTGTTGAATTATAGTACCAGAAAGTAATTAATACTTAGTAAATGCATTTCTGCACTTTTCTCTCACACTTTAGCTGTTCATTCTTGTAACTTGGAATTTTTTTATCCATACTTTACAATATTTGGTAGGTTTTTTATTGCTTGGGTTCATGTTTGATGAGAAGGTATGAAATTTATCCCACTAAACTCTAAATGCAGAGATGCTGCTAGAAGGATTTGTAGATAGATAAACAAACTCTGTTTAATTAAAAGCATATCAGCTAAAGAAATGTCTAGATAATGAATACTTTAAATTTCTCTCCTGTTACTTAATTCAAGATAACAGTGATAGTTAGTCTTCAGCTTTGATCCAGAAGTACGGGGATCCAGTTTCTGTCTCCATTTCCAGACCCACCTGTCACACATAGATAATAATCAGGGATAGTTTTACCTTTCCTAAAATAAGTCTAGGAGCGCGAAAGGCTTCTTTTGGCCACTGGAGGTCACTGTAGGTCTACAGAAAAAAACCCAAAACAAAACAACAAAAAAACCAAGCCAAAAACACCCCCACCAAAAACCAAAACAAAAATCCAACCCCCTAAAAAACATTAATTAACAACTGAACAGGGAATGGTTTAAAGATTGTCTGTCCTGAGACTTTCTTTATTGTGTTTATAGTGTGAGAACTGTGGGATTTAAAACAAAAACAAAACCCATTGAAAAATGTAACATATTTTTGCACATTTTTTTTAAATTGTACATGTTTAGGATGTATTTTGAGAAAATAGTGTAGGAGTCCACTTCCCACGTGCTCCTCTACATGCTGTGAAGATTTCAAGTGCTCAGTGTGAGAGAAAAGGCTCTAGGCTAATGCTCATTCTCTCTTTACATAGGGAAGGATTTCTTCTATCACAATTTTTTTTCCAGCCTCATGTGACTGTTATCTGAAGTATCTGCATCCCTTTGCTGGCCACCTCTTTAGGAGATCTAAACCCCGAGGGTACAGGAAACATAATAACTGGGTTATTTTTGGTTTCTCAAAATTTCACCTTTGTCCTTCTTTGCCCCTCCAGACAGTACAAGTGCAACATCTGCCTCCCAGCAGGTAGAAGACATGCTCAGCCACGGCAAGCCCTGATGCACCAGGACCTAAAACCAGCTCTCATTACTCCTGGTTACTGATGCATATGCAAGCACTGTAACTGGCACTCTAATGAGCACTGAGCTGCCTTCACTGAAACTTGTTACCTGCTGCTTGTGTAGCAGTGACACCAAAAAAGGCTGCAAAATCTATGTGAAAAGGTGGTTAGACATTATGGCTTTTATCCTGCCCTGAGCTCTGTGCTGCTGCAGCAGTCCTGCCATCAGCTGTTGAGTATTCAGTTCAAAGCCAGCTCTGGAAGAATGAAATTTGGCAGCAATACACAAAACAGTTTCCTGCAGTAGAGCACTTTAACATATGCTCAGTCAGTCCCTGACTTCAAATGGTGCATAAGAATATGGTTGAAGAATGCAAAAACTTTTTAAAATACTCAGAATTTGTTAAGTTCTTGTACCAGAATGGTTTCCTGTCACTTGTACTCTAGCTAATAGGTGCAGCTTGGAGATCTGTCACCGAAAGTTGTAGATCTTGGCCCAAAAAAGCCTCTAGCTAAAGACAGTCAATCAACAGTTAATATGAAAAATACAAGTGAGGGAAAACACAGAGAGACTAAGGTTCTGCTCCAGTAGATTGACATCTATCAAAATCACTGAGCCTATATTCCTCCTATGCAAGACACAAGCCTCAGTTTCCTTTTACATTTTAGCTTTGAGGGGATTCCCCCTCTCCGCCTCCTTCCAATTGAGCAGAAGAAAGCAGATGAGTGAATGAGGGTTGGCACCTCCCAACCCACCTTTAGGTGACAGTCATGCCCTGTGGTGAGTAAGATGAGCTGTGCTACCAGGAACATGAGAGACGTGGCTCGAAGCAATCTGCCTGTTTCCCCGGGAAGATGTTCATCCTAAGCGAGGGGAGCTGGCAACTGAATGGCAGAAAAGGTCGCGAATGTGCATTTCAAAGAGAAGCTGTCTTCACTCACATATCTTTCTTTGAGGTGGTAACAAGCCAATTTATTAGAAAATTCATGCATGCTTTAACGTTGGTTGTTTATTATGTGTATTGATGTCTGATACTTAGTGCAAATAACCTTCAGGCACTTGTCTGAACGCTGATGATGCAAAGTGTGGCTAATAGGTTTGCAAAAAAATTGTGTGATGGATTAAGATAAAAGATGATCAAATCATGGAGAGGAATCTCCTGGATTCATCTGTCTGCACGTATGCTTACACTGCAGTCTGCATGTCCTGTCTGCAATTGGCTTGTGCAGAGGACAGCAGCCCTGCAAGGTGTGTGGGGTAGGGATGGAGCATGCAGCACTGCAGCTGCTGGCTTTATGTCTGTTTCTCAATAAAAAGGCAACACATTTGAAAAGGGCTTAAGACTCTGATGTTTCCATTTCAGAGCAGTGTAGCCTTATTATCTAGTGACAGAAGGTCCAAAAAGCCTCCCTATTTCCTGTTAGAACTGCTCAGAATGATTATGGATAGGGTTTTCACTAGTGTCCATTAACCCCTCTTACAGCAGTATTGCTGCTAGGTAAGGTAAGTATTGCTGCTAGGTAATCACCTAGAGTTGTTCGGCGTCTTCCTGGACTTGCACAGCACCTCTCACTCCTCTAAAGAGCTGCTAGGAGGTTAATACCAACATATTTGATATCACTATGTGCAAAAATGCACTCAATACATCATTAGGATTGAGTCCCAGGCTAGAGTTTGAAGGGCAATAGAGAAACATAATTCCAGGACAGTTCACTGCATGTGTGCCATGCACAAAAGGTGTATAAGATAAAAATGCCAGTGAGGACATGTGGAGAAGGTGAGAAAATGGGGGAATAGGTACACAGCTGGTCTTGTGGTTAGGCATTGGTACCATAAGAGGTACAGCCCCTCTGACACAAAGATGTTACTTAAATCCTTTCTGTCACAAACTTGTCTCACAGGATTATGGACAAAAGGGAGAGATTGGTACAAAGGATGCCATGTGAGGGTCAAGGTATGTGCTCTACTGCTTCCAGCTGGCAGAAATTTGAGACATATGGAGTGCTGACTTCAGATTTTCATCTGTTTTACTGGCCTTCTGGGCTTATTTCTTTGAAAGGCAAGTGTGGGAAAAGGCCTTATTGAGGTCTACAATTTTCCGTGTACTGTGTGAGTCTATGCTTGAATGACATCTGAGAAAAACAGAGAGCAGTAGCACTAGTTTTGCTCAGAAACGCCTGACGAAGGATAAAGGGTGGAGTGTGAGCTGAGTCTGGATGCTGTTCCTGTAGAAGAAGGGATGGGGAAATCTCCAGGTCCAGCAGTTATCCCTGGAGGAGGGAGAAATATGTGTGGATGGGTCTGGAGGCATGCACAGAAGGGAGAGTCCCAAGTGCAGGTGGCCACTGGTGCTCCTGCTCTCTGCAGAGAAACATCCTTTGTACTTTTTCAAAGTGAAAACAGAAATCATGCATTTAACACCTCACCAAACAGCTCTGCTGCTTTCAAAATGTTCTGTGTTTACATCCTTTTCCTACCATTCAGTTTGAATATCAGATCCGAAGAAGTATTTTAAAGGAAGAGAAGGTTGTTTCTAAGGAATTTGTAACAAGAATTTCACCATAGGAGAACTCAAAGGGAAATTTTTTAGAAAAACTAACATTTGATCCTAACCTGCTATCTAATTTGGACAACCAGCTCTTTAGCTCCTGATTAAAAGATATGTCTGACAACTGTACAAAAACCAGCCATGCTTTAAACAGGAGACCTGGCATCTGAAAGACATTATCCATCAGTCTGTCCTTAATACCACATCGACATTTTTGGGAGAAGCAGGACCAAACACAGGGCTATGTATTTGAAGCTCAGCTTCACTAATTATCTGTAACTGCCTGAGTGATTTTGGGCAAGCCTCTGCACTTGTGCCACTGTTTTTTTGTCAGTCAAATTTGGTTTTTCTGTTGAGTGCTATGAAGTCTGCCTTTTCTCAGGCACTCCAATGTTTCCAGTCTGTTTACCAGTTCCTCCCTGTTTTTCCAGGACTGTTGTTTGACCTGTTACCATATGTTTGACAGGGATATCAGACAGCCATGGGACAAGCTGCCTTCCCCTCCTAGATTTCCCTAAGGAGCCTAAAATGCAGCTCAGTTTCCATTAAGGCTGTGTGGCACCCACAACCTCATGCTGACCTATGTCCACAGCAGTGCCATATCTGAGAACAATAATCAAAACCTGCTGGGTCTGTGAGGTTTCAGTCTGCTCATGGTCTTCCTACTCTTTTATCAATGTCAATACCAGTATCAATCCTAACAGAATGGTAACAGTATCACCTATCCAACTTCTAGATGGTGGTGATGAGCAGGTTAAAACAAGTCTTTATGTATGCTTCTGAGTCTGGTTCAGTGTTGAGCTTGTGCTATTGTGGGTCATGAAACATAAGAGAGGGAGGTGGTAGTGATAACTGGATGTGTCAATCCGTGCCAACAGTTTTACCAGGTCCTTTCTCGGCTCCTTCATGGCAGGTTGCTTTGGAAGAGCAATTCGGTCTCTCACTTTCTCTTCCCCCTTAGTAAACTCAGTCCTGGTAACCTGTTTTGTCATTTCCCTTTTATTCCACTGAACTTTCTGAGAATATGTTGTCTCTTCTGGGATGAAGTGCAGGCAGGTTGTGCAGGTGTCACTGTCATGCAAGCTGTGGTCAGAGCCCTGCTCAGCTTCAGGGCTTAGGCACATCAGTCACACAGGCTGTATGAAATCCTCTGCTTATCAGAATAGGTGAGCCTTCTTCTCTGGCTGCTGCAAGGCTCACTGCAAACATTGCCAGCAGAGTCAGGAATTCTGTAATAGTATTTGCCAGGACATCTTCATGGTTAAAATGAACCTGTTTCCATGCTTCACGCTCACACAGAGGTGGAAGTGTTTCTCTTACTCGATCACAGCAGCTCTACACAAGACAAGGGAAGAAGAAACTGCCTCTGCTCTCTAAGACTGGCTCCCTTTCTGCCAGGACAGACATGCCTGAACAGACTACCAGCCTTCCTGTTCTCCCCCTCTTCCCTGTCTGCTGGGGCTGTCCTGAGGGTCCCAGCCAGCAAATGCTCTACTGCATTTATACCCTGCTCTGCTGGACCTTGTTTCCTCTGGGAGCTTGGTTATGTGGCCATCCTATGAGGCAACTTGCACATTCCTGTTTTTAACATTATAAACTGAATAAAAAACACCCTCAAATGACCAGTTTACAGGTCTGAGCTATCCACCAGTGAGGAATAATCATCCTCCCAACCAACTTTGATAGGATTTGGCCGTGTAACAGTGTGTGTGACAAAGACTCAGAAAGAGGATGCAGGTACAGATGGACACATACACACATTTACATGCTCATGCTGTGTGTGTAACATTGCTCCAGTAGAAGCTCACTTCCCTTTTTCACTTTTTGTGCATGGGCAGTGGAGGCTTTTTTCTGATTGCTCTCGTTGTTGTGCTCCTGAATCACTGAGGGTAAGCAATTAACAGGACTTGTTTCTGGCTGTTGGGGTTTTGGTTGCTACATGCACAGTTTCTGAAATGTCCCCTCTTAGAATGAAAAGATCACAAGGGAGTTTCATCTTTCATTTTTTATTCCTTCTCAAAAACAATCAGAGATCTTTCCATGTTTGTTAAAAAATTGTTGAGAGGTGTATCGCGAACTGCTCTTTTTAATAGCCCCTGGGAATCACTGCAGTAATACATGATCATACATATCCAGCCAATCTTTCACTACACATTGTGCATGGTGAATAATAATGTCTGACTGTGGGCCACAGTTTAGAGAACATAAAATTGGGCAATTTGCAGTAAAATTTGGATTTAGACACATTACTGTTAGTCTCCATCATTCCCAGTATAACAGACGGTGGAAAAAGGCATTAAAATAATAAATTGTCCACTGAAAAAGCTGTAAATCCAGACTGTGCTATGAATTTAGCACCGCAGAACCGCCTTAATGAGCCATGGGCTGCCACCTACTGACATGCTGTTCAGCAGGAGACTGAAAGCAAGACAGCACTAATGTTAGAAATAGTACAGGATTCACTGACAAGCTGCAGAGGTATGAAGAAAGAGGTGAGGAGGCAAATCATTAGTCTGCTCATGTTTGGAGTAGGAAATAAAAGCTGCGGCCCAGGGAGGTGGTGGTGTTGTACTGTAGCTGCTTAAACATCACATAACTTTGTGGTAAGATGTTTTTTCTTGGGATTCATTTGCCTCTGCCCTTCACCCTGAAAAGTGAGCAGGATATTTGGTCAGTGCAGTCACACCAGAGGGGTGGGTACTGCAAAGAAAGGAGGCAGAAAGGCATTCATTTGACCCAGCACAACTTGAAGGAGTTTGAGTCTGAGTCAATCAGCTCAAAAGCAGAAAAGAAAGGCAACTACTTCTGGGTTTCAGACAAATCTCGGGATTGTTAGGATTTGATATAGCACTGCTGAAATCTTCAGATTATCAATACTGTAACTATCTGAGCCATTGAGATTCAAACAGAATTGTTGAAGAAATTGCAAACTAAGCTGGAAATCAGATTTTTATATTACTAAGGGTATTGTTATTTAAAATTATCAATATAATTACCTTAATAAAAGAACAGCTATATAGTATAATATATAATATTATACTATAGTTAATAGTGTAGTAAAATACAATTTTGTTAATTACAGGCATTTAGATTTTAGTATTTAGATATGAAGAGAAAAGCAAAATTCAGTTGTTGAATGGGCAATGTAATTCCTCCCTCTGGGAAAATTCAGCTTCTGCAAGAAAGAACCAAAGCTTTAAACAGCACAGAAAAGGGATTTAAAATTAATGCAAAGGCAAATTATTTTTCACTTCCACTTTGTGTCTGTCATTATGAAAGGCACCAATGAAAGTATATTTCCAAAAACATTTGCACAGTGTGCACAGGGAAGGATTAGATCATTATCTCTGGACTCTGGAGCGAGACTTCTGTTGCATAATTTCAGACACTTGCATTATCTTTTTGTACATTTTCTGCCAGATAGAAGACTTCCCAAGCACCTTTGAAATTCCAAAATGTGGTTCAAGTCTTCTGCTTTAAATGTCTACCTGAGGATGAGATGGGTTGTGTTGCCTGCTGCTGGTGGTGAAAGGAACTGACAGAGTAAGTTCAGACAAGCCCACCCCATCTCATCTGGGTACTCGGAGAGTGGACACAGCTGGAAATGGCAGAAGGACATTTCCAAAATCCCCTACCATTACCTCCTACCCTTGATTTAGAAAAGCTGTGCAGAAGTGGAGAAAAGGAGAGTCAGTTTCTCTAACCATGTCTCAACATGATCTCTGAGAAGCAGCTGTGAGAGCATCTGCCAGCACAAGGTGCCCACTGCTGCCCAGAGCTTTGCAGACAGCTCCTTGTGGTGGTGGGGATTGATCTCAGCCTGCTCTCCTCATGGGGTGACATTTGCTTGCACTCAGGCAGCACTGGCCATCTCTCAAATGCTGTGCAGACTATTTCTCCTTCTTTCAGTTCTTGCCTTCTCTGTTGTCAGAATCAAAAAGCCAAAATGGGTGATAGTTCTTGTGAGGAGGACACACAATCACCAAGATCTTGACTGAAACAAGCAATTACTTCCCAGGTGAGACCATTTGAATGACAGGCTGCCTTAGGGTGAGAGAACAGCAGGAACTGAGTGGGGGACACAGTTTATCTGCAGGAGAATATGCTTCAGGAACTTGCAAATTTAAATGAAAAACTAATGAAAATTTAGGTTTAACTTTTTTTGCCTGTAACCGACCTTACATCTCCCAGCTGATCGATAATTTGCTTTGACATCTGAATTGCAAAAAAGAAGAGAGAAAAAGGGAAAACCATGGCAACATGCCACCTAATTATAGCTACAACACAAAATCACTACTTCAGCTGCATCTGACAAACATCAGGGAAGCTTTAAATCTAGCTATGCATGAAATTTCTAACAGACTTGCCACATGTGTGAAAATTGTCTGCAAAACATTGAAAAGGATAAATTCTACACTTATTGTGTTCTAATTAAATAGACAATGAGGCACCATATCTGGAGGTTTTTTTTGAGCCTTAGATACTCGCGTATCTCATTATAATAATTAACAATATCACTGCAAGTGAAAATCGGTTTTGTGGGAGCTGATGTCCAAGTTGTCATGAAAGAGAATAGTGAGGAGAATTGCTTTCTACTTGGAGAAAATCAAGCTGTGAGATTTCAAAAATAATTATCATGACTGTGAAAAATCTGCTTGGCAGCTCATTTCATTTGCGTCTCAGGGTTGCCATTCTTTCCTTTCAATGATTTCTTGCTAGGTCTAAATACAGACCTCCAGTCTTAAGTTAATTCCCCACTTCAACTTCTAAACTCACTTTTGAAGAGGACTGGGAAAGAATTATGTTTGGTGACTTCTATGATACTTGGCATTTAACTGCCCTTCATTTTCCCTCCTGGATGTAGACTTCAAAGTGCCAGAGAGCTGTTAATCCATCCTCCAGTGTTTGCCATTTCTTCCTACTCTAAATTCTTATTCTGATATGGTTGGTGTCAGAAAATGCAGGCTAACCTTAGCAGGGCACCAGGAGTGTGTCCAAGGACTTCACACCCTGAGGTCTTGCTTTTGTGACTGTGCAAATACTTACTTTAACTCTCCTATGCATCAGGGTATATTATTTTTAATTAAAAGATGAAAATGAGGAACACTTAGAAACAGTTTCAAATGTTAAGCTTTGTTGTAAAGAATCCCTTGATGTTTTACAATGTAGAAACAGTGCTCTGTTGACCACATAGGGCTGGCTTAGTTTGGTTTTAGTGCACTTCTATGAGAAATGTGAAGGATATCACTATAAGTGGAACTGGAATGAGCAGTGCTTGTTATGGGTTCTTGTACTTGAAATAAAACTGAACTATGCTCTAGTAAATTGTGTCTGTGCACTGACCCTTGGAAAGTTAAAAAAACCCCTAAAAACACAGGTTATAATCTAAAAATATATGGGTTTGAATGAAGGTGTTACTGATATTTTTCTAATCTATTTGAAAATATATTATTCTGTGAAAGACATGACATTAAGCATTTTTTTTTTTCTCACTTGTTGCCTATTTTGCCTGAAAAATATACCTTTTAAAGATAATTCTTGAGGTCAAGTCTCTTCTGAAACATGCTGTAAACCTGTGCATGGCTAGGGTCATGGCAAAACATGGCCAAAAGATGCCCAGGCAGATGGAAAGGGATCTGTATGCAGCAGGAATTCTGCCATAATTTGAAAAGGCATATGAAAATTTTGCAGATATATCTGCAAGTATTGTATCATGAAACATTTGAGAGTAACAGTGAAAATCTCTTTAGTTTATATGAGGCTTGCTCTATCTATTGACCTGATAAGATCCATTAGATTTTGTTTATATTTGCATGGATTTATACTGTATACTTTGAGTGGCTTCTTAAAGAGATGTGACATTGCTCCTGCTATCTCTGTTTTGGGGGAATTTCTTTCCATAAGCACTAGTGTGGGACAATGCTCACTTTTTCCACATCTAGCCAGAAGAACTGGGAAGTTACAACTCCAAACCCTTTGGCCTAGAGACAAAATATCCTGCATATCAAGCAAGTGCTCCATAAGGTGGGCAGTGAAACAAAATGAGGATACAGCTTTTTTTGCCCATTGTTTTGCCCTTGCACTGTTACTGATGGGCTCTGGACAGACATGGGAAGTCTATGGTTTTCTCTCCTCACCTGAGTGGTCCAAATTCCTCCTGGGTGATCTAGGACTGTCTTGCATCAAGTGTGTGAATGGTTTGAAGCAGATCAGGTTAAATGCCACAGAGAACAAAATTTTCTTTAGCTAGCTCTTTTTATTCTGATGAGTGCATCCTAATCTCTTGTTAATGGACATTTGAAGGAGGAGGCAATTCCTGGAAATCAAATCACCTGAAAACTGTTTTCCTTTCTTACAGATCTGACAGCTCTCCTTTCCTGCAGCTGTATTTATTGATCATCCGAGACTAGAACAGTATTTAACAAAGCAACTTGGGAGGCAATTTTTAATAAAAAAATCTATGCAAAATAAACTTTATTATAAAGCTGCATGTCGCAGCTTGAATGTTACTACTGGCAAACCAACAACAAAACACACATGATAATTTGTACATTCTGTTCTTACTGTCAGAAAAGGAATTTTGTTCTCCAAGTGTTATGTACTAATTTTTCTCCTCATCACAGGCTGGTGAAAAGTAGAAAAAAGGTACTGCCATTTCTTTTCCTGGACACTGGAGAAAGCTCTCTGTACCTCTGCACTTCAGTGCAAAGCATATATTCAAGCATTTATGGCCTAATTGCATGATGTTGACTGATTGCTCAATGACTGACTCTCCATTTGTGGGAAGCAGTGCTGTCTTTGCCTCTCCATTTCTCCTGCTGTAGCTGTGGCCCACCTTTTATTTAGATTTTTGTCACCCCATGCTAAACATCAGATTTTGTAATGGAATTCTCTCACTCGAGTAAGTAGGGGAAAACTCTGAAATGATGGCTAAGCTACTGAAAAGTGTATGAAACAATTCTGATTTCAGCTGTTTTGAACATGTCTTTTATCAGTAAAAATGAAATGACAATTCTATGACTGATTACAGTAATTAGTGATAATTTAACAAAAAAATTGTAACCCTGTAAAAATTGGAAGCAGGAATATATATTTCTATATATGGTTTTCAAAATAAATGTGCATCTTAGGGAAGAGCAAAAAGGCTTTTCATATACTGCTGAAAAAAAGTTGAAAGACCCTCTCTGACCCTTTTAGCACAAGGCTTTTATTTTCCTTACAAGACTGTAGACCTTGTGTGAGCACTAAGTGTCTGCTTATTATTTTTGTTTCCCCTGGTTTGCTGCAGCTGAGTGGGTACTGCCACCCCCACTTCTGCTGCCTCAGCTGCTGCTCTGAGCATGGAGGGCTGCTGAGCCCTGGGCCAGCTCTTAGCACAGTTGGCTGCACTGGCATTTTACTCACTGTATGGCTCCCCCAGGGACCTTCTCAGAGCCTTCAGCTCTGCTCCTCGTCTTCTGGCGTCTGGAGTCTAAGCATTTGCATTTCACATGCAGTGTCTTCAAATCCTTACAGAAATGGGACAAACAGATACACGGTTCAGTCCCGAGTTTTTGTCTGAAATGCTTTTTGCTATAAATCCTTGGGCTGGTGAAAGGAGAGTTTATCAGGGAAGAGATTAAGTTTAAACCCAGCGTTTCCATGTTGATAACGGCATTATTATTGTCATCAAGCACATGCACTGCCTATCTCACTAGTAAATAGCTCTGGTGTATCATTCAGCTTCAAGGTCTGTTCAAAGGATTTTTTTGCTGGCCTCTTGTTAGCTTTGGATTGACCTTGTTTTGTTCCCCTTAAGTTTTTGTTTGTCTGAGGAACAAGTTTTAGAGAAGTTTTATAATAATTTACAAAGACAAAGCTTAATATACTCAGGTTGTCTCATCACAGGGCACAAATGCTATGACAAAAAGTTAATGTACAGTTTTAAAGTATATATATTTCAGCAGATTAATATTTAATACTTGATTTATCTTAGATGTGGCTGTCGCAAGGGAAAGAGAGTCAATGTTCTTGTTGGCTGAAACTTCATCACAAGCAGATATTACATATTCTCTTATACTTTCTCTTAGCTTCTGCAGTTCACCTGATCCAGTTGCCCATGGTGCTTCTTGGAGGCCAGCCAAGGTCCTGGGGCAAGGATCTGGGCTTGTGTCCAATGTGTTTGGATGATTTGTGGGTGCCGATGCGAAGAATATCTGCAAAACCTTTATTTTTTTCACAGTATACAGTCTGACATCTTCAAGGGTTTTCATCATGTCCTCTTCTTTGGCTTCCAACAGCGGTGCTCCTGCAATTTCTCAACAGCATCTGTGTCCTTCATTCTCATCAAAGGTGACACTCTTTCTCAGTTCAACCAGCAACATCTCTGTTGTTTAAGAACAGTTCTGCATGTGGCTTTTTCTCTTATCCCAAACTGAAGGTTGAAAAGGCCAGACCTCTACAAATCTGTTGTTCTTTGGGCAGTTCTGCAGATTGTGCCAGGTCAATGTCACTCATGAACAATCTTCCTTCCTTTTTTCAATGTGATAGACAAACAATCTTCCATGTGCCCTGTAATCAAAGCACATTCACTTTCATCAGACACACAGTGTCCTAACAAGTTGAACATGCTGGAACATTTGTGAATAATGAAGTTGTTTTAAATATAATATCTGAGTGGTGTTTTAGTTTCCTGAGCATAGAGGACCAACACACAAATATATTTACCCTAAATAAATGAATGAAAGTCTTTGCAGTCCATCTTCCTACTTCTGTGTCAGTCTTTGTTGGTCTACAAGTATTTAAATATTAACATTCTATCCACTCTCAATTGGTCTTAGAATTACACAAAGTGGGGATTATTTCAGGACCTGACTTGAGGCATTTGCTATAGGTGCCCAAACAAAAATCAGCATAGACAGAGTTCAGATGCTGCTTCTCTGTGCAGACAGCGTAGATTTCCAGCTCATGAACATGCCTTAGGATCCTTGAGCTGGATAGTGCTGCAGCAGGATAGGACTGTGCCTTTGTAAGCTCTGAAATTCCCTAGTGGTTAAATATGTTCAACTATACGTCATTATCTACTGACGGCAAATCTGGTGAATGGTTTTCAATCGTGCAAAGAGTGAAATGTCTTGCACATTTGATTAAATAAAGTCTGCAATTAGCCTGGAAGATTGTTGCATTTTGCTTGGCAAAATATCAGTTACAGTTTTTGGTAGCCAGTATTACAAATATAACTGTACTCCTATAGAATCATAAATTTCAGTTGAATTGAAACTATATGTGCCGAATGATTTTTCTTCAATACTTAGGACTTCAGATGGTTTGAAAAATGGACTGAAATTTCTCTTGGTTGCACAACAACATCGATCCTCATAAGATGGAAAACCTCTCATGTCTCTTTTTAAAAGTCTAGTGTGTTGCCACAAAATGAATTGCTTCATATGAACATCTTACTTTTATGATAAATGATAAAACTGAAGTTTTTCTCTTTTTTTTCAGATACAGGAAAATATTTAGCTTTATACAAAAGGGAATACCAAAAGGACAAATGGGATGTTGTTCAGAAAAGAAAAATTCGACAGAGAAGAATTTAATGGTGGACAAAGATTAGAATTTTGCACATTCTGGCTTTTTCTTTGGTTGTTTCTCTTTAAGTGCTATTTCCATAACTGTGATGCCAATAGGTGTAGAATAAAAAATGCTGCAGGAAAATGGGATTTATATGTGTTTGATGGCTTCATGAGTTTGTACAATTTGGGTGTGGGTGCAGGCAGAGTTTGACGCTTTATAACGCCAGTGTCACAGCAGTCCCTTTGCCACACAGGAGCGCCTCACATGACAGCAAACATCTCCATGCTCATGGCTCACCCTGTCTCCTTGACTCTTTCTTAGCCAAGCCATACTCCTTCAGCTTTTAATACCCTTTACTTGAACCTATAGCAGTGTCCCTGTGGCCCAGGCTCACCACTAATGACTTCAGGCCCTACCTGAAGCATGCAGAAGTAGCTATGGTGTAACTCATAGTTGCCATTTGGGATTCCCTGGGGTACCTGAGACACCTGCCTGGGCTTGTCAGATGTACCATGAGACTGTACTCTTCCAAAGGGGCAGGTGTAGGCTGGGTGGGTACCCTGTGCCATCCAAAATACTGTTGGCTACCAGTTCTCATGCAACTAAATCACACTCTGAGTCCTTCTGTAGTCAAGGAGGAGCAATAGTCATTTCTAGAGGATTTTTCAAGATACAAGGTAAGTTGAATCATGCTGCTATTTCTTTTCCTGTTGACTGCAGAAGACTCTTCAGATGATAATGCTCCCACTGTTAAGCATCTCAGTTTGATTAGATCTGGGTTTGTACATCTCATGTTCCAGATGACACGGTAACTATGCAGGAAAGCATATGCTGATTCTAATTAGTTTCTGATTAGACCTAGGCAAAGTATTTTTCTCTGAATAACATATTTACAAAAAAGCCCCTACTGTTTCAAGGTGGCTGATAATAATTCATGATATTTGTCTCAGTTTTGCTGAAAGACTGGGTTACATAAAAATGACAACAAGCTGTAAAGAAAAGTCAGAGGAGTTTACTTTGATCTCTTTTGAAATGGTTGCTCCCACATTTGTCTTCAGGATGAAGTTCTTATACTGACAAGAGAAAAAGGGGACAGATACCACATTACTAGAAGAGAAAAAAATGCGCTGCCTCTTTTTCCTCAGACTGCTGTGGTTCTTCTGCTGATATTTATTTTTCAAATTCTCATTGGAAGCCTGTTAGTCCTTAAAAATGATGGGTTGGCTGGTAGACTGAGGCTGTGGTACATCATGCCACTTAGCTCTGTTTCTCTTTGCTGCTGGATTGTTTTTATTCACTCTGCCTCAGAGCAGCTGCCGGCTTGCTGGAGGCAGGGCTGCCCTCCCTGTCCTGGGGCTATGCCTCTGCCTCACTCAGGCTGCTGCAGACAAAGGTCCACCTTCTTCTTCTGCTTAAGATCCTTTTGTTCTTTCCCAGGAAGGTAGGGTGAACACAAATGTCCTCTGACAACATTGTCTCAGCCTCTTCTGCTGAGGCTTTCTTGGATTTGGAAATAAAAGCCAAGAACAAACTAGATTAGGAAGGAGGCTGGGGCTTAAGTTTCCCCTCTTACTGATTCAGTCTCATTCTGCTTGGAGTATTTCAGAATATTAAACAAAGTAGAGAGGCATCAAGAGGAGGGATTAAAATACCACCAAGGAACAGCCCACAGCTCTGTTATGAAACTCTCCTGGAGGAGGGACATCCCTTAGAAGGGTCCCACATACACAATGTGGATCCTGTAACTGTCAGGCTGCTGCTCACAACCTGTGCTGCCTCCTTCAGCAGGCTTGTGAGACTAGCCTTTTGTTTCCACTCTCTTTCCCTCTTTTATTTTTCCCCTCTAGAGAGCAAATGTCAGGATGCCAGCATATTTTTCAGGGGCATTGTTTTTCTGGCTTGTTTTGACAAGGATTGGTGCATTGCAAGCTTCATCCCCATGAATTTGTCTGTGTGACATAATGAGCAGCAGTCCTTGCAGAGCATTCCAACTCAACACAGAAAAGGGAAACCTGAGATAACTCAGCCTAAGCAGCTAGGACTTCTGAGGCTTTATTAAACACCTCATTTTCTCCATCTGCTAAAGAAGAAATAAACAAGTCAAAGGGGGAAGGAGCACTCCCCTCAGTGCTGATCCTATCGAGCTGCAAGGCAAAAGTCTGAGGAAGGAGGGCCAAAAGCTCTCCCTCCATCTTCACTGTATGCATTGGCAAAGAATAGAAAAAACAGTTGCAATGACATTAGAATATAGTAATAAAGAATTGAGTGAGATCTTGGAAATTCAGTTCATTTCAGGTCTTGAGTAAATTGCCTTTTAAAGGTTTTCATTGTATCAACCAGGATTGCTGTAGAAGAGGTGCTTAATTTATTTACTTGCTGTAATAAATTAGATAATTTACAGAAATTATCAGTCATGAATTGGCCATGGAGTGAATCAATCTGATCTCTATGAATTAGTTTATCTGTGACCTGTTTTAAGATACCTGATAGGATTTAGGTGCAGAATTAATTAATTACTTAATTAAACAGCGCAAACGTTTTCACTCTGAATGAGGTTCTAGCTAACCCATCTTACAAATAACAGCTGTAAGAGTTCATCTCATTGGCCATACATTGCTCCATGATATATTTCTCATCTGAAAGATTGCTCTCTCTCTCAAAAAAAAATTTATATTATAAAATATTCTATTTGATACCCATTGACCTGATTGCTTATTTCTATACTGCAGAACTCATTTCCTCTGAGGTAATTGAGTCAATTGGTTTCTCATTATTTAGCAGATCCAGCTTTGGCATTTTAATTTTAGATATTCAATAATTTCTAGTCTGACAGCTTCTAACTTTGATGTACACATCTCTTTATTACTGTATTTTAACAATTTCCTTATTACTAATTTTGATGCAATTGATATTTAATCACTAAGAAACATCTATTACTTGTGAATTTCTCTTTTTGAATTATTTTTATAATGTTTTTTATTATTAATATATATACATGACCTGAAATGGAAAATAGATGTACAGACTTTTATATACAAAATTATGGACAGTAAAACTCAATTTGTTGGAAAGTTGAAAAAGCTATTTGGGGGTTTTTATAGTTAAATAGTCAGATATTTAAATGTATATATTAAAATGACCTTTACAAAATTATTTTATACTGTTAACATATATACTGTTAACATGTAACTAGATCAGGTACTTAAAAGTAAGGGGAGTGACATAAGGTATACAATGTCTGATGCATAATTTAAGACATAAATTGATAAGCATATGTAAAAAGTTTATGTGAGAGGGAGAAAGGAGTGTGAATAGAAAAACTGCTACCACATAGTGTCCTCATTTTTCAAAATATTCTATTTTTCTTAAGGAAGTTGTTCTGCCTTTCTTTTTTTCCTTTCTATTTCACTGTGGAAACTTTCAGCATGTGTCCAAAAAGTTCTTTGCTTATAGTAGGTCTAGAATGCCACCTTTGACAATTTAACCCCCTTTTCTTCAAAGTTGTGGCTGGGATAAAACAGCACTGAAAAGATAACTTTCAAGGTAACATTGAACTAATGCCATCTCGTTAACTTGAGCCCTGAAGATCTCCTATAGCTGGAGTTAGAAGGTGTTGGTGTACTCTGCTTGGGAGCTGCTTCATGGCAACCCATGATATAAACATATTTTTATTTAAACACATTGATCAGGCTGTTTCCTGTGGTTTTGGTATTACTAGCCAATGTGTGGTTATATCCTGATTGCTCAGTGACTGATTGTGCAAACTTTTGCTCCTTTACCATGGTGTCCTGAAAAAGGAAAACTCTTCTTGTGTTCCACCAAGTTCCATATTTGTGACTGCAGCGCTCTGGAGGCTGAGCTTTTTCCTGGCCTGACATGATCTCAGGATGAAGGGTGTTACAGCAGGCATTGCCTGCTGGGATTCTGTTTACATGGCTGGCCTTTGTTGCTGAATCACAAGCATTTATTGACTTTATCTGACAAACTGATGCTCATGCTTCACCTTTCTGAATGCTAAGATGCTGCTTGTGAATTTAATGCAGGACGTGAGTCTGCTGCTGGTGCCAGAAAGGCGGTGAAAAACACATCCACAGCATGAAAAACTAGAAAATCAAGGAGGTAGTGACAACAGGCCAGGCACAAGTCAAGGCAGCTTCTGGGAAAGGTCAGTCCTGTGCACACGAGAAGGGAAGAAACCTTGGGCTAATGAACTTGCATAAATTAACTTTTGGCACTCCCTTCCCTCTTGGGACTTTAGACACAGTAACACTAGCAAAATGCAGACAGATGCTTCAGCTCATAGTCTCTTCATTAAATTAGAAAATGCCTCCAAACAAACACCCAAGCAAAAACATGAAAAAAAGGCAAATAGCAAAAAAGGCTACTTGGAGTGTGTAAAAGGGAAGAGAATGACTGCTGAGGAACCCTTTCCTCTGTTTCGCCTCTTCATGTGTCGAACGTGTCATCCTAGCAAGCCATATTTTCTTGTCAAAGGCTTTGCTTTGATGCCATCTGCACAGAGCTCTATGGGCAATAGATGGTGGAGCTTCTGCCCAAAGAAAACAGAACTCCCAGTCCAAAGCTCCTCCACTGTCATTCTCCAGACTTAACAATATTATATCAGACCCTTCCCAGAGTCTTCTCAGACCAGTTTCTACCCTTGCAAAATGCCTCCTATTTTCCATCTCTCTGACCCTGGAAGGCAGTTGTTGCCTCCCCTGATTTTCTACAGTTATCACTTGCAGCAAGTATTACCTAGGCAGTAGTATCAGTAAGCAGGACCAGTAGTAGCAAGTACCTAGGATGAAAGTAAGTCATGAGCTTCACGTTTACAAAGCAGCCCTTAGAGCTTTGAAGCTCTGAAATGTTGGCACTAATTCCAGAAACCAACCAGTGCCTTGCTCTGTGCATTCTTGTTTTAGTTGGTGAGCATAAAATGCATCAAATACCAGGCACTTCCAAAGTAGTTTTTTCCTACATGTTAAGGAACAAGGCAAATTAGAAGTTAAATTTGGCTTTGTGTATTGTGCGTTAATAGATTAATTCTCACCTAGTCCCAGTGGAAGAGACAGTAGTCAGTTTGCTAATGTGTTGGTAATATTTGACAGCCCTTGAAATGTGACACTGTATTCAAAAGTGACCTAAAACCCATTTAAAGAAAATTTCATATGTGACAAAAATTCTGATTAAGTGTTTATAAATATTTACACATTAACATGAAACTCAGCACTGATTTCAGCACTGTGGTAACACCAAAGAGGGTAGGATAATTTTATGGTAATTCTGAACTTCAATTTGTGTGAACATGTGGGAGACATCACTGAGCTCTAGGTCTTCCACTGTCCTTGGAGGGCAGGATATGTAAATCTGATATCTGTCACCCTGTGAACTACTCTGCACTGACAGACTGCGTCACTGGCAAATTGTCACCAATGGCCCAAGATGAAATGTTTTCTGAAATTCCTGCTCTCTCTGTGCCTTGCCTAGTTTCAAGAATACTGCCTGGAAGAAGGTAAGAACAACAAATCACAATGTGCAGAGTAACCTAAATTCAGCAACAGTAAGGTATTAGGTGTGTGTGTGTGTTTGTAATGCAGAGACATCTTTGGATGGGTTCTCAGGACAACTTCCTTTAAAGGTCATCGGGGGGAACAAGCATCTCCAGTCTAAACAAGGGAGAAACCAGCACCTCCCATCCTAAATATGAAGCTAAGTGTAGAATGGAAAAGCCATATCTGAAAATACACCCTCTAACCAGGCACTTGGGATGACTAACTTAGACGTAGATTGTAGACACTGGAAACATCACTTAAGGGTGAATCCTTCTGTGTCTGAGTCCTCATTTTTCAGAGAAAGTATATTATGGCAGCATTTATTGCTCTAGGTGTTTTTGTTCAGTCCCAAAAATTATTTGCTTCTAGCTCTGTATTTTCTGCTGAGGTAAGCATACATGTAGCTTTGCTGTTCTGAGTCTACTTTAAATAGATAAATGTTGCACCATCCCAGTGCTGTCCTTTACTGCATTCAAATTCGTCATTTTCTTTGAGGAGAGAACTGAGCATACTGTGTAGATTTTCATTTCATGACACTTCTAGATGTGTGTATCAGCAAAAACTTGTTTTATAGAGCATACTTTATGCAGACTTGAGGGTCATGAAATATGTGATGGTTTAGTGTTTCAATGCAAACCATATACCACGTTTGCTGTCATTACGCTGCTGAAGGAGAAAAAGATGAATTAGTTTACCTACCTACTGTTTTTCAGGTACCCAAATGCTATACTGATTACTGCTTTGCTGAGCTGGATATACGTTTCTACATCTTTAGAGGAAAAAAAGAGGACTGAAGTTTACTGAGACTTCATTTCTCAAGTCAAGTGAAATGTGGGTTTGTGGCAAGCTACAAGAGCATAATCAGAGGAGGCAATACACAACCCTATCAGGAGGTTTAGACCCTTCTGCTACAAAGATGTGCATTTTTTGTAACAATACACAAATCTCTTTGCAATGAAAACAGAGGGGTCTCAAAAGAATTCAGATGCATTTCTCAAGCAATGATAAAAGGATCATATGGCTCAGTCAATTTTTGTTGCATACAGGATATCAGGACATTTTCAGCCAATCAGAAATAATTTTGTTTCATGCTGTTTATCACCAGTCCTATGAAATTTGCCAGTCTCAGTGTCTCATATTTTCCAGCAACAATTATGTGAGGACCCCAAAACTCAGGTGTCCAGTATTTCCCAGAAGGAAGAAGCTTGATGACAAAATGAAGAGATCCATTATATGCCTGTTCAGCTAACTCTGGTTCCTGCATTATCCTGCACTTAAACAGTGGCCTTGAACTCCTGACAGCATTATGAAGCAATGTTCATCAGTTCTTTGCTCCAGGCAGCCCTTGTTTTGCCAACTTGAATCACCTCAAAGTTAAGTGCCTGAATTCTTTTTCCAGTTAATGAAGAGAAATCACCACTTTCACAGTGTAATTCATCTCTGCTGGTTTAGACACCTTGGCTTGTGCTTGCACTCCAACCCCATGTTTCTATGAGATCTCTGGCTAAGTAAAAGTCATCAATGTACTCACCTCTATACATAGCTTCTCTTTAGCCTTTCATAAAGAATATATGTTCACCACAAAAATAAAAGAGAAAGAGAGTAATTCTTTTGCTTCAGTGAGAGAAAAAGATTATCCTTTCCAATGGTGGGGAAAAAGATGTATGAGAATCTGTGAGAGAAAGATGGAAGATGGCTAAAGTGTCGGAAATGTGGCTATTTCCAAACATATTAGACAGTGAACTTACTCTGGATCTCCTTTCATTTAATTTAATGGTAACAATTCTGCCTACTTCAAGGTATGGGATAAAGCCAGACAGCACTGCAAATGAACACATACCCACTGGAAATTAATGATCACTGTGATAGGAGTGTTTGGAAGGCTGAAAAATTAGGCCAGCTTTAAACATTAAAATTTAACTTCACTAAATTAATTGCTTACCATCATACTTCTCAATAATGGCTAAATCTTATAGGATATTAATCATCACTGTTTTGTACACAAACCTGTTAGTCCTTAACACTTATCCTGAATTAGCTGTGAGTATGTAATATCAAGTAGCTGATGCTGTGTAGTTAGCATCAGCTGTGCCTAAAAGAATCCACACAACAAATGGTACTTTTTCTCCCAGGGGCTCATGCATCAAGGTTCAGATCTCATGGGTATGAAAGTCAACAAATTACGTAGGACTGTTCTTTTTAAGTAGCTCATTTGAAGCACTTTTTGATGAGATTAGGGCACTGTGTTTGTTACCATGAGATGTGCAGTAAAGCTAAATTAAAATTCTCATTCTTTTTAACTTCTCACCACTGTGAACAGTACAGACTGATACAATCCATAGGAGCTTTATTTGTATCAAAGGCAACACTTGTAATTTATCTGAGAACATAAACCTTGGACAGTTCTGACCTCTCAATTCTCTAAATTCCAATGAACAGTAGCTATAGTACTATTTTATTTCACAGTGCTTTTATCAGTGATTATCTTGAACTTTATCCCGCTTTGATTTTATAGAGTTAACAGTTGATGAAATCAGGATAGCACAGTGCAGGCAGTATTGCTGAAACTTGTGTAATGATTAGCTTGACAACATATCCTTAAAGTGAACGAAAGAAATTCACTACAAAATTTTTTCTTTCTTCATGCATCCATGAGAGGATGAAGTAATAAGTAAAGAATTATTTTGTGAAACGAAGCTTCAAATTAATTCTATATTTTCTCTCTATATTTTCTGTCTGGTCTCTGAAAATCTTTCTTGAAGCTCAGGGATAGTTCGCGTGTTCTAACTTTGGGTAGTAAAACATTAGATACTCAGTCTAGCTTAAGAAGTTGTCTCCCTCTTAGTCTAAATATAGACTCCCTTTAGAGAGAGAGGCTAGTGAGTGACTGAAAGCAGAAATATAATTTTGAGTGCTCTGAGGTTGCATACAGAAATACACCTATCTTGTGTTATCTTGCCATGGCTTCTTCCTCAGCATGAGAGACACTTGGCAAGTACAAAAGCAAAGCCTGTGGCAGTCAGAAATGCAGGTATTTCTCCCACTGACTGGGGCTCTGTAATGAAGCTGAATGAGTTTCAATATGGTGATAATTTTATCTCCCCCTTATGCATAAAGGAAGCTTAGAAAACCCAGGCCTATTTGAAATACTGAGTGCCCAAAAGAAGGTGGTAGGAAAACTCTCCACCACATTCATTGTTGGTCAATGATTTTCTAGAATGACAAGGCAAATATTTGTACCACGTCTGGTTTGTTAGTATCTGATGTTTCATGTGTCCTTGTACAAGTTTTAAAAGGAGTGACAATATTTACTGAATAAAACTGGAGCCTTTTCCATCACCTTTCCTTCTGTTTTTGTTGAAAACTAGATGGATACATCAAAAGACCCATCTCTGTATTTTGGATCATTTTGGGGGATGATGTAAACTGCTAAAACTGCTGTGAGATAGAGGTATAGCAGATGAAGGTTTTAGTTTTATCAGTTAAAGAGGCTTCTCTCTCATACTAATAGGAGATCAAGAATAAATCTGTCATGCTTTCTCTACATTAATACTGCTATTCAAGCTTCCTTTTCTTGGCACAAATGAATATACTAATAGAATAGTACACTAAAAGTTAGTCCTTAGCCTTTTTATATTTTATTTGAAAGTGAATATGTTTTCACAAAATTATTATCAAGTTAAAAGATTTAGTTCTAGAGCTTTCTTCTAAGTATTATTCATTAATTTCATAACTGTCAACTTCACTACTATTTAAGGAGGTCTTATATATTCAGTTTCAGAAAAGTACAGGGAAGAGGAAGGTTTATGTGAAAGGCAACCTTTTGCACTGAGTCATTTGTAAACATCTTCTGATCTCTCCTGATATGATATCAGCAAATGACAATGCATGGAAGAAGACACACGAGTGGAAGAGTGTCAGAACATGCTAGAGAGAGAAAAGTTTCTGCTGGACTGGGAATAATAATAATCTGAAATGTTTATACGTAATAGGTCAGCAGTGTGCTGATTCACACACGTACAGTTTGTCCTCCAGTCTAGGGTGTGGGAATGTGGCAATTGATGATTTTGCTTCTTTCAAAATGCCACTAAAACATAAAAACATCAGTTATTTGCTTTCCTGACAATTAAAACCCATAAAAAAATGCTACTCATAATTCAGACCTTCACTCGGACATCTGATGAATTCTTGTGTGACAGCAGATTCTGGAGGCATCCCCTGCCCTTTGTGCTGTGAGGCTGTGGCCAGCCCTTCATGCTGAAGTCCCCTGGGGCTTTCCTCTCTGTCCTTTCACAGATGTCCAGCACAAATACCTCGTGTGGTCCCTCTGAATGGGATGGAGAAGGGCACAGAGTCCCCAGATGCCACAGGTCCCCGTTTGGTTGGTGGGAGCAGCTGTCCAGCACAGCAGCCTACCCTGGCTCTGCCCAGAGCTGAGACCAGCTTCCATCCATCCTTGCAGGAAGGTTGCAGCGGCCTTCCTTTCAGATAAACCCTTTCACTCTAAGAGGAACAATTAGTTTCCCCCTTTTAATTACTGATTTTCTTTTTTTTTTTTTAGACACAACAGCAGAAATTTTAAATCTGTTACCTGCATTGCATAAATTGATGTTTCTAGTTGTTGCTATTTGAGAATTCAACTTATATGTGTAAATGCCTGTTTATATATGAGCAGCATATGATTAAAAATTACTAGTGTTTTTCAGGTTGACAATGTACCATTTCAGTGCCAGTGGTTAGGTGGTAAAAGTTTTTACTGGCAGAAGAACAATGGATTTATACTTTATAATTTATGGGAACTATTTCAATGCTTTTTTTCACTTCTACTGTGTTTTTCATGAGTTTGTTTTTACAGTATCCATAGGCAAAAACAGACATGAAGGAAGAGCTAGAGTAGAAAAAGACCACAATTAATATTGGACCAGCCATTGAAAAACATCCCTAACCCTCTAGAAATCAAAAATGGTTGCTTCATTAAAAAAGAAATAGACATGATGATTCCTGTGGCAAACACAGAATTTTAAAGATACTTCTTAAATTTACAGCAAACTTCCAGAGCTGTGAAAAAGTGATTTGAAGAATGTAAGACACAAATAATATGAATTTCTAGAAATTATTTTGAAAGTTTTCAGTTGGAAATAAAAAATAAGCTAATCGTGTCAAAATATAAAGGCAATGCTCCAGATGAATGACCAGTAGAAAGGTCCCCCAAATTATCAAGCAAAACAACTTTTTCTTGACTGAATGGGTAAAATTAGAAGATTCTGTGGAAAGTGTTAAAATTGTGGTCAGAAAACATAAGCATAACTCTTATTTTCATCTGAAGGACAAAGATATTTTATTCTTGCAATACATATATAATTCCAATCAATATTTTTTTAAAAATAAATGAAATAACAAAAATATAGAAATGAATTAAATAATTTTGTAATTCTCTTTGTTCATAGTTCAAGAGTGGTGTACATGAACCACTCTATATCTTCAAACATTGAAAAATTTTTCAGTTCATTAAAAACTATGTACTTGAACATTTTACATTACATTGCAATTGGTATGAAATCTGTGGTGAATTTGTAGTAGGTAACTAATATGGGAGATGATTTTAAAGTGTTATTTGGACTTGTTTCAAGGTTAGAGTGTGAAAAGCTAAACTGGTTTTTAAACAACTCAGTACAATGAACTTGACTTAAAAAATGTTCTGTAAGTTTCAAAAGAACTATATATAGCATTGTGAGAGTACTGCAGCACAATTCAGAATGATTTATTAGGATCACCAGTTCTAAGGCTTATGGGCAGAAAGATAAAAACTTCAGTACTGACACCTTGAAAGCCTTGTGACACAGAGACAATTAGCCCTGTAGAAGTTATAAAAAGAAGCGTGGGTCAGGAAAATTCTTTGACAAGAATGCTGCCCAGTCATTTCCCTTTGAAGAAGGGAGAAAATGTGAGCTTTGAAAATGAATGTGCTGGCCACTCCTAAGAAAAAAATTCTTTCCTCTATCTTAAGTTTACATGCTCTAGCCTTACTAAGTACAGTGGAAGGAAAGGGGATAATCTTGTAGAAGGAAGTGTAAACAGCTGAACAGTGCCAGCGGTGTCATTGTCTCTCTTTTTCTTGAAGTCAGAGAGAATGTTTTGGCAAAGGTGACAAACTGTCCCCATGGTTCCTGGGAGAATGAGATCCTGGACATTCCAGCAGAGCTCTGTGTGGGAAATGCACAGTCAGCTGTATGGGGAGTGTGGTAGAGAAGTAAAAAAAGCAGTGTTGTAAGAAAGCCACAGTATTTGAGTGGGAGTAAGTGACAACAAATTTTCTAACAACGAATGAAATAGAAATTTCTTAATGAAAACAAGAACTGTTGGAATTCTTTACCTGGCAATCATATGTAAAAAAAAAAAACAAAAAAATTTTCATTTTTACATCTTTTCTATCTTGCTTACTGATTCATTTGATTTCTATTTAAAAAAAAACCCACAGAAACAAACCCCCAAAATACAGTAGTTGTTATAGAAAAACAAAAGATGATGTCTTCTATATGTGACTTGTCTTGAAATAAGTTTAAAGAAAAAAAGGGACTGTGCCTTCTGTAATTATTATAAGGCAAGTTAGCAGAAGGAAAGTAGGATAAATAAAGAGAAACTTTTAGCATTACCATTCATACCCTGCAGACTACTAACAATATGATAAAAATTACAGTATGTACCTGTGAAAGATTTCATGGTATGTGTTGAATTTCTGCTCAGTGAAACAAAAAGAAGTAAATGCTCAGTATCAATTAAAACCCAGGTCAATTCTTCAGGCAGGCTTATGTATTGATGTGAGCCCTTGATTTCAGATACTCAGATTTCAAAAATTTGAGTATACTACAGATTTAGAAAGCAAATTCTTCATCTAGTGAATAACTTATTTCTGTGCTCCTCAGTGCTTTTTGTTGCTGTTCTAAGGGAAAACTCTCCCAGCTGCCTCTCTAAGCAGATAAGATTGTGATAAGCTGCAGTAGTTTCTCACTCACTTTATAACATACAATAAAATATGTTTATATTTTACTTTTTTGTTCTTGAGAATCTCCTTACACAGTTCATGGGATAGTTTTATTGGATTATCAGTGGCCAAGGATCGTCAATAAATTTGGCAGAAGGAAATGGAATGATTTCTATTAATTGAACATATGCAAGCTTTCTAGGTACATTGAAATGGTAAGGATACTTTTAAGATGAGAATATGTCCCTTTTTTTTGGTATAACATATATATTTTAGGGAGATTAAGAACACAAGATATCTGTCTTGCAAATGATCAGTTACAGGTGATTTTGAAAAAGTTCAGAGCTCTTGGTGACTCTGATGATAGGCCTTTGGACTCAAACCCACCCCAGTACATCGTATTACTTTTCATGTATTGTTTAGGCTAAACTTCAAATCTTCAAGCCTTCAAAGAAAGAAAAAAGTCAAATTAAATTTACATAATGTAAAAGTGGCTTGCTATTTTAAAAACCTTTATTTTGAACATGTATTTTGAAACAGATAGAGGTTCAGCTTGTTAATACTCCTTAGAATGCTCCCAGCTCCACACTTGTGCAGACATTTAGGAGTGATTATTGACATGTAAGCTCTTCACCTCCCATCCTCCAGGCTTTGCACCAATAACATTGCAGCAGTAGCAATTGCATGCAGTTGTAGCTGAAGTAGGAATTTGACTGAATACAATGGGGAACGAGAACAGTATTTCTGACAGGTGAGGAAGAGAGAGACGAAATTCCCTTGCAAGTGCCTCTGTGAGACAATCAGCATCCTCTGGGATTTCTGCATTGAGCCCTGACCCTTGCCATGCTGTCGAGTTAACCAGAGAGAAAATACCTTGAGTGTCAATATATGTCTGTTTTAGACACTGGCAGTTCAGGGATACTGGGGGACTGGAGTCTCCTTGAATGTACAGAGAGAGCAAAGCCTGACTACTCATCACCATAAGAAATACAGGACAGAGTAGGTGCTGTTTTAGTCCTCATTTCTGATTTATTCAATACAGAATTAAACATATAAAAGTTTAGTAGATTTGGGGATATTTAAATCTCATTTTAGACAAAAATATGATAATGATGCTTGGTAGCAAGTGTGATTAAAATATTGATATAAAATAGAATAAATTAAATAAAATATTTACGGTATGACTGTGTCTCCTATGACAACTTCCTTGCTCTGACAGCACTGTCAGCTGTGTCTTGCAGAGTTTCTGTGGCTCAGGCTCATTGTAGAAGGTAAATCAAAGGCATGGAGCCTCTCTATTTCAAATACCACTAGTTTAATTGCAAAAGACCTTTAGTTATTCAGGTAATCACAAAGGTAGGGGAACCCCTTGCATTGGAAATCTGACACCAGTACTGCAGCAGAAGGCTGCCTACTCAAAACTTGTCTCTTTGCAGACAAATAAGAATGAGTGTGAAATTTCCTAAATCTCACACAGGTGTCACAGCAGAAGCACACAGTCCTGCATAACCCAAAAACTGCTAAATTGTGATAAAACTTAATTGTGCACTTTTTCTTGGAAGTTAAGAAAAAAGAATTGAGTTCAGGGAGGTAACCACTATTTTATGTGCTGAAATCTCTTAGCTTGTATAGGCAGTGGGAGCATAAGAGACCCTCCCAAATACTTCAGATTCTGAAAAAAGATTTCTGCCTTGAATTATGCTTCAGCTGTGCCTCCATGTTTTTCACTGAAAAAATCAGTAAATGAGCCTCACCTGGGGTCCTCACACTAGATGAATTCATGTGACTGTCTCTAACAGCTTATGTGCTCAGGGATGGTAGGGGCAGTGAGACAACAATCATCCCTCTCTCCCTCTAATCACTAAATGCACTGGACTTGCTCCAGTATGTCCCTCTCTTTCTTGCAGTGGTGGCCCCTCAGACAGGATATAGTATTCCAAATTCCGTTTCAAAAGTACCAAAAAAGCCCTTCTTTAGATTCTTAGGCCCCTGAAGCCCATTTCTGCAGAGCTGCTTCCTAAATGAGTGCATTGTAGCCTGTACTATCTCATGGAGTTGTTACCATTTGAGATGCAGGACTTTGCATTTGCTTGCCATAGAATTTCTTCAGTTGGAATGGACACATAAGTCCAACTCCCTGCTCCTCACAGGACTGCCTAAAGCTCACCCATATGACAAAGAGCATTGCCTAGATTCTCAATCTCTGCCAGGCTTGGAGCCATGACCATTCCCTGAGGAGCCTGTTCCAGTGGCCAGTCACGCCCTCAGTGAAGAACCTTTTCCTAATGTCCAGTCTGGACTTCCCCTGCTTCATCCCACTTCCTCATATCCTGTGACTGGTCAGCAGAGAGCTCAGCACCTGCCTCCACTGCCCCCCTTGAGGAAGCTGATGGCTGTGATGAGGTCCCCCCTCAGCCTTCTCTTCTCCCAGCTGAATGAGCCAAGCGACCTCAGCCACTCCTCGTGAGTCTTGCCCTCGAGGCCTTTCACCAACTTGTTTGCACACCTCTGGACACTCTCATAATTTGATGTTCTGCTTGTGTTGAGGTGCCCCAAACTGAGCACAGGACTCAAGGTGGGGCTGTGCAGTGCAGAGAGGAACAACCTCCTCCCTTGGCAGGCTGCTGGTGCTGTGCCCGATGCACCTCCGGGTGCGTCTGTTTCGGCTGCCAGGGACCTGCTGACTCATATTCAACGTGCTGTCAACCCAAACCTCCAGACCTCTTTCCACAGGGCTGCTTCCCACCCTGTCATTCCCCAATTTGTACATATAACCAAGATTACGCCCATCCCAGGTGTAGAATCTGTCACTTGCTCTTGTTAAATGTCACATGTTTGCTGATTGGCCTGCTCCTTATCCAGAGTCTCTCCAGGTCTCTCTGTAAGGCCTCCGCACCCTCACACCCACTCCCGATTTAGTATCATCAGCAAACTTACCTAATTTACATTCTCCCCCTGAAACCATTTAATTTATAAAAATATTAAAACTTTTGCTGACAGCCTATTTCTCCAGCTTGTCTAGGATCTCTCTGAATAGCAATATATTTGGTGTCATCTGCAAATTTGTAGAGAGTACACTGCTGCCCACAATGTTAATGGAGACATTAAACAGTGTTGGCCCCAGCATTCATCCCTGATGGATGTCACTATTAACTGGCTGCCAACTGAAATTTGCACCCTTAGTGACGGCTCCTTGAGGCCAGCAGTCCAGCCAACTTCCCACCCACATTATTGTTCACTTATCCAGCCCATATCTTACCAATTTGGTGATACAGAGACTGTGTCAAAGGACTTGATAAAGTCAAAGTGTGTGGCATAATCCTGACCTTTCCCTTATAACAATATCAGTCATTTCATCAAAGAAAAAAAATCAGGTTGATCAGGCATGACTTGGCCTTGGTAAATTAAGGTTGACTGCTTGCGGTCACCTTATCTTTTATATGACTGGAGAAGGCTCCTAAGCAGGTTTGGTCCATCCTCTTCCCAGGGCCTGAGGTAAGGCTGACTAGCCTGTAGCTCCTGGGTTCTTATCAGTTAGAACTGTAGTAAATAAAAGGATTGCGGACCTCATGTTCATCCTTTTTACCTCTCTGTCCTGGTTTTGACTAGGATAGAGAAAATTTTATTCCTAGTAGCTGGTACAATATTGTTTTTTTTATATTCAGTATAAGAATAATGTTGACAATACACTTCCATTTTGGTATTTGCTCAGTAGTGCTTACATCAAATCAAGGGCTTTTCACTTTCCCATACTCTGATAGTGAGGAGATGAACAAGAAGCCAAGAGAGAGCTTGGATAGAACAGCTGATCCAAACTGTCCAAGGGGATATTCCAAACAATTGAATGTCATTCTTGGTACATAAACTGAGGGGAGATTGTCAGGAGGTGCTGGTGGATGGGGCAGGCATCAGTCAGTGGGTGGTGAGAAGTCATGTTGTGCATCTCTTGTTCTCTTGTTTCTCTTGGGTTCTATTCCTCCCTCTCTCTTTTGTTGTCTCACTTTTCTACCTTCATCTTCACCTTCACCTTCTTCATCTTCTTCTAGCCTTATTATTATAACAGTTACTAAACTGTTGTTATTTCAACTTATGGGCCTTGCCTTTTTTCCCTGATTCTCCTCTCTATCCCACTGGGGATTGAGTGGGGTGAGTGACTAGAAGGTGTGTAGTTTCTGCAGTTAAAACATGGAAAGCTCAGCCTCCTTAGACATCCTTTTTTTGCCTCTGTTCTCATAGAAACCTTTCTTGATGAATTTTTTTTTTCTTTTCCCTCCCTAAAAGTAGGGTATCTAGATTTTCCATATAATGACCGGATCCTGAATTTCTTGTGTTCCATGTGCTATTCATAGAGGAGAAACACCATGAAAAAACACAAACATATAGCTGATTTGCCATAGGATACAGTGAATCCCACCTGAGGATGTCTGGGATTCTTTCAGCACAGCTCCATTTGTGGTGAACAATTATCACAGCAGGGTCTCTGCAGCCTGCCTGCCTTAATTCTGTCTTCAAAATAAGAGGCACAAACTGGGAGAAATGGCCATCATTACAATGAGCTAACTTGTACAAAATAGGAGTGGGAATTCATATCAGCTGTGTGAGAATCCAAAGATGTTTATTTTTATGTTAGGAGCTACAGTGAAAACATTCCTTTGCTTTATAAAATCCTGTAATATAAACAAGAAGAAATAAAAAATAAAAGTTGTATCTGATGCCGGTATTCTTTATGCAAAGCTGTCTTTCAAATAGTAACCTTTTGGCCAGGGTTTATTGGGTAATAAATTCCAAGTGTTTACAGAGACACATTGGCAGCCAGCATTGTGTTTTGCAGTTTCTGTGGCTCTGCCTGCACCAGCCTCGTAGGGTGGTGCACGCTCGGTGCCTTGGGGCCCCCAGTGACTCACAGCCCTGTGAGCTCACCCTACCCAGGGTGTGCTGCTCTGCACCCCCCGCTGCTCGGGCTTGGCTTCAGGTGTCCCACAGGACCATGAAATCCTGGGACATCGTCACCATCTTCCTGGCATGGCCGTGCACTTCTTTGTGTCTGAAATAATGCAAACGGTTGTGATGAAGCCCTTTAGGGTAGTGATTGTATAGCAGGCAGTGGAATACCTGTGTTTCACAGGAACATAGGAAGTCACAGGGGAAAATAGCTCTACAAGCTCCCTGACTAGTGAATACTAGGTAGGAAACTGGAGTGAAAATATAATTCCTTAATGTTAAATAACTTTTTTCATTTGAAACCAAACTTTATCGAGTAATAATTATGAGATCCTTCTCTTCTTCACTTGGTTTCAACTCTAGCTTCTTTTAAAATGTGGCTTTATGGAATCCTTTTATGGCTCTTACTAGAAACAATGGTTTTCAAATGTCATCAGCTGCTTAATCTTTAACATGTTTTCTGATATCCTTAACCTCAGAGTTTACCAGATTAGATATTTATTCCCTACAAGGAGGATAAAAAAAGAAAAGTTTTCTGGCTGATGTTAACAATATCTTTACAGATGTTTACATTAAGGCATGATCTGTCAATACTTAGGAAATAGCAAAGGTATTTTCCCATTACTGCTAGAGTATGATTCTTTGAAAAATGTTCTTTCTTTTAGAAATTGAAAAAATGTTCCATGGAAGTACTGCCTTATCCTCTACTCATTTTGAAACCACAAAGGTCATCAGGGTTGCTGAAGACAGCAAACTTTTCTCTATATATAAAACGGGGAAAAGTGATTGTACAAAAACATACTGATACTGACATGTTGACTTGGTCATGGAGGTCTAGAAACGGCTGCATGAAAGAAGTTTCTTCTTTCCATCTGTAAGCTGTGCAAGGATGGTTTTTTAAGTATATACAAATAGCTCTTAAATTGTAATTGTGTAAATTTTAATTGTGCCCCTAATGGCTTGTTTTTATTTTTTAACTCCATTTGTGAGTATTTTGTTGTAAGATACTATAAAATATACATATACATCTAACACAAAAACCAAGAAAACTACCAATGCTAACTTGATGCTTTTCTTTTAGGGAGGTGGAATGGTGTAAAGCAAACATTCACTCCAGATCCATGGGAATCTCTCATGGGGACCATTGCCAAGCAATGGGAATAGATAGTTTAGGTTCTGTTTTATTTTCAGTTTCTTTACAGAAAGCTGAAACTATCCAAGTGCATTGTTGACAGAAAAGGACTTCTGGAAGATACTTGCCTTTGATCTCCTGCCATACTGTGCTATGGAAGTTATCAAGTGCTCTCAGAACTGCTAGAGCAAATTTTGCCCTCTGAATGCTCTTATCCATCAGAGCTGTGTCCCATATCTCTAACAGCTGTCACGGTTTTCTCACAGAGTTATCTCCATCTGAAGGAGAGCAGGTGTTATTTCTAGCACTCCTTCGTGGCCTGGCATCAGCAGTCTCTCACTGTCACCACAGGACCATGGCAATGCTCCAAGCTGCACATTTCCCACAAACACCGGATGGCAAGGATCTAGGGATTAACGACAGGGCCCACACCTAATTTTCTGATAGAAAACTGTAGCACTCAGGAGGTTTATCTCACCTACCTATAAGCTTTTTTCTTCCAGTCACATTAGAATAATATTAGAGTTCAAATCGTCACCTTCCCAAGGACAGGGCGTCTCTTTTTTACTTGCTTTCGGCTTACACTCTGGCCTCACAAAAATTGTAATATTAGCTAAGTGAAAAAAAAAAATCTTCCTTTTCAACACCTCTTTCAAGTATGGGAAACAGATGGCTCTCTCCATGCTTCATGGCTGTTACCATTTGATGTGAAGTATCTCCAGTGTTTGAATTTGACACCTGCAAGGGCACTGCTCTCTGCTTCAACACATCTTCCATATCTTGAAGATATTTAGGGATGCTACAAGGCACTAGTCAGAACAGTTCCTTAGGCTATAGTCGCTTTGTAGTGTAGTTGCTATAAATGAAAAAAATGTCCAGTGATTATTATGGGGAACACAGTGCTTTACACCAGTTACACATCTGTATTGCCTGGCTGCCCATTCATGACAAGTGAATGTCAAAAAAGGAAGAACCATCTCTATTTCACCTCTCTGACTCAATTGAATAGATCAGAGCACAATCCATGTTCATGATCCCTTTCTGCTAGACAGAGCAAAATCATGTAGGAGTACCTAATTATTCTCTGGATAGATATAGACAGCTTCAGATAACTTAGCTTGCCTATCTAAAGTTCACATACCTTTTCTTGCTGAATCACATAGAGGATAATTTAGCCTGAAAGAAAAAAACATGGAGGATTGGGAAAAATCAATGTTGGATTCACAGACCTAAGAAAATCCACAAGAATTTCTTTTCTTGTTTTTGAATATGCTGTTTCCTCCTCATTCTCCAAACTTTGTTTTACTAATTTTGGGGGTTTTTAATGAATGAGGAAAATTTATTAGAATTTTTCAGCAATGTACATAATACTTCCTATACCAATTTTTTTTTCAACAATGAAGATCTTTTTTTTAAATTACAAAGTAAGATTTTAAAAAGTGAAAGATGAGTAGTAAAATTTCATCAGTTTTAAGTTACATAATATAGTAAAATTTCCTCAACTAGTTTCAAGGAAACTTATGCTACTGGTTTTCCACACTGGAGTCAATTAGAGCCTTGATACTATTTTAAATTGTAACATTCAGTTACCTAAGTCATAAAAAGACTGAGTATAGATCACTCATAAACACTATATAAATTACAGCTGTGACATTATTTTATACACAAAACCTTAGTAAAAAAGGCAGAATATTTATAAGTTATCACTATAATTTTGTGCTGCAGAAAAGAAAAGCACAAAGCACTATTTGGAATGTTTGTTATTTATTCCTTTCCCTCCACCGATTTCTTGGAACTGAAAGAAATACTACAGGAAACAATTATTTCGCTTATTGTGCAAAAGACAAATGGCAGCAGTAGTACCATCTCCCCTTTCAGCTATATTTTGAAGTAGGGTATATTAACATCCAATTACATAACTTTGAAGAGGCTGATATCTGCGCCTAGGAGTCTCATTTCCTCATTTCAATAATCGTGGGTATGTTAATTTGTCCGCTGATTTGAAGCTTGCTGTCTTATGCTAACCTGCCACTTCCTTTATGGCTCCAGAAACTGTTGTTGTGAATTTCTCTTTCTACTGCCTTTTTTTCTACTCCTTCTGTGTCACATGTGGAGTTCAGGCAGTGACCTTGGCACATTCATGTCCCTGAACCCTGTCATTTGTTTGTTGGGTGTAGTCCTAAATAACTTGCCAGGTTGTCCTAAAACCACTTGACTAAGCAGTAAATTGAACCCAGGTCCTAAACTGTCCTTCAGACCATTTTCCTGATGTCTATTTGTCTGTGCGTAAAACATCGCAGATGATGTTGCCACATCAACCACTTTGTAAAAAATTATGGCTTTGGAACAATGATGACTGCTAAAATATCAAATGGGGATATTATGTGTTATTTGAAACACATTTCTCTTTGAAATAGTGTGCATTAGGTAACTGCAATGGCCCACCTAAACAAATAATTAGTATCTCAAGCTTCTTGTAATTGGACATTCTACTGATAGCAAGGATTATAACTGATGATATGGACAGTGCAATAAAACACAATGAAAGGTAATGGAATCCTGTACCTTGTCTTAACAGATTTATTTGCTTACTTTCTTTTGATGTCTTCAGCAAGACTAGAAGCCCAAACTGCCTAGTCTACTGTTTGTAGGTTGTGGTATTACTCAAACATGACATGCCTTTTGAACAGGCAGAAGAATACTGCCCAACCCTAAAACATGTTACTAATATTGTGGAGGAACGCCATTTTGAGATGATGCTTTCCTACCTTATTTTGAAGAATGCAGTGGTAAAATAAAATTACTAAAGTGGAGCATGTAACAAGGCATCTCATTTCAAATCAGTTTTTTTACAGTCTGTAGTAGAGTCATCAACCTGTAATCTGCCTTCTAACTTCAGTTCTTTTCTTGAGAGAAGGTGGGGAAGTGAAATATAACTTTCAAATCTGATATATAACAAAGAAATAGCCCATCATGATAACAAACACTTTCCAGATCAAAGGTGCCCAAACAAAGTCTGGTTTCTCCCAGAAAACATACCTTCTCAGCCCATAAATCTCTGCCTCCTCTCTTGTATCTCCTTCATTTAAATCAGTGCAAAGTAAAAAAAAAAAAAAAAAAAATTATATTTGTGTTTTCTGAAAAGAATGGCTGTTAAGAGAGAAAAGTGCTCCTTTAGAGATCAGAGGGCTGAAGTGCTTTAATTTAAGCTCACATGATTAATAATGTACAGTTGAAAATTTGAGGGAAAATGAGTCTGGCATTCTATAAAATCAATACAGATCAATTTACCTCCAATTATTTTCTCCTTATTATCCTAGAGAAGAACACCTGGTTACTAAAATAGGAAATAGTAGTGGAGGTTCACTGCATATCACAGCAAAAATTAAGAGATGAAGTAAGAATATGAGAGCTTCTGACCTCAGCCATGACAATGTTAGGGAAAGGTTTACTAAAAAGGAATTTAATCCCACCACCCTTTTTAGCCCTTAATCACTTGAATTCCTGTGATGGACAACACCTGTACAATGCCCACCTTAACCCTACAGTGTGACCTCATTCAATCTTTAGAAACTCCCATCAATCTTTAATTGAGATATCAGGAAAAGGTATATCACTGGAAAATCCAGTTCTCTTTATTTGGTGATTCATTTGAAATTCTAAGTAGACACTTCCCTCCCCTCCCCACTTAACCCCCAAATTGCCAGATAATAGAAGTAACAAGTCAAATTAGAAAGGATCTCTTTCTTCAAGCCTTCATCATAGTCCCCTTTCTTCCTGGACTATCTTGGTCCTTAGGAACTTGCTTTAAGAAAACCAGTTTCCTCAAGTCTAAAACTCTATATTATTTGCCAGAAGTAGGAAAATTTTACCTACCCTATGAGAATTTCCATTGATATCTAATAGATGCATGTATTTTATGTGTCCATATATCTGACTATTATATACACACATATGGCAATATCTAATTAACATGAACAAAAAAAATTCTACTTTACAAAAGATGTTAAGCCATATGAAGGTGTGATATTTGTATCAAGAGCCAAGTTAGGAAGAACTTTTCCCATTTAAATTGCCAAGTTAAATACAGCACAATTGAAGCAGACCTGTCCCTCCAGGCATGCATAAGCCTACACTTGGGAGTTCTTGGAAGTTAACTTAGCACCAATTGTATCTTATTTAACTTGGCTATTTAGAGGGCTAACCCTTTAGCAACTTGGCTCGTACTGACTGTATCACACCTTTACATGACTGACCTTACCCTCTCAACTTTCCCTCTTTTAGTGCACGCTGAGTGTTTTTGATCAGATCTGATTTATGCTATTTTGGCCAATTAACTTGAAAGACAAAAACAAAATCTCTGAAGGACAGGTCTGCAAACATAAAACATAATTGGATGGAAATGGACCTGTTCGCATTCTTTTAGCCTTAGCTCAGCATGAGAGCATTAAGTGCCAGCTGCCTGGTTTTGCCTGTTGTCTATGCCACCCTACAAGGAAATTTCCCCAAAGCCTGGGAGTTAAATTTTTTATACTCTTGTGAAGAGCTCATGCATTGCTCTAAAAGTAGGTACCTGCTCTGGGTGGCAATCGGGGTTGGGTGTAATTACAGAAGAAAATGGAGAGGGTAGCTGGTGTGTGACTGAAGGCTTCTGCAGTAATATGTCAGGGCATGCATGCAGTAGAGCTATATGGTAGTGTTAAAAGTCCACAAAAGTTCTGATGTTAATTATTTTGGTAAATAAAAGCCTGAAAGGCACTAAATTAGAGTATTGGATTCCTGTAGAAAAGTATCATTTGTGAAGTATAAGTATCAATAAAGAGAGAATTCAGCAAAGAAAGGAATTTACTTTTGACGTTAAGATGCTGTTGCCATGTAGGGCATGGGAAACTGAACTTCTTCAGATTGCAGATCCTGCATAATTAAAGACACTCCCAGGAGACTTCTGTCATTTGAGTCAGCAAAACCAGAATAAATGTCAATGGAATCTGATGGAAATATTGTGTTGCAATCTTTGTAGAATATTACCCAAGATAATTAAACACTTAGAAGTCATAATAATGCCTGCAGTATAAGCACTGAGATTAGATAGAAAGAAGACAAAATGACTTCTCTGAGATGTGTACGTCACTGCATACATGATGTTGTATCATCTTCCGATCTGGCATGACATTCCAGTCCATGCAATAAAACTGCATTCAAGAACTGGGGTGGATAAAGGTGGGTTTATTGGTGGTAGGAGAAGGAAATGAGTATATCATCCATCTATCTTGGTGGTAGTAACTGTGTAATACACAGATTGAACAGCACTCTTCACAGTGTTCTGAAAGTTGGCCTCACATCAACGAATTTAATATTATGTAGCCAGGGTATGGTTCTGTTTACAAGTAAGCCTAAAGAAGTGGTGTCTTTCACAGGAGGAATGAGGAGGACCTTTCCCAGTGTGTGGGGTGTATCTGCTCTTCAGCAATCAATGGTGGACTTGGCACTGTTGGGTTCATGGTTGGACTTGATCTTAGAGGTCTTTTCCAACCTAAATGATTCTGAGATTCTATGGCTATGTGGGATGATCATCCTATGGGCTGTGTGAACAAGCATGTCCTTGCAGTGCAGGCAAAGCGAGAGATGTAAGGAACTTCTGTCCACATCCTCCTGGGCACACTGGCCAAGGACATATTCATGAGGTTAATTGAATATCTGTTTCCTCTTGGGATGTCTGGGTTGGTGTTTCATTGAGTTGGGTAAATAAATATGCTTTAGCAGAAGCAGAAGCATCTTGACAGTACATTATCAGCATATGGTATACCTATGTCATTCAGAGCTAAAAATTAAACCAATTAATGCCTGGATTTGTACTCCACCTTGCTATCTCATATCTCTGATACCAGTTTTCAAGAACAAGATATGCAAAGAAGCAATAACTTTTTTCACACATTTTGCTGTAGATAATATTTATGGTCTTCTATTCTTTTTATTTGAACACTCTATACTGACACATCCTGCTGTGCAGAGAAACTATCTGATCTCAGGAACTGATTACGCAAAAAGAAACTGGAGCTCAGTTTTCCCATTCCCATCATATGTCATGTTAAATGCTGATATTTTCTGATTTCTGTGTAATTATTTCACCTGATTTCAAAAGTTTAGCTTCAGGACAAAGAAGGAAAGAATAGGAGACAAGACAAAATAATGTAAGTTAGTTGTAAGACAGGAAAAACATATGCAGCAATAGAAATTTTTTTCCCAGAAACAAATAACAGGTCTGAGATGATCTTTGAGTTTAACTCTTCAGTTACCTGTTTTTTAAAGGCTATTGAGTTTGTTTAGTTTTGTGGTATAGGAAACAATGTAGAACTCATCAAAATTTCTGCAGCCAAAACTTACTCTTGTTTTGAAAAGAAAGTAAGTTTTAGTATAGTGCTTCAAGAGATGGAGTACTCACTATCGCTTAGGCCAAAATTTCAAGGGATTGATTAAACAGCAATAAAAGATTTCAATTACCTGTGTTAAGATCTAAAACTAGTCTAAAATCTGAATTCACAAATCCCAATCATCTGTGCAGAAACTTTCTCCATACAAAAGTGAGATCAACCTTCACAAGTTTAATATCAGTGTTAGCAAGGAAAGAGAGAACCAATTTGTGCTACTTAATGAGCGCACAGTGAAATGGTGCTAAAATATTTTATATTTGCTTCGGCTGCTCTTTAAGCTTTTTCTTAAGAGCAAATGGATTATATTTGCTACAGCACACCGTTTTTCTGTGGAAGCTCAATCTGTGTCATAAATTCAGTGAAACAGTGCACTATATGAAACCGCTTAACGTGGATCTCACTTTTTCTGATGTAAACTAGCCAGACAAATTAAAGTGGGCTAAAGGGCCTCTACTGCAGCCAGCAAAACAAAATTCAGCTTGAAAGTCACAGACAAAACCTGACTGAAATGTTTGTTTAAAAGGACAAAATTAGACAGGTTTTTGTATATTTACCAGGGTAGAGGTTGGAGGGAAAAATATATTATTTCTTTGCTGTTTAGAAGTTGTCTATTGCTCACTTTCTAATCCAAAGTGCATCTTGTCTCATACCTCTTGAAATCTATCTGATAAGAAAAGACATTTTTATGTTTGAGGTTGTAAAGATGAGACTTACTGGTAAAAGTGTGTGGCACACCCTATTTGATTCAGCATGTAGTTAAAGACAGGAGGAATATTAAACTTGGAGATGTTACTTTGTCATCTGTTTTGATCTCTAAAGTTTGAAAGTACATTTTCATAGAGAAAAAGAAGAATGCTGAAAAATGTTAATTCTTTGGCAGTTCTTTGTGTCAATACGAAAGGCGTGACGTACTGTTTTTGTCTAAAAACTGTTGCTGCTAATTCTGAGCCCTTGTCTCAGTTTTATGTCAAAAGTCTTCTTGCCTGGATTGCAGTGTTGCAATCAACATTCCTGGATTTCCTTGTGTTATATCCATTCTCTTTCTATCTACTCAGACTTTACCTCCAACAATAGTTAATGTAGTTGCTCAGCTTCTCACACTTCTACTGGTATCTGTCATTCTCATTTCTTTTCTCTCCTTATAGTGTCCTCTATGCTTATGCCTGCCCACATATTCACATATGTATTTCTGGAATAGGTAAAGGTTTTTTAATCCATTCCCTGCTAGTCATCTGGCCAATCTGCATGAAATAGGAGATAGGTGTTCTCTGCACCTCTCTGGCTGTGTCTAGGCTTATCATTTGTTGTTAAGTGCCATACAATACATGGTGTTATCTATCAATTGCTGACAAAGAGCTGGTGTGTACAACAGTGCCTTTCTGAATGCAAGGTTTACCTCCTGAGGAGACCAGAGCTATCTGTATTGGTTCTGACACATGCTCAGGCACATCTTAGATGGAGGCCCAGGTACCTCCACAAAGCCAGGAGGAAGATCCTCTCACTATATATATGTATATGCCATTAAAGCAGAGGACAGAGCCTGATTCAAGCCCACAGCAAGCTGTGGGCTGGCCTTTGCCAATACTGATAAGTACTGTAAAAACAGTTAGCAGTGGGCATGAAGTACAACTCTGTGTGCAGACTTTCTTCCTGGCCACCTTGTCATTTAGCAGCATCCCCTTGTGCGCGGGATAACCTCCACCCACAGACTGGAGTGTGTAAGAAGCTGAGGTGCCCTGGGTGACACTGGTTGCTGTTGACACACATAGCTCTGGGATGCAGCTGTGTTGATCCTTCTACAATCCACCAGCTGATCTGTGCTCACCATTACTTTCCCTCTGGCTGAAGAGTTTCTCTGGAGGGCAACCCCAGAGGCAGGGGATGATGTCTGTTTTGTCTCTCAGGCATCTTGCAGTCCTGTGTTACTGCACTGTCAGCATCATTGTTCTCTTCTAAGGGGATAAAGCATAAGCCTCAACAAATGCCTCCATGATAAATTTTGTGAATAAGTGAAAATATTGTGAAAATACACATAGGCGGCTGGCTCAGTCCAGTTATTCTGATGGAGGGTCTGGGAACAATATTGTGCCATACTGTGCTCTGTACATTCTCCTTGGTGCCTACACACTACTCTATGTGCTCTTGCATAATTTCCAGGAATATAAGCAGTTGTACTACCTCTAGGGAAAGTTTTCATGCTGCTAGAAACACAAGATTTCCACTTTGAGAACATACAGTCCCTCAGAGAAAGGACACAGTGGATGCCAGTTGAGAGCAGAACTACAAGGACATCTTGGCTCAATGGATTTGTGGTAAGGCTACTGATATATGCTGAGCTCAAGTGTAATAAAAATAATTAAGCTTTCTTTAAGTTGAGCTTTCTTTAAGTTGAGCTTTCTTTAGGGAATTGAGAAATGTGATTTAGATTTCCTTACATGAAAGAGGAAAACACTGTCCCTCTGCTTCCCCCTACTCGTCCTAAACAAATATGATTTAGCTGATATACACTGAGAGAAGGAGGACAAGAGAGCAGGAAATTGGTCATCAACAACAACTGTAAAAAACCCAGCAGAAACGCACTGTTTCTCTGGGACTCAAGTAGGTTTGCTCAGACCATGCCTGTTAGACTGAGACCCTGAGGAGAAACTGGAGGCGGAATTTGTCATTTCTAGGTCACTGCTGGGTTTTGGGGTAAACCTGTTTCTGACCTGAATGATATTAAAAGCTCTTTCAGAGTCTGCACACTTGTGTTACTTAACTGTCTGAGGAGGTCCTAGATAAAACTGGAATATGGCTCTGGAATTCAGGTATCTTTTATGAAGAGTTTATCATTAAGTGAAACAAACTGTTTTGAGCTTTTGCAAAGCTATTTATGTATCCGACTGAGTAGTCTCACAGCACTAATCTTCCTGCTCCACTGTCAAGAGTGTCTTTTCTTATAATATTGTCCTGGTTTTGTCTGGGAAATAGTTAATTTTCTTCCTAGGAGCTGGTACAGTGCTGTATTTTGGATTTAGCACAACATTCTAAACACACTAATGTTTCAGTTGTTGCTAAGAAGTGCTTGCCCTGGGTCAAGGACTTTTCAGTTTCCCATGCTCTGCCAGTGAGGAGATATACAAGAAGCTGGGAGGGAAGAGGCATGGCTGGTACAGATGTCCCAAACCAGCCAAATAAATGTTTCATTCAATAGAATGCCACATTAAGTATGTGAGCTGGGGAGAGTTGGCTGGGAGGGGACAATCACAGCTCCAGGATGGGCTAGGCATCAGCCAGTGGATGGTGAGCAGTTATATGGTGCATCACTTGTTTTGCTTGGGTTTTATTCACCTCTTTCTCTTTCTCCCATTTTCATTACAATAACAATAAAATAAAACCTAATAATAATACTAATTAGCATAATGATTAATATGTTTTATTTCCATTATTAAACTGTTCTTAGCTCAAGAGTTTTACCTTTTTCTAATTCTCACCCCCAGCCCACTAAGAGGGGGAAATTAAGCAAGGAGCTGAATGAAACTTAGCTTCTGGCTGGGGTGAACTTACAGTACATGCAGGAGTAAATATCACTGTAGACATGTGAGTCACAGATTTTTTGAACAACCTGCCTAAAGACAGCACATCTTCTCTGAACCTGGCCCTGTAGCTCTCTGCAGTTAAACATCATAGCTTGTGCTGTTCAATTAGCCTTCATAATACAGTAAAAAAAGTAGAAATTATCCTTTGAGAACTTAATTCCAGGGATCACTTTCATTCCCTCTCGTAGCCATTAATTTATTTAACAATAAAAATAGGTAATGCTCAAAGTGCAGTGTAAATGGCACCATGACTAAACTGTAAAAAAAAAACCCAACTCAACACTACATCAAAGATATAGTATTCTTTTGGAATTAAATGTTCATTTCTTTGTATAAATGAAGGCTGTTTCTTCCACAGAAACAGAAATTGTTTTAACTGAAATATCTACTTAGTTAAAGCTTTATTTATCATTAACAACATGAGTCAGAGCTGCCAGAAGCCTATAAGGAAACAATAGGGGAAAATACATGGTCTTCACCCTGAAATCTCTGGCCTCTCTAAATCCAGACAATTTTGAGAGTTTAAACACAAAAAATGGGTTTGGGCATGTATTGTTACATCTACATCCGTAAATAAACCAAGAAGAGGGCATGAACTTGAGGGCTATTTCATGACTGTTTGTACTCTTCCTGGCACAGCTTCAGCTCTCGTGACCTGGCACCCTTGAGTGGCACCAGGGTAGGGCTGATGAAGGAAAATGTTCCCAGAAGGGTGCCAGAAATGTGTTTTTCCTGCTTGTGGAGGAAGAGAACTGAGCTTTGTGCATGTGAACAAGATGATGTTTGGCTTTGGGGTCGGAGATTGCTCCCCAGTTTATTTACTAGAAAAGGGATAGCCTAAACTTTCATTTCTGCTGTCAGGTTAGCCTGGATTTGTGCCTGAGACCAGCCCTATTCTCTTGTTTACACAGGTCTAAGTGATGGCTTGTGGTCTGGCTCTGCTCTGTAGGGAGCCAAGTGGAGAAAAGGAAGCACCAAGTGTGTGGCTGCTTCATCCTTCTGCACTGCCCACATGGATGGCCCAGGTACAGCTGGTGTAGCCCAGCTGGCTGGAGGACAAGGGTGTAATAGTGCTCTCTACTCACCACTGCCTGAACACAGATTCCTCTCCCAGCCACCCCTGATTCATCACCTCCCAACTCAGGCAGTGTAGCCTGAGTACATTTTGTAGCACCACCGTGTTCCTGGGTAACTGCAAAGACCTTGAGGAGGATATACTCTCTTCAACTGCAAATGAATCTGACCATATTCCAGTAGCGATCCAAATATCCCTTGTAATTTTGATATTGTAAACAGTCTGGCTGTTTTATGTTTTCTGTCTCTGGCAGGTTTTAATTTGTGGATGTAATGGCTTCAGTGGAAGATTTCTGAAAAATATGACAGAACAGGTGAAGTGATACAGAATAGAGAGAAAATAATCTATGTGATGACTGGTTTCAGTATAGGTAGCTAAGTATGTCTTCACAAAATAATTTCATCTGTATTTTCTCCTGTTCCCCTATCACTACATTGTTCATTTCAGTATAGATTGTTCTGTCCTCCAACTGAAATAATGTTGTGGTTTAGGTTCGCCAATTTGAAATTTTTTAATGAAGAGCAAAGCAGGCTTAAGCTTAAAAGTAATAAAACTTTATTAACTAACACTAAAAGGGGGAAAAAAACCTACAAGAATCAGAATGAAACTTTCAGAACACTCTTCCTCCCTCCTCACTCCTTCTTTTTTTTCAGACTAACAACATACAGAAAGCAACACTTAGAAATCTCAGTTAGTTTTTCACCACTAAAATAGTCTCTCTTCAGTTCACTTAGGGAGGGAAGCATCTCTCATTTGCTATGAAAAATTATCCCACAAGAAAACAGTTCTCTTGTGGTGTTAATCTTCATAAATTACTTCTGCCCGGAAAATGCGCGTTCATAAAATTCCTCCCAATGTTCACAGTCTCTTTTACAGCTGTGCTTCTGGGCCACATCGATGTATGGGGTTTATTTTTAAAAATAAACTGTTCAAAGCAAAGATTATATATCTTTGAGATCATCATTCCATGGAACAGAGGTTCTCTTCTCTCGGGGGCAAAGAGTCTTCATCACTTCATCTCTCTGTTCAAATTTCTCATGGATTCACTTCCACACTGGCTCATTTTAACACTGCATTCTTTTGCTCAAGTTTACAATTTGAACTTTCCATCTCCCCATACTTCTCTATCGTTTAAAAAAGCAAAATATGGTTCAATAGGCAAAATATTTGATAGTAGATAGTGTTTTTCCTTGGATTTAATGTTTGCTGGAGATGACTGCACAAATAAACACAAGAACCTCAGATCTTCAGTTAACTTGGTAATGACATAAACAGGTGCTTTAGAAAAGGGTGTACGAGGTATGGGCACATATCTCTGCAGCTTCCAGCAAATGATTATTAAAGACTATCCCACGAGCTTTACCTCAAATATCATAATTAATTGCTAACAATGAATTTATGGTCCATAAATCAGCCTTTTTTTTCCACCTTTTACTTAAGACCATTTTTTAGATATTTTGCATTATTTTTATCTTTTTTTTAGCAATCATTGTCTATTTTAAACCTGAAATATGTGCTCTTCTAGGCAAGCTGTATGTTTTGTCTGTTTCTTCAGTAGGTGCACTTTTATGGAAAATTGTTCCATACTAGCTGTGGCTTATTTTATGAGTTCAGGGTATATTTTTAAAGAAAAAGCCTTTCATGGAAAGAATTTGTGTTTTACCTACAGCAGATTTACTACTGACATTAGAAACACATCACCAGCACAACCTGTAACCCTGACATTTTCATTAATCCCCTGCAGTTAATTCCACTTGTGGGGAATTAATTGTACCATCAAATTATTTAATCAGGGCCTTACCATCTCAATATGACCTCCTCGCTTCTAGTTTGAATTCAGATGGGGGAAAGCGTATTTAAAAACTGTGATGAAATCTCCCAAATGAGTAATACTTGAACTCATTGCAGAAGAAGGAGACAGAAGGTCTGCAGTCATATTTAAAAGAATGTATTAAATTACCTTAATGATACCTGATCAGCAGACCTAATCAGTATATCTGAAGCAATTAAGTTACATCTATGAGATATGAAGCAGTGTTAAATTTGTGTGAGTAGAAACACTGGGTAAGTAATTGCTAATATTTCTCATAGCCAGGAACATGAATGAGAAACCATGCACGAGCCTTGTGTGCTCTAAGGGAAATTAACTGTATTCTGTTTGCTGGGAACAGAAACCTTCTCATAACACTATCTAGGAAATTAGTAATCAGTAAGTGAACCACTTAAAGGAACTGATCCACCCCCTGCTGTGGTCAACAAGAGATTCCTTTAGTGTTGAGCTTTCCCTTCCCTTTCTTTGGATTTTTAAAGTATTTGTTGTGATTATAAAAGAGTTTTTAGCTGGTGGTTAGAAAGGCAAAAGTTCATTCCCCAATGCTTAATCCCCAAATAATTGAAGTCCAAAAGATGATGCCCTTTATTTCAATTTAATATTTCTAAAGCTTCGTGTTTTCCTAAATCAAACTTCATCTAAGGTAGTAGGCTCCTTTATGATCCTTCAAGAGAAATTGGTAACTGATTGAATCATTTTACATTAAGTCCATTATGAGCAAGCAGATATATCCCTAATTTTTTTAATGCTTTTTGTTTACACAGACATCGTTTAGAATGTCCTCACAGAATTTTATTTCTAGACCTTTCCTAGTTCCATGTAATTCTAGGGGGAGATGCAAAGCTGAGAGAAATTTTTTAAGGAAATACATTTTTAGTCAGTTCTTAGATGCATCTGAAAGTAACACTTCTGTTGTTTTTCTAAATTCTGAAATATTTTACAATATCTCACAAGGGTCTTTTTATGGCCTGAAAATTTATGCCATGTGAAGTGCTGACCTTTCATCTGTCTGTGGAAGAATTCATATATATCATGGGAAGCCCTGCAAATAAAGATGAATTACATGGTAGTCACAAGGAGGATTAGGCTGTTTAAACAAGTGTGTGGTGCCATCTTAGTTGCTGTAGGGCCATGGTAGGTGCAGGCAGGACACAGGACTTACAGAATATTTGTGACTTCCTAGACTGGCAGAAGAAATCCTGGCAGGACAACCCAGGGCATCTCACATTGCACTAGGTCCTGTGTTCAGGCAACTGAATTTCATGCCTGATTTGGCACAACATCTTTGTTTCTTACCAGAATTGTCCCTGTCTCAAGCCTGAGGTCTGAAGAGTGTGATGGTTTGTACTCTAGAAATATCTATCTTTTTCTACTGACAGTACTGACTGCTTCTTTCCAGGGAAGGATGAAGGTTGATACTGGAAACTTACTTGTAGATGGCTAAATTTAATGGAAATTAAAGGGAGAGGGTGACATAATTCCACAGCACATATCTATTAATGAAAATGAATGAGGAATCCTTCAGAACCTTTAATTATCCATATTCTGCAATTCCAATTTGAAGGTTGGCTGTTATCCTGGCATAAAAGTTATTTTTAAATTTGATATTTTGGATTAATTTAGTGTTCAGTTCAACGGAGATGTTCTGGAGCAGAATGAATATTTCTTATGAGATAGAAGCAGAAATTTCCTTCTACTGCCCTTCAGTTCTGGCTTGAAAGATTCAGCAAGGCCTGGCTGGTTACCATTTGGTTATGGAACTGTTACACTATATTTGCTTTAATTCTTGATGTAAGCAAGCAATACAATTAACCTGTGGAGAGCAGATCCTGGTCAGATACCAAGATGTGAAGGTTTGTACCTCAGGAACTCGGGAATACTGATTATTCTTTTAGATTTGCATCAAATGTACAGTATGTTAATTGGTTGGACCACAAAAAAAAATAATCTCATTTCTCTTTTCTGTGGCTGACAAAAAATTATACTGACTGGCAGATATTATAAAAGCAGGTTTTGAACATCATTAGTTTGAAACAAGAAACTCATTTAATGTAAATGGTAAATCAATTTGCTTGTTAATTCTATACAAATTACATTATCTTCTGACTAACACAGCACACTATATGATTGAACCAGTTCTTTTACCTGTCTTTAAGTCAGATGAGAAATTAGTTATATTAGTTGTATCATAGAAGGTTAGAATCACCATAGAGTCTTTTATTTTGTCTAGTTTTTATTCTCCTAACTACAGTGCCTATCTTCCTGTTAAAGAAGACAAACTGGATGTTCAGAGACTTTACAGAGAAAAAGAAAGAAAAATAAAAAGAGATAATAATTTCAACTTTCTTTTTTCCTCTGTCTAAGACTAAAATTTAGATATTTGATCTAAGTCAGGCCATCTCAATCTACTTTACAGAGATGGACAATTCTGAGACAGTGAGCATGAATAACTCTGTGATGTTGTGTCTCCTTCTCTTTGCTGACCAGGGAATGCATCTTTATATCCAGATTTAGGGCTACAGATTGGCTTGGTGAGTGTGATTTTTGCATCTTTGTAGGCCTTATATAACAGACCTTGGGATGAGTGAGGCATTAATTCAACTTCCATTTCAACTTTTAGGGTGTCTGTCCATAGACATGCCTCATTTCATTTTGACTGCAACAGCTTGAGAACCAGCACTGCAGCAAAGTCATGGACTAGCCAGGTACTCTGGTCATGAATGATTATCTAAAAGTAAATAGCAGTGGTAGCTAGAACCTGTATGACTTCTCAGAAGTGGTAAATTCCTGATTGCCAGTAAGAGTAAGAGTGAATTAGAATGGGCATTTATTAGCCTGAAAAATGCTGCATGAGGCTTTTAAACTGCACAAGCTGCAATGTCGCATCCACAGGTTGTTTCCATGCATAGAAGATTGCTTAAAAAGCAATCTTGTGGTGACTCAGTGGTACTGCCTTTTGCTGAAAGAATTTTTATACTGTGGGATGTGAGGAGGTGACACTGAGCAGACTAAAGATGTTGATCTCAGCAGTCCAGGGTTTTCCTTTTAACAATACCAAGACAATGATAACTGCAAAGTTGGAAGACCCCTGCAATTGAATTGCCCATATCCCAGCATTTATAGGTCTATATATAGTCAAACATCTCTTTGGATACCTCTGGGGAGAGAATACATCTTCCCCAATGATTCCTTACACTACTGTGAGACAGCTCACCCCAACTCCACAAGTGATCTGATGCTGATGTGGTCCAGACTTCTGCAGCTGGAGACTTAGAAGTAAACATTCAAGATCAGATAGGATGGGGCTTTGAGCAATCTAATCTAGTTGAAGATTCCCTGCTCATTGCAGGAAGGTTGGACTACATGACATGTACAGGTCCCTTCTAACCCAAACCACTCTATGATTATTAAACTTATCTATTTGACATGTAGCATGAGATGTTTATGTAACATCTCAAAGCTATAAACTCTGTCTGCATGTTTGGTTTTGGTCTCAATTCTTTCATTTTAAATTACTCCAGTGGGCAAAATTAGAAATAGTTTCTGACTTTATTCAGTTCAATGTTTATACAGTTAAATACACACACAGGTGCACACACACACACACACACACACACACACACACAGAGTACAAGCAAGACAAACTATTATTCAATACATTTTCTGGATCTGCTTGAAATACACACAGAAACATTAAAGTTCAGCAAGCATGGGAAAGAGTAGCAGATGCAATCCTGACTAACTTCCACTGTCCATTTTTTGATGGATGCAGGAGCAAGACAATAAACATTTTAGTACAGATGTTACAAATAACGGCTTATCCTTTTCTTGATAAATGTGTTATTTCACAATTTGTGATTTCTCCATAACAGCCTTTGCCACATTGTTTTGTTTAATCTATAAAACACAGAACACCTCGTTGTGTTCTAACTCCCACTCAGTGCTGAACTCCTCCTGGCAAGCTGTGACCATTCTGATCTCCATGCCAAAAGTAAAGCAGCTTCAAGCCTCACAGAACTCAGGAACATTTTGAGACTCTTTCCCCCACATATGGTAGAGAACAATAATTTATTCTTTGTTTAGTATGGGGCATGTTTCTGCAGCAGTGGAAAGCTGCACGTTGGGAATTTAAACTCTACAATTTCAGTTCTGTTAAATTCTGCCACATTAAGTCACCATACCTTGGAAGGTCCACTTGAATATGACAGAAAGGTGCATTGTTTCCATGTGCTGATAGTCAGTTCACTCTTGAATTTTTTGGTCAGCCAACCTTTCACTCATTGACCTGAAATTCTCTGGATATTTTCTTTACATAACAGCTATGGGATTAATGTTACTGAGTATTTCCTTAAAACATTACAGCTGCAAGGAGTTTACAGCACTGTTTGTCATAGAATTTTACTCATTTTCTCCACAAAATTAGAAGAGATTTCCACATGTACTCTTGAATTTTCAGAAACAAACAATATATAATGTATGTGTATATCCAATTATTTCTATTCATGGTTGATAAAAATGAAATCTTAAAATTGTCAACTATACCAATGTCTACATGTCATAGACATCTGGCAGGTTCAAATTTATTTAGCTCATAAAATAACAAAAAATATTTAACTCTCTCCAAGCACTGCTGTCTCATGTTAAGATTGGTGGAAGCAGTCCTGGATGAATCAGGGACACTTTTTGTTCCATTTTCAAATGCCTTTCTTTCAGTGTAGAAGTTGATAATTTCTTACACTTCCAGAACCTCTGCTTGCTCCTTTGCATGCAGCTGTCACTGCTGTCACTAAAATTGCTCAAGGCTTAAGCCCTGACCTTTGTCTCTCTGTTCCTGTTTCCAGCACCTAAAAGACCCAGACCAAAGATGTAAGACTGCTACATTCTGTTACTTTCTATTACTTTGGGTAAAAAAATGGAGTCATAAGGTGCCATGCACTTGCTAAAATTATAGCTTTAGAATAAATTAATGCTTCAAGCAATTAGTACGGTGCTTTAGTCTGCCCAGACTGACCTAAATAAAACTTTTATTTCATTATTGGCTTGGTCCAGTTTCATGCTTAATTCATATTCAGCCTAACCACATCTTCCACATCACCTCCTGTTTCTGCTCAGACACTTTCACAAGATTTCTCTTTGTTTTGTGAGGGGTTGAGACTAGTAGATGGACTTGCAGGGCCATGGGCTGGAGTTGGTATTGCAGATATCTGCTTCTTTTTAGTAATAGCCCACCTTTATTCTGCTTTTTGTTAAGTAATCTGTAATGAAACATTACATATTTTTAGGGAATTAGCATCAAAACCAGATTCTAGAATTGTGGCAAAAAACATGTTAAAAATCAAAGTAGATATTTCTTTATCATTTTAAAGTCTCACTGTACAATATCAGCAGAACTTCTTTTGTTAAATATTTCTCTGAAAAAACAAGTTTTAAATAAACCATATATTCTTTATCTTCACAGCTGGAAGGAGCAGATGTAATTGTCTATTTCATCTCATCTGATACAAATCCTCCATTCATTTTAGCACTTGATTTAGAATCCTCTTTTTGTCCTGTTTGCTCAACATCTGTCTTTGTTTTGACATGGTGTCTTCTGTAAAGACGGTAGCCTAGGGATGAATATATGTTTAGTATCAAATAAAAGAATTATAAAAATTGCCTGAAAAAGATGCTGTAGTAACATATATCCATACATCATTTTTTTCCTTATATTGCTAAAACATTTTAACACCTCCAGAAAGCTTCTTTAAAGCTATACTTTGATTTTGAAATCCATTTGGTTATTTTTATCCCTCCTTGTTTTCTCCATATACATGAAAAGTTAAACTGGTAATAATAATGATTATTATAGTGCTATTATAGAAAATGACTATACTTTACCTCCTAAAATTAGTAGTGCAAACAACAGCTGGAAAATGCTGTAGATGAGTGGGAAAGTAAACATCTTTTCAAGTTGTTCAGGACTGAATGAGAGCTGTACTATAGTTGAACATAGCTGAGTGTTTTGCATGCCTGTTTCCAGAGACACTGTGCGACACCTAAAGGGAATAACACAAAGATGGTTGTGAAATAGCATCCAGTGGGCCCTTATGCTTTTTACTAATCTGGATGAGCAAAAAATGTAATGGATAGCTAAGAAAATTGTTTCCTTCAGCTGACATAGTCAACAAAACTCTCCCTTTATGGCTGGTACCACCACTTATTGGCTGTTCAGCAGCTGTAAATGACTGAACCACCTTCAAGGCACATATGTGGCACTCGATGTCTCCCTCTCTTGCAATGATCTAAATTGTAGACTGTTGCATCTACATGAGAAGTTTGGAACTGCAGTTCCAAACCACTTACAAGTCAGGTCTGTTTCACTTGTTTGAAGTGGCACACAAAGGGAATATATAAGGATTGGAGGAAATGTTATAGTCAGAATCTGTAAATAAATGTGCACAAGAAAAGTTTTGTTTGCACATAGTATCACAAAAAACAGGCTTAGTGAATGAGTGACTCTGTAACACAACTGTTTATGAAGCATTCTCAGCATTGATTAATCATTCAATAAAATCCTTTTACACAGTTGAATAAAGGCTATGGATTACCTGTGCCACGGCAGACCAGCTACACGAGCCAGAAAGAATCCTAAAGAATAGCCAGCCGCTGGAAATATGGTGCCAATGATCCATAATTTAGGTGAGATAATCCAGGAGCCTTTGTAGAGTATTCCCCCAACCACAGCAATGAGTACAATGAGCACTGCTCCCACAATGGAACCAACCTGTGAAGCAAAAGAAAAGGGACTGAGTCAGAATCACAGAATTACAGAACACTGCACAAATGAGATCTCAAGGACATTTAATGGCAACAGACATCATGTCAAACATGCCTGTGATTGCCTCTAAGTCACTGAAATGTCTTGTTAAACACAAAACCTAATGTTAGCAGCAATATAATTCACAGCAGGCAGAGAGATTAGATAGCTGCTATTTTACCAAACAGAGATGTATGATGTACTTCAAGGTATGACAACAGCTCTAGATCAAGACAAAGCTGTAATAGGTATCTTTAGCAGATATCTATAAAACTAGTCTTTTGAAGCCTTGGCTATAATTGCACTGAGGGCAGGAGATTAAAAATAACTTCACAGATGAGATATGAGTGAGGAATGGTGCGTACATTGGAAAAAAGTCCCCAGAGTAGTTGAGAAACTGACAATCTAGTAGGTAGAATACTGCATTTTCCTCCCCACCTTGGTGGATACCACTCTGAGACTTAGTATAGTGTGTGCTAATTAGATACTAGATTGCTAGTGAGCTAGTGCTAGGAAATTATTTGCCGATTGCAGGGGTAAATCTTTAATCTGGCTAAAAATTCACGCTTGAAAACGAGTTATGAGCTTGTATAGCCCTTCAAAACAGGCGTAAGCAGTGCAGTTGATCTTGTTTCCTGTCACTAAATGTACTGAGATCTTTACTGCTGTTTGCCTAAAAAAGTTGTAACTCACTCTCTTTTCAATACCCAAGTGGAATGTCTGTCATTATAGCCTATGTTGCCAGGGATCTCAGAGACAGGCTTCTTAGTCTAAGCTTCGGAAAATCTATTCCCCAGCTGAAACATGTATTGCCATTGAAGTGGCTTCATCAGTCTTTGGCTGAAGCATTTTTAAGAGCACTAAGTAAACAAGTGCTGTTGCTTGGCTGAACTACTAACCACACCCACCTAGGAAGAAGAAACATGGTCTGGCTGTGACAAGCTCTTCTTTCACCTGGCACACTGCCTTTGTTCTCTTGTCTGAGTTTATCACTATATAAGCATTAATCTGGCAGCTATGGCTCAATCTTTGCTTGATTCTTCATTGTCCTACACAAAGCAAACTCTCAATGGACTGTTCTGTGCATTGCTCACCACTCAGTAAGAAAGAATGAAATGGGTCTTTGCTGAGAGATCAAGTAGAGTTTCTTTTCATGTGAGTGAAAGTCTATGCTTTTCCCTCAACTGATTAAACAGAAATAGTAAGCTGTGAGTGCAATTAAAATTACAATGATAAGCTAGCAGTATAATGAAAATGAATTGACTTAAAAAGACCTTAATTGTACTCTATGCTGTCTGAACCAATAGCAAAGAAATTATAACAAAATACAGGTAGAAAAAAAGGTGAGCAGACTAGTTTTCTTTAGGAAAATTTAAATAATTTATTTGCTAACTATAAATGGTTAGCAAAGGTCAGGAAATTTCAAAATTTTAATTTCTTTAAGCCTAAACTTAATACCCAGAATGATTAATTTGCTGTTTTGCTAGATGTGGCTGAATTATAGTAATTATTTTGATGACAACAGTTTTTGCCAAAATCCCCATATTTTTGATGTATCTCAAACCGCCTTGCAAAGATAGCTGTATTTTGTGAATAATTTTTTTTAGGTTTTTATAAGAGTTGGAATATTTTCACTTTATTGTTTTCTAATAAAAATTGATTCATACTCAAAAATCTCTCTTAAAAGGAGAAAGACATTTTTGATTCAGAATAATTTTGTCTTTTATTGTTTTGCAGAGAAAAACTGCTTTCTGTTGACCTGAATGATTTTCCTTCCAGTTTCAGTTTACATTATATACTGAACTCAATTGCTAACATAGTTGCAGCCAAAGACAAAAGTAGGTTCATTAGATAATGATGGTTTCTACTAATGTATGCAACTCATGCAAGTTTGTGCAGGGGGAAAGCAATACATTTCCACAGCACCTCATTTGTTTTCTGCTGAAAACTTTCCAATTCTTATGTAGTCAGATACTATGAATAGCAATGTACTGCTTCAGTGGCCCCACTGATTCCATAATTTGTCCATAATTGCTTATGCTTCAGCCTTATATATCCTACCTTAAGTATGATTTTTGCTTTACTAGGCCATTTGTGGTTGACAAATATCCCAAATGAAACAGGAATTACAAGAGCTACCAGAGAAAGTCCTGTAAAAAAAGAAGAGAGGAGTTAAGACCCAGCAGGGTGCAGGAGCTGTTGGCAGGACAGACACCACACCGAGTGTCTGGGGGCCTGGAGCAGCCCTTCAGGGGACGTTTCACTGGGGGCCTGGAGCAGCCCTTCAGGGGACGTTTCAGGTGCGCGCATCCTGGAGCGCGCGCTCGCCCCGCACCTGCCCGTTCGCTTTTCTGTGGACTCTGTTATCGTCGGCAGCCTGTTGAAGTAATTGCCATTCTGCCGAGCTACATGCTCATTCACCTGCATCAGCGAGGCAGACAGAAATCTGAGTGTGCTAATCATCGCCATCCTGTGATGTGAGTAGCTATAGTAAATGTGCATTTTGTCTGCAGGTGTTTCGCTACTGTACCGTATCAGCGACCGGTTTAGAGCTTCTTTTGTTTTGGCCTTCCCCCTGCAGTATTTATTTTGAAAGCACAAGCAGCGTATGTGATTTTTGTTTTTCCCCAAGGACAAGGGGACGTGAAGTTGAAGAATGTGAAAGTGATTCTGCTGGCTTTTAAGATTAGCACAACATGGAACTTCATTTGATAAGCACTAGGGTCACAGCTCTGCAAAGCACTGGAGCATGTATTTCCTAAATACCTTTACAATTTTCTCTTTCTAGCTGGATGAGATTTTTGACAGGAAGTCAAATGAAGCCACTCCTGGCAGTGTAGATTGCAGCTTTTCAAAGAGACTCAGCAGTTTTAATCACTTGCTTAATTATCCACATGTGCGTAAGTATTTTGCTAGATTATGGCCTCAGCATTTAGCACTTTGCAGGATTGTGACTTAAAGCTGTTACAAACACTTTCATCCAGGAGAAGAAGCTATTCCTATATGAATTATTCTACATTTTTATCCCACTGCCATGTAGGTCTCAAAACCATTTGGAAAGAAAACCACAAATAATCTTGTCATAATTATCTGTACAATATTTATAATGGCTTCAAGTCTTTCTTTGGCAGAGCTGTGGATGATGTGAAGTGATTTTTGGTACCTAATGCCCATGGAGGTTATTAAAAAGTAGAAAGAGGAATACTTTTAAAAATTGGAGGTAATTTCTACCTGACTTCAGGATGAAGGTATAGAGGTGGCTGTCACTGAAGGGAGGATAGACAGAAGTGAAAGTGCTGTTTCACTGGACTCACCAATGCTGTCATAGGGGAGTACAATTGCATCAGAATCAGTCCACATCTTGGTGTAAATAAACAGACAAAGTGGCATCATTCCCATTGCAAGCAGCGTGGAGCAAGTTGTCATGCTGATGCTGCAAAGAAATTGGTTACAGTGACAGTTCATCTCATGCTAGCCTTTCTTCTTTTCTTATTACCATTTCACACCTTGTGAAAGGTGCAAGAAATGTTGCTGGCTACAGACAATTTATCCTGTTTAACAGGTTAGAGAAGAGCTAAATGAAAGGAATGGCTTCTGCTGAAAAGAAAAGAACATGAGATATCAAGGTGTTCTGCAGTCACAGAACCATAACTTTTGGTACAAAGGAGGCAGTCAGACAGGTGGCCAGCAGGAAGGTCTGTTGGCAAGTCTGTCTCCATGCTGCCTGTCTGCCTGGTTTTGGAGAGGATGGCAAGCAGGAAACAGGGGCAGAGGTGGACATCAAATGGAGCTTTCCATTATACCAGCCATTCTAGGGTGTTAAAATTTTACTCTGAACTCAACAGCATAGAAATCCTTTTCATTGTCTAGGATATGTGATAAAAGAAAATTCCCTTTTATAACTTGTTTTGCTCTAGGCCAAAAAGTAGGTGCTAAGAATTGCTCAGTGAAGCTTAGCGTATGTCTTGTTGCTGCATTTTGCAAGGATGTTTCTGTTTTCTGTTGTACAAAAAATGCATTCTGATACAGAAATGAAGAAATAGGGCATCTAAAGACATCAAGACATCTAAAATAAGGAGGAAACTCTCAGAATTGGAATACAATGGATAAAATTATGCACACAAGTCTCATTTTTCAGGTAAAAAACATTGAAGGGGGGTTCTAGTAAAGAGATTTTGGAAGCTTTCTTCTGAGCTTCACTTCTGATTTCTCTTTTTTGTTGCTTGTCCTCAGAAAAGGGACTACTGATCCTGGCCAACAAATTGAGCAGATTCAGAGAAATCTAGAAAAATTAATGCAGAAATCACAAGAATATCTGTATTAATTTTGATTCCTGTCACTCTGTGCTTTAGAGTGACTGAATAGGATTTTGCAGGAATCTCTGGCAAAAGAGTTTCTATAGAAGTCTCCTACAGAGAAAAAGAGCCATGGGCTACAATTAAGGTTTGATGAAGTCCCAAATGGATAAAACCTCTCATGTTTCCTATCTCTGTATTTCCTGTATCTTTATGCTGTCCCTGAATGTACCTCCTTCTCCAAAGTCTGGCCATCCTCTAACCTCAGTCCCTGTTTCCACAGAAGCAGTTGTTTCTGTGGAATATCAAGAGATGTCTCTATGGGGAAGCATTAGAGAATATCATCTGGGTTTCATTTAGTAAGAAAGATATGAAGCATCATACTTCACCTGACTGTGACTATAATGCTAATTATAAAACTAATTCCTTCTTTAACTTTTGATCTATTTGAACAGAGAGGTTTTGAAGCAGAACTATAGACAATGACCATGGGTTGTAATGTATAAGCATAAAATATTACAGTTAAAATGAAAACATTGATATAATGAGAAGGTTTCTATAATACTGTGGTGATTCCAAAAACCACCCACACAACTTCTAAAGTTATTCTTCTGTGGGGAAGAGAGGATGCCTGCTTTGACAATCTGCTGTATCCTGTGGGCCCTGCATCTTTGTCGTAAAGGTCAAAAAAGTGTTTGACTTAAGGTAGTGGTCTTTACCTGAAGAATAACTACTTAAAGGCATTTTTAATTAACTTCACTCTCTGTCAGCATCATGGGATAGATATCCTGTTCATGTTTACAGCATTATAAATTTGGATTTTTACCACTGATTTCAGTCGAGTAGCTCTGAATATACAGAGCTGACAAAGCATAGTTTAGCTCAGTTTATTCTTCCAGGGAGAGATTAGAACAAGATTTCAGCCTCATGCTCAATATCTTCCCATCTGTAATTTCTTAGATCTGTATTAACTGAAATTAAGATCTTACAGTTCTTAATATCATAGATTCCTCTACAACGAGGAAATCAATGATTAGCAGAGCTGACCTCATTCGTAATTTGAAAACTGTTTTTACATTAACACCTGTATGTGACAAAAAAGTTCACTATTTTCAAAGTATGGAAAAAATGTTGTATTAAAGCTACAAATATTAACATTCTTAGACTATTTACCCAAGCTCCATATCTTTCTTACTTCTACTATTTTTTCCATTTCTAGTTAAGACTGGCATATTATAAATCAGATGAATGCTCCAATTTATCCTCTGTAGGAAAGTGAGAAATGATCCTGTTTATTTTAGACCAAAGTAATCAGGACATAAAAATTAAAATGGCTTATTTTTAGAGGCTCTTATAGTTGATGAACCTCCTATGGAATTTACATCACGAGTAAGGTTCACTTCTCTTGTGTTTGATGTCTTAGGTCATTTTAGGTGCTCTACATGTCTGGTTCTGTGTTCATAGAACTTTGTCATAGAAACCAATCACATTGCCACAAAGGAGGCTTTTCACTGTCCCCAATATGCAGGGCTGCCTTAAGTAGTGGTTTCTAGCCTATAAAATATTCCCTCAGTTTGAAGACTTTGCATAAGGTTCCAGGAGCAGAAATAATTAGAACTAGTTCCCAAAGAGAAAATAAATACCTGTCTTTTTATTGTATAGAATACAAAAGGAGAGAAAATATTTTTCCACAGGAGCTCTTTTTCAAGAAACATTACTTCATGAAAAGTTGCATAGCCACTATTTTGTACAGAGGATTTTGGTCCTAAAATCCTATGTGGTTTTTAATTTTTTTTTTAATACACAAGATCTTGCAAAAAAGAAAAATAATTTTAACTTGGGCAAAATTTTCATAATGTATGTTATCTTAATTGTCTCCATAGATGATATTTGCTCCAGGATCTGAAGTTTTACAATAAGGATATTTTCTAATGTACACAATTTTGTTGTGATAGCTTCCTCATGAATTCCCAATGAACCAAGGATATTTGCTATTCAGCTTATATTTACTGCAATCATAGTAACTAACCACCTTTGCAAGGAGAAACCACCATGCATGTGCCAGAAAGCAAAGAAAAACATCAGACAGATGAGTCAGCCCTTTTCAATGTAAAATTTACAATGTAAAGAGCCAAATGAAGTACTTAGAGAAGGGTTTCTCTTACCTTAGGTCCATGTCTCCATCCACCCAGTAGGCGATGACATTCGAGGCTGTGCCCCCTGGACAGCATCCCATGATCAGCACCACGACAGCTTGAATAGGAAGGATGTTAAAGGCCAAAGAGAGCAAGAAGGCTGTGAGAGGCATAATTCCAAACTGGCAAAGGAAACCCACAAATATACCCCAGGGTCTTTTTATGTGGCCCAAGAAATTCTTAAGTTCCACATTGCAGCCCATGGAGAACATCACCAAAGCCAGCATGATTGTTAGAACAGTACTTAAAACTACGCTCAAAGTTTGATTAAAATTATCTTCTGGTAACACACAAGATGTGCCATCACAAATGGTAGCATTTGCTGGACAAGCCGTGGAGTTTTCTGCCGAAGAACCAGCATTAAATTGCTGAGAAAGAAAGTTTGTCTGCATTTTGAAACACAGAACTGCTCAATACATCCGCAGTAAACTTTTAAGCCTGTATAAAGGGTTGTTTGTCAGTGACTTCTTTTAAATGATCCAGGAAGCAATAAAGTGCAATAAATGCTGGAAAACTCTTACTGCTCTTGGAGGGTTTGGTCCAGTGCTGATTCATATAGTTATAAAAGTTGCACTTGCGTGATACAGTGCAATTAATCATTTATTCATATGGTAATGAGGTATCCCACATCTAGAGAATAGCTGTGTTAATATTTAAGGGTGTAAAGGAAGCTTGTAGTGCTGCCAAGCTCATGAAATGAGAATCATAGGAGGAAGAGAAAGTTTGGACTTCATTCTTTGAATTTCTTCCATGCCTTTGGGAGACCTGCTCATGCATGCAATGTTGCTGGCAGTACAGGGGTCTGTGTGGTGAGTAACTGAGACTCAAGAAACCATGAGCAGAAGTCCTGAGATATGATTTGAAGCTGCAACTCTTGATAACGGATGCAACATTCAACATAACACACAGGCTCATTTGAATGATGTGGAATCTTCATTTCTAGCAGCACAGAGATTCAGCATCCTCCTGGCACCCTCTGCCAGATGTGGCTGGCACAGTCACACTTTGATCCAGATTGGAATGGAACTGGTGGACAGTGAGAGGAGGAATATGGTGTGGCAAGGGCAGGGGAGGAAGGAGATATATTCTCTGAGTCAAGCATGGGGAGCAGAGTGCAGGGCAGTGAGGCTGGCACACGACTGTGGAGCCATGGCACTCAGCAAGTTGACCACATCCCCTTCCCTGCCAGGACACGCTCAGCATCCACACCAGGGATGACAGTGCAGGTAACCTTTTTTGCCAGGTGCAGCAGAAAGGTTGGGAGAGGGGTTTCTTATGCCTGGCTTTGGTATGGCTTGTTATGCCCTGTCATCTCCATGGCTCAAGCCCAATCTCAATGAAAAATTTTCAAAGATTTACCTCTCTGGCTACCTTGAAAATTTGGAAATTTAGATAGTTTTCAGAGGAAGAATTCTTTACCTGTGCCCAAGCTTTTTGGTAGAAGTATTTTCAAGTGTAGATCTCAGACTAAAATCAAGTCCGACATGTAAAGTACAATTGATGCCCCCCAACAATCTTTATTTTTCAACACAGAAATGTTTTTTACTAGGGTAATATGCTAAGTCATAATTATCTTCAGCAAGCAACACTCTCACTGGAAGTCTCAGGACTTTGTGCCTAACATCAGTGTGTGAATTTTTTTTTTTTTCACTTTAAACCTTGAATCACGTAGGGGGAGCTGGCTGCATTAGAAGGGATTTCCCAGCATGCTCAGATGGCACCTGTTTCTTTACAAAGGGGTCAGTTAAATGGCTGTATCTCCTAAGTCACTGTTGGGTGCCTGATGGGATAATGTCAGAGTAGCTTTATCCTCCCAGGCAGCTGGCAGCTCCTACCTTGTGATTAGTGTCACATCTGTGTGACTAGGATATGTCTAACAGAACAACAAGTGAGGTAATAAGTAGTAGATGAAAGAAGAAAAAGCCACAAGATCTCAGTTTGGCAGAAAAACTTGTTCTCCTTTTTATGCTTGCTTTCAAATGGAATGTTTCAAGAGCTTTTACTTTTCAATCCAAATCTTTTAAAGGGCTAGTAAGGTTTTAAAAGCCATATTAATAATGCTGTATTAATATTTTCTATAAAACCTCTATCAGAGTCTTGATTTGCACTTGAACTTTCTTCTTGTAGGAACTAAAATTTTTTACAAGTGTCTTGCAATCTCCAGCAAACCTTGGGGCTGGGGGCGATTTTCCTAGTCCTGTAAATGTCTGGTATGCTGTGGAAACCCAGAGTGAGCAGTTTGGGGGAGGAGCTGAGGCTGTTTCTCAGCAGAGCCTCATGCAGGGGCTTGCTTTTACTTCCTCTGTCTCCTTGCTGACAATTTGTCTGGGTGTAGGGGTGCTTGATGCTGTACCCCAGAGACAGCACAGATGAAATGCCCCTGGTTTGGGTCTCCAGCCTCTGCTAAGGGACTAGACAGCCCAGCTGTCTTTTTGGTTTGATTTCTGGAAACAGTGTGTACGGGGAGACCTTCATGCTCAGGTTTTATGCTGAGCTAAGGACAAACAGCACATCATCTACTCACCTGTGTGGCCTTGTGGAACTGCAAGTTGTGTAAAATTAACCTGTATTTAATGGCTAGCTTTGCCTTTTTTTTCCCCTCTCTTTTAAAAGGGATGATTGTGAGTCATTATTTCAGCAGCTAGCTGTGTAAAACCTTAAATCACAAAAATGCTGTCTGGAAACAGAAGATAGCCCTTCTGAATTCAACTTATTATTAGGCTGACATTGCCACAATATAGCACAGATGGGAATATCTACATCGAGAAGTCCTCGTGTGTTAGGGAACTAAAACCTTATCCAAGACATTGAAATATTTACAGGCACAGTTAAAGAACTTGGCAGGTTGCAGGTATTATTGAGTAGGCAGGTGGGTCTCTCAGGAGTGCTGGATTTCAAACATTCCTTTAAGTCTGTTTTGCTTTTAAAAATGTGCTTCTGGGATTTAATCCATTTGCATGGATTAAATGCAGGCTAGCGGGAGACATTCTCAAGGAAAGCAGCAATTCAGAGATGGTTTTCAGAGATACTTAGCTGGATGCCTTCTGTTCCACTGCCTGTTTTCCACTCAAGTTATGGTGCTTAACTGGTAAGGTGGACTATGTACTGCTCTGTGAACCTAGCTGGCATCTTTTGCCTGTACATGTTGCACAGGTTAGTCAGGGTGATTTTAAGTGTTTGCCATTGACATTCACAGAAGGAAGAAGCAGTGCAGTGAATTTCGTGGCATTTTGGTGATGATTAACATACCCAGATTGATCCTTGACATTGTCAGTGTACATCAAAAATGAGAAAAATCAATGCTTAAATGGAGAAATACAAAACGAAATGTATATGTGCATCCCAAAGAGCAATACTCTGATTTGTCTTCTCAAATTTTTGCAGCGAGGAGGCTACCAACTTATTCAAGTGAGTTTAGTGTCACTTCAGCAAACAACTCCAGGCAGGTAAAATTTGTAAGGATCTGTTCCTGTGCTGACTATTAGATAATTGATTTATCCATTTACAGGCAGTTATAAAACAAGAATAGCAGTAAATGCATACAGAACCCTGCACTGGGGGAGACTGTTTAACTGTTTGTCTTTTATGGCTGTCTGGTGCTTATTTCTGTGATGTTTCTCTTAATGAGATGTATGAATCTTTCCTGTCTGCTTAATTCAGGCTCTGAGATGTTTCTTAGTATATTTATATCTTGGTTAGAAGATTCTTTTCTTTTAGATAATTGATTACCTGAAGTCAATTACCTCCTTTTTACCACCATCTTTAAAGGAGAGACAGCAGCTGTACCTAGTATTGGTGACCTTGTTTATAACTTTAAACTTTAGTATAACTATAGATGGCAGATTTTGTCCATTGGTTAAAAGTTTTACTACATTGGAAGCTTATAGAAGGCATTAAGAAAAGAAAATCTCCATGCAATAGCAGGAGAGAAACTGATGACATTAAAATACATCTAGATTGGGATAGCTTCCTATTAAAGTCATCTGCAAAACTAACATACAGAATCTTTAAATTTACACTTTTTCATTTCACTGACTGGTGCAAACATCTGGACTCTGTCTTTTAGACTTTTGAGCTGAGTTTCAAAGGAAATATTGGGCACAGGTGTTGAACTCAGCTGGGAAAAAAAGCCTGATGTGTTACATACTTGGATTACAGGAAAATTGGCTGGTGTATTGATTCTGAGAGGCGCACCTTACAATCATGGCTGGATTCATGCACAGAATAAGTCATTGGCTGGAGGGATAGGGTTCTGCTGTAATTTGTCAGAACTCTAATTAATGTGCAAGGAGGAATCCATTGTGCTTTTGTATTTTCTGATACAATTCAGACTTCCCAACCCAAATCATGTTTTAGTGTACTCATCTTAAGTAGCCAAAATGTTTTCAGTAGAACATAACAAAAGGGCATAGTTACTACATAAAGGCATGGAAGAGAATGCAAAAGGCTTCGACTTCAAGGAATTTTGCTCTTTTCTGGTAGGTGTATGAGGGAAATTCTGCATTTCACATATTCAGCAAGGACTGTCTGCTGTGAGACAAACAGCAACAGCCTGCCAAAAGCAAAAGATAGACTTTTGACTGCCAAATGGTAAGACTGACGCCTGACTGATTAAAAAAGCTGAAAGTCAGATAATTTCATAGCAAATCAAAGAAATGAGTTATGATACCAGCTATAAAAGTGTAGGTTTCTGAATTACTCTATTGGATTGGAATTCCTTAGTAAAAGTATGTCTTTGTGTTCCTCACCAAGGACTGGATTTGGTCCTTGAGGGTTAACACACCAAAGAAATATTTTAGTGCATTTACCTTTCCTTTTAAAGTTGTAATTTTCATTAGTAGTAAGGCTTAATTGGAATAAGTGGCCAAAAAAAAAGGAGGTATAAATTCTAGATCAAAGGTCTGATTGATTTTAAATCTACAAGGTTAAAGAAAAATAAAATTATTATAGGAATTGTATTTTCTTGGAACCAAAATTGTCTCTGTTAATTTTTATCAGAAGGGTAAACCACTTATACTGTTTATTTTTTGTTGTTGTATTGGTTTATGACATTTAACTCCTGACAAGTAGTAGGAAACCAGTGTTTTTACCTTCACTTCCAATGGCCTTTCCCACCATTGTCCAACTCTGGAACCTGGCTGTACTTTTTAAAATTTTCATTTAGATAATTGATAAATTAATTTGATATTTTTTCTTTGACTAAAATAATAATTATAATAAAATCACCTAATTGTTCTCTTTATTATTTTGAGAGATTAAGGTAGAGCAGAGAAAGCAGAGAATTGCAGTAGAATATGACTGACAATAAGTGAACAATGCTTATGAATTAATTCACCTGTTATTGGACGAGATATAGCTTATCAAGGAATAAAGCATGACAGGAGTAGATCAGTAGATCAAAGTATTTGGTGTTTGGACTTAAAAATTTCCTTACATGTTATCTGCATATTTTACTTCAGCATGGTTTATTCTTCTCTGATTTAGGTGTCCCTATCATGTGTACTGTGAAATGGTCTGAAAGATCAGTCATGGGTATGAACTCATATATCCCTGATATTGGAGCACATGTGCAAAAGTGCAGTGGCCTTTTTGGTTTAGCCATAAACCATTAAACAAAACCAGTTAGCACACCCCAAAACCTCTCTGTTAAACACTCTTTAAAAACTGGCACATAGTAAATGGGAACAGTCTGGGGGGGGATATCCTAGGGGCATCAAAAATGCCATTAGATAGCTTCATTTAAACAGATGAGTCTCAGCCTGGTTAGCTGTGCTAAAGAAGGTGAGTTGTGCCTGATGTTCCTGATGTTCTCTGCTAAGTTCAGGCTCATGTGAACAGCTCAGAATCAGACAGCTTTACTGGGGATGTTGAGAGCCAGGTTTTGTAGAGTATATCCTTCAATGAGCACAAACCAAGAAATTTATGGAGAAGCGTTACTGAGTTCCTGTTTTTAGTTTGCCTAGGAATTTGAAAAGGAACAGAAAGTCAAATACCTGGAATTATTTCAGGTAAGCACTGAGCAGCACTTCTGGGAATGAGAAAAAGACTTAAAGGAGAGGAAATGAAAAAGTAAAGTTGTATAGGTTTATTTGGGTTTTGGTTTAGATTTTTAAATGTTGTTTGTTTTGCTCTTTTTTCTCCCTGTTGTTTAACAGATGTTTTGCTTTGAATTCAGTCTTAATGAACACAAACAGATTCATTAACTGACAAGGTTATATCCCCTTCTCAAAACTGGGCTGATCTCTGTGAACAGGCAGACATTTACCATTTCTTTTTCTTACTTACAGCAGAGATTTGCACTAAGAACTTCCACAGGCCATATTGGGAGCTGCTGGTCTCAAGCTGTCTTCAGGTGAGCACTTCAGAGGTCTGAGCTGGGACCCAACTATGCCATCTCTTTTGCTGGTACCCTAATTACGAGGTACTATTTTCACATTCTGCAGATTTATAGGAAGTTTTGAGTCATATAGAAATACAATTTTCTCTTTAATATAAAAGAATAATCTCTTCATTAAAACTGTCTGGGGTCGACCTAAAGTAAAAGCCAACAATATTTAAAGAATGCTAACTCTAGATCTTTCTGATTGTGTATGGGGAGGTGTGAGAGAGGGGAACCAGATAATGGGAGCTGTTACAAGTTTAATATTTGACTTCTGCTAAATGCTGTGCAAGGCCATAGTAAGCACCACTTCTCATCACTTCTTTTTTATTTTTTTTTTTCTTTTTTTGGTAACATTTCTCATTTTCCTTCAGCATATGGAATATGCCAGCACTATAAGCACTTCAGAAATGAAGTAAAATAAAAATGCAAAAGAGTACCCTTTACATATAAAAATAATATACGAGACACTAATTCTGAAAAGCCAGTCTAAAACTATTGTCCCCTTCTCAAGGAAGAAATGTTATCTGCATGTCCATCTTGACAGAATTTTAAGTTGCTTAGGACATCCATCTTTTTTACAGTGGGTAGTACTGGCTGGGACTGCATAAGTTTCTAGGACTTTAAAATTTTCAACTTTGATAAGACATCAGCATCTTGTTTGGCAATTTGCTTTCAGGATTACTTTTATTACCAGGACACATGATTTTAGAGTTATTTAACTTGATATGTATAAAGTGAAACATGATTAAAACATTCAAGAGTGCTGTGTAAGTGCAACTTTATCCAGGAGCTCTTGGATTCTTAGGACTTGGGAAATTTGAGCCACCTGCCTGGATAGCAGAAACTTTACTGATGCAGTTTTGAAAATACAGACAGATGGCTCTCTGTTGTAGGAGTTGAAAGTATTGAGGATGAAAGTGCCCTGGTTCTGGTGTATTCCAGTGCTGAGGATGACTGGACAGGTACAGCTTCTATATGTGTGTTCGCGTCATAGAATTGTTCATGAAAGAGTTAAGTTTGGAAAAGGCCTCAAAGAAAATCAAGTCCAGCTCTGCCATGGGCTTGTGCAAATGACAGTATCATTCTTAAGTGATGCTTGGAATAGAATAGATTGTAGTATTGAAGTTTCATTGTTTAATAGAACCCAAGTAACATTTTGGGTTTTCAGTAAGCCCTTCAGGTTAACAACTTACGGTTGACAACACTGAATCTGTGGGTTTTGGAGCTAAACATGACCATTCTTAGATGCTTGATGTACTTATGCCACATCCTTTAAAATGGATGATCTTACAAAAGCTATGCTGCAGGGTGGGAGCTGTGCACAGCAATCAGTGAAAAATGCCAAGGGATAGGTCTCTGACCTGCACCCACTCCCCTTTCCACTGCCTCCTGAAATACAAGAACAAGAAGAGGATCTGGAGCCCAGATTCCTTTTTCCACTAACCCTGTTTGCTCATGACCTCTCTCTATCCTAGTCGACACTTGATTATGTCACGTTGTTTCTGTGGCCTGGCTGAGGGAGTGCTGGCCTGGAGCAGCCTGCTGGCTGTGCTCAGAGAATTTTGCAGATGGTTTGCCTGGGACGGGGTTGATGCACGCACAGGGCCCTCTGGGCAAAACCAGCAGTTTTAAGTGTGCTACCCTTTCAGCTCACATCAGTATTTTAACCAGTGGGTGAAAAAAAGGAGCAGAGATGCCAGGCGTGCTTTCTGCATGCTCCTGCACCTTGGCTGTGCTTTCTGCCTGTTGGTAATGTCGGGAGCTGGGGCACAGTCAGGCGTAAATGACAGCTCGGAGAAAGCCTGAGGATCTCACCTGGCGTCAGGCTCCTGCAGAGGCAACCTGTTAGTACAGGACCCACAGCTCTTCTTGAAGCTTGCTAGTGCAGATATCTGCTCTGAAAATGCTTATCAAAATTATTTCCATCAGTTCTGTTCTGAAACTTTTGTCATGAAAATAAAATCTGCATTTGGTTGCTTTCATTTCCAGGAGACACAGCTGAATGTCTCCTCTTTGAAATGTAATAAATCAAAAAGGTGTACTAATTTCATCCTTACAAGAAAAGTTCTTTATATATAAATATGTAAAAATAAACACATGTAAACCACTACATATATGCATTTATATATAAAGCATATGCAACAGGAAAAGTTATTAAATATAGGCATGGAGGTGGTTTGACATTTCTGGTGTGAGAGCACCTGTGCTTTCTGAGAATTTCCATGTAAATGAAGTGACTCTTCTAAAAACTTTCCTAACCTCCTTCAGTAAATGACAACATATTTAAGAAATTACCTTTTTTTTCCTGCTACTGAAATAAGTTTGGGCGGTATTAGATTTTTGTGCATCAAGATCTTCAGTAGATATTTCAGTAATATCTATTTCCTCTTCTTAAAGATTCTGTGATCAGTCAAAAACCTGGTGACCTACTGTCAAGTAGAATTAACTAGGAAAACAGCCCATGTAATTTTTAATACATTATCAGAAATGAGGAAATATAATCTATAAACTTTTTTTCAGTGTTCTTAGTTATTCTTTTGTGACTCAGTTTGCAAATTTAAATGTATGATTAGTTGCATACATACTATTCCAGTTCAATATGTTTGAAACACCTTTTAGTGCTTTTAAAAGGTTCAGATATTAACTGGAGGAACTTGTTTTCTTTTCTGGCCCCTGGACATTTAGTGCTGATTTTGAACTCTCATTTTTGGGGTTTGGTAATGCCCTTAAAATGAAAATTAGAATTCTCATGCATGGAAAAAAGATGTCAAGTTGGGATTTCAATGAAATCAAGAAGTTGGAGACAAAACTCAGTTATCTGTTCACAGAGTGTTATCTCCAAAAACGTTTCAAGTGAGTTTTAAACAGGAATGCATGGGCACAAAATACTAATGTAGATGTGGCTTTTGCAACAGTCAGGAATATAAAATTGATGAGTGGCACTCATAAAAAAATGGGACAACACCATACCAATGTATTAAAATTTAAAAAATTTATTAGCTCTCTTTTAAAGTAGTTCATGTAAAATTATGGTCCAAAAATTTTTCATATGCATCTCTAAATGCGTGGACTCAACTTTCCCACACTTTTTTCCTCTTTTTTTCACCAATGTGACCTGGAGGTATCTTGCAGTAGAAATCAAAATATTGAAAAAAAAAAGGACTTAAGAGCACAAGGTAGATCCTTGGAGACTTAGTAATACCATTAGTGGACAAGCTGAAATAAAAAAGTAAGTTCATTTTAAGCACGCAGCCTGCTGAAGTCCATTTACATTATAAAATATTTCTCAGAAGTACATATTTTTTTAAATAGGAAAAAAACCCTCTACAGTAAATGAAAGCAAAAAGTTTAATTTCTTTTTGGGGCGCTCAAGAATGTAGTTAGGAAAAAAAAGGAAAACTTCAGGTTTAGTACCAGCATCTGAACCAATGCCTTTTATTTTAACTCTCTTCAGAACAGCTGCTATTTCTGTGGCTTTTATGTGGAGGAAAACCTCTGTCAGATGGCCACTTTATGCATCTAACATGTGTGTGTTTCCTGGAGGAGATGTCCTGCCCTGGTCCCTCTGTAGGGACAGAGGCACAAGGCCAAGTGTGAGTGATGCTTTTTGAGGGTAGTACAGTGTGCGGTGATGATGGGGACCAGACTGTGCTCTGACCAAGACAATAATGAGCTCACTAAAGTAACTCACAAATCTCACAGCTCAAAGCTTTCTTTGGCTGAGTTTCTGCAGGTCCTATTTGTTAGCTACACATTGACCTTGAGATTTGATATACGCTGAGTATGTAGGGGGATAGACCTTTATCTCTTTTACTTGCTTTATCTTGGGGATTTAACTCTTCCCTTGGTCACTAGCAAGAATGAAGAATACTTCATATTAGTTTTATAGATTTCTAGAAAGGAATCTTTTTAAAGCACTCTCTGAAATAAGAGGTATAAAATGTTTATGTGTGCTTCAGGGGAGAAATGTTTCTGACTGAGATCACCTGTGTTCAGTTAAGCCTGGGTATGATAGAGACCATGATATGCCAAATAAGAGACTTGCTAGCAACAGCACTATGTGGAAATTGAAGAATATTTATTTAATAGAAAGATAAAATACTCTTTGGTAAGGAAGCCTCCTTTCTTCACATCCACTATGTCATCAGCAGTTCTTATACAATATTAATTGTCTCCTGATTCTGTGACTGAGTGAATGAGTAGCCCGAAGGTCTCCTTTTGTTTTCAGAGGTGCTTGCACTTGTGTTATCAGCACTGAACACACCTGAGGAAATGGGGCTCACTGAGATGTTTGATAGGCAGAACTTTCCAGGAATCCAATGGTCCTACTGCTGCCCTCTGTGATTGCCCTTGGTGGGACAATAGTGTCAAAGAAACACAGACAATGATTAATTCCTCATCCCCTGAGCCCTTTTTCCCTCTGAAGTTCCCTGTGTCTCAGGCCTGGGATATTTTTGCACAATGGAGAGACGGGGGGACAAGATAGGAAGGAATGACTTTACATCTGAATGAGAAGTTTTCCCTTTCTGTCTCCCAGAAATGAGATCTCCCTGAGTAGCTGCAGCTCCACACACATTTAACTGCTTGCCAGCCAGGCAGCACAACCAGAGGCTGGCTGTTCTCTTCTACAGGCTTTTCAGTTCATTACTGTAAACTAAATAAGGAGAAGAATTTAAGCCTTGGGTTTTGTCCATCTTGTCCTTTACCTTATTTTTAAAATTTTTTTAATTTTCTCTTTTTGCGTGGGAGGCGTTTCTCTGGTATTGGGAACAATGTGCTGTAAGCACAGTGGGTACAATCCAGATGGAGCTGGGGGTACAATGGAAACATATTGGTGAAATTGAACTGATCAGGAGAAGGTAATTGCAGAAGGATTTTCTTGAGAGATGTGGAAGCTTTCCTTTTTAGGCTTGATGAGGACCATAAAGATTAAGCAAGATAAAGAAAGTGCTAATACCCAGCATTTCCTTTTTTAAATGCTTTTTACCCTACACAACTAATAGCAATTTTTTTTAAAGGAAAATAATCTGATTCATTTAGCTTCAGACTGCCTTTTTCAGCCCAGACACTTCAATATGAACAGCCAGGTCATACCACATTCATTGATTCTTCAGCAGTTCAACTTAAATGGGTATGTCTATCCATGCTGTCATTATTCAGGAATATGTCTCCAGGGAGAGTAATTTTTACCTCAGGTTAAAGAATGGAGTATACTGAAAAGCTGCTTATTAACTTGTCATTATCCATACCTGCTGATGCTTAGTGCTTGCTCATGTTTTACTCAGACCCTTGAAGCCTCTTTGTTTTTCTGATTTCTGCAGTAACACTAGATCTTTTTACAAAGTTCAGACTTGCAGCTCTATTGCTTTTTCCAAATTGCTGTTAAACTTTCAGAACTGTGATGGCCTTGTGCCTTCAACCTAGCTTGATTAGCGTACACGAAATTAAAAAAATAGACTTTAAATTCCTCAGAAAGTTACATGGAGCGTATGGAAGGGCAATAACTGAGGAGAGCTGTTAATGATCCACTACCGTGTTCAGCTTGAGCCATGGGTATGCTCAGCCTTTACCTGTGTGGGAAACTACATAGACCAAAACTGTGCAAGGAACTTGCACAGAGAGTGGAAATGTTCACAAACTAGGGGAAGAAAATAAGAAGCATTTGTTAATTTATTGGCACAGTCAACCTTAGGAGACTCAAAGCTAATCTCCTAAATTGTAGGTAAGGATAAGTAAACAGCATTCCCATAGGTAATTATCCATTACCTATTTTGAAACTTGGCAATACAGTACTTAATTACTTCTAGGACTGGGGAAGCTCACTTATTTAGCTTTTTAATATATATTTATTATTATTGGCCCCCTTAATCACTGTAAGTGACACAAATGTCTTGGCTAAATGATGTTTGAATTAAGCACCATGACGTCTGCAACAGCCCATCAAACCTAAAGCTGCAGCTGATTACTAGAAATAGTTTCACATTTAGTTTTCACATTGAGCAATACTGGACAACAAGAAATGGAAACACAGAGATCAAACAAGACAGTGAAAGAGACACTGTCCAATCCCAAGGCCTTCTAACTGTCCCAGAAGGCTTAGACCCCAGGGCCATATGATAGGATTCTATATGTATCCAGATGAACACAAGTAGAAATGATGTGTTTTAGTTTATCAACATCAGGTCTGTAGGTAAGATGTGTTGGGCAAACAACCATAGGTATAACTTGCAGATCATGCTGCAGTCTTTAATGGAATATTAAAAAATATTTTATTATATCTTTATGGTGGTTGTACATTTTCTGTGACTGGGATAACAAAGGTGGAAGTCTGGACCACTGGAACATATCACATTCATATCTTGTGGTAAGAGATACGTGACAGCAAAAGCAACCAGCTGGTCTTGTGATAAAATTTAGAGAGATATCGGCAGTAGGAAGGAACACTCTAAGAGAGTACTTAGGCTGAAAAAGATAAACATTTTAGCACCCTCCTTTTACACTTGTCATAAAAAAGGTAATGGTAATATTATCTAGTAGTTTATCTTGTTCAAAGTAACTTCTTTCAATCTCCAAAACAGTTCATGGACCTAATGTCAGATAGAAACCACTGATCTGTAGCAAAGTCGTCTGTGTCTCAAAGCACTTTCCCTCCTGGGAGAATCACAAATCCACATTTTTGCAACTGTGGATGATGATGTTCGGGAGACAGATTAGTTTAAGATAACTACTTTACAAGAGAATGGAATTTGTAGAGGTAAAAAATGTAACAGGAAGCTTGGTTGGGGTGTTTTTTTGTCCTGGAAAATGTGATCACGTGAGGCAGTGTGAAGGCATTGTGTGACTGGTGTCACTGAGTTGTGGAGGAGAAGGAGAAAGAGGTTAAGGAGATCTTGTCTGGAGGCTGTTTGTTGCATCTTGTGTACTGACATAGTTAAGCTAGTGGCTCTTGGATTTTGGGGTCTGTCCAAGTGGGTGTTTGCTCTTTTTATTGTTTTATTACTTTTGTCCCATTGATGTTATTTATGAACCTAACAGTCAGTTAGTTCTAAGCACCTAAAAGTTATTTTTAAACAGTGTGGAGTGCTGTTTTCTGTCTAGCTTCTGGTCTAGACACTTTCCCTTCCCATCTGGTACAGCAAGAAGAATCTGCCTATTCACCAGAGACTTCTAAATCATTGTGTCAAAATTTTAGCTCAGGAAAGGAAGAAATGAGTAAAAGTAAATTTAACTGATCATGCTTTTTGGTTATTAAGAAACCTAAACCCTTTTCTTGTGAGAAAAGACGGTTTTCTGGAAAATTAGGGAGACTGATATTTTGGAACTGTTCATCCCACTACTCCACCTCCACAACCCTCCAAGGTGTTCAGCAATGCATGAAAGTGACACCTCTCAAGGGCAGGAGCAACAATCCCCGTGTCACCTGTGTGATACAGCTTTGCAGAAGCTAGTTGGTTTTTTGTGTCACTTTTAATACCTAGTCAACATTTTGTTATAAAGCTAAAACTGTAATACTGTCTTGAATCCAAATAAAAAACATCACTAACTTCCACCATTTTCCCACACTATATTACTGCTCTCTACAGTTCTATTCCTTTGTCTTAGCTTCTGGTGAAATTTAAAGTGTTACAGGAACATGCTTATTCTATGGACACTGAGATGAAAGATGGATTCCTGGAGAAGGTGTTTTAATTTAATTTCTGGCATTAGCTTTTGCATATAATGATTTTGATTCCTAGTGCAATGAGAAAGGTTTCAGCAAAATTATTAAATCTTTTTTCAATTTATGAACTTCATTATTTCTGCCACATTTTGTAATTTTGTAAAAATTTGATCGTGGCCAAACCTGCATAGTCACTGGACAGTTGATCTCAACTTTTTTAATGGTGTAAATTATGTTACAGGTTTTTTATTTTTTCTTCTGTATGATAGATCAGGAATGTCTAACTGTAAAAAATTCCATTGATATTTTCTGTTCTTGCAGTTCTTATTACTGAAGAATTAACCTCATAGTCCTACACATTTACACTTGACTGCTCTCCTTATATAAAATGACTGAATTTAAGTGCTGAAGGACACATGAAAGGCAACTTAGTTTTATGGAAGGTAGAAATTTTACTTTTTTTGTTTCTACTCTATTATTCAATAATATGTTAAAAGACTGTTGGACAACTACCAGTCATAACAAATAAAAAAATTAGCATTGCTGTCAGAGGTATCAATTATGGAATAGAAAACCAGTAGGAAAAAAATTCCATTTATTTGCAAGAGAAATCAAAAGCATAAAGAAACCTGGCATATAACAATTTAGGTCTATTAACAATTCTGTCTGGCTCCATGAAGTATCATAATTTTGGTAATGATGACAAAAAGAAAAACTAATGCAAGTTTATGTCAAATGCTCTCTGGAATTGCTGAATTGCTTTGTCCTTCTCAAAAACATAAGCCTAAGACCTTGCATGTGTATAAAATTTTGAAACAATCTATCACAGAGACAACATCTGATTGCAGAAAACATGATATCAAAATCGATTTGTCATGCTGCTATATGGATTTAATGCCTTCCTTGTTTTGACATTTCTCATTTGCTAAATGCAGGAGTGCTACTGTAATTTCTCTATGTTGTGTTACAAATTAGAAGACCAGAATGCAAAATTGTTTTGGTTTTGAATTTGTCTTGGATAAGGAATTATTTGGCTACTTTTAATTTTTTTTTCCCTAATAGATTTCTTTTGTGGTGTCTCTAGAATTAGGCTGTCTGATTTCCATATGAAAATCATTTGTGACATCCCTTCACAAAAAAACCCCTTGGGAATGGCTTTGGCAACATGATCAGTTTTTAAGACCTGCTTGCTGAGAAGAAATAAATGGATGCTCCTTCTATTGTTAAATTTGACAAAGGAGAGAATTGGATTTTGCTGCAGCTCTTTTCAGTTAGTACACTTAAAGACATACTCGCTTATGCCCCTTTTAAAAGTTCTTATTTGGGGAAAATTGCTTTATATCACAAATATGTACAGTGAACTGGATGCATGCTGCTCTGAATGAGATATGTAGTATTGTCATAGGCCAGTGGTTATCATGTTCCCAGAAAGATTCAGCTTTCATTTACTAATCAGCACAGAGATTTCCTACAGAAAGTTGAAACAGTGAAAAATACTAATGTTGAAACTGTCTGCTTTGTACAGCTCTAGTCTCTAAATTTTTTTAGCATTGATGCAAGAAACTGAGACTTTTAAATTTTCCTATTCTTCAAAGGTGTGTGGACACTTTGCTCCAACAGTTTTTGATATGAGTTAAAATATATATATTTCTACCTAGAAAGTTGTTTAATGATTGTGACATTGAAATGACTATGAATTAAATTGAAATAGTTAGGAATTTTACTTCCCTTCAGCTATGAGGTGTATCTGACATTATTTCAGAGTTACCATGTATAATCTGGTGACAGATTCTTGAGGAGAGTTTGCTAAAGACTGTCTAAACTTGGCACAGAAATGACCTAAATCTCAGAAAAAATTTTTCACAGATTTTTTTGTTTGTTTGTTTGTTTTGTTTAGGCTTTTTAAATAGAAGTTTTTATGCTGAGAAGTCTCTATTATTGTTGTTATTTATTGTAATTTAAAAATGCCTTAAATAAACACTCTTCTTTCCAGCTATCCTTTCAGGAATCTTGTGCTATCACTGTATGCTGATAAAACTTTTAAAACCCTCTCTCTGTGGAGGGGTGAGATAGGATTGAGAAACACTTCTATCTCCCAGTCTCAACTATTCCTTCTGCTCTCATTCAGTTCCATAGCATAAAGGCTTTCAGAATTCCTTCCAGCTAACACAGGGGAGATGTTCTGATAAAGCATATGCTTAGGAAATTAATAAGGATGGCTTTAGTTTTGATTTTGGACAACTTTTGCTTAGCTGCCCAAATGAATCAGCTAAATTTCTGTGTGAAGTGAAACTCCAAGCAGTCTTTTTGGACTCCATCCCAGGCAGACCTATTCAGCTTAATTGCTAGTGCATCTTCATTTATGTACCTCTATTGATTTTAATCTCTGATGATTTATACAGTACCATAAGCAGGTAACAAGCCAAAGCAGTGACATTTCACTGGAGACAAAGATGCCTATTAACTATCTTAATATTAACTGCTCATATGTACAAGGCTCCTCCTGTTGTAGTTGTGTGTTTAACATTTGTACTTAAGACTACTCAGCTAAACTTTTGTTCTTTTTCTCTCTACAGACTTAAGTATTTTTTTCCTATATTTTAAAAGTACACTTCCATTTGACTTCCAGCTACCTCATGGCCTGCTGCCAGAGTTCTCTGATATTTGTTTTTCTTCTAACAGCTTGTTATTGTTAAACTTGTTCTTGAATGTATGTAGAATATGTTTGTCCTGAATTCAGATATGGCGTGATAAGGACCTTGACATAGTTGTGAGTGATGAGCCATCTTTAGCTTAACTTAGAAAAACATAGAAAAATTAAGTATTTTCAGAGTAAGATCCAGCTCATATCTTTAGATCTTTAGCTCAGGATGAAACAAGTCCTACAGAGTGTTTTTGCATGGAAAGTGTTTTATTTGCTCCTGAGATCTCTCTGTATCAGAGTTAAGACAGAGAATGCTCTTTGAAAGCCGCTGATGCTGTCTCCTTGACTGCTGCCTGAATGTGCTGAAGAAGGATTAGACCTGAGCTCAAATGTTCCTATATATGTCTCTAGCCTCTAGCACTCTTCAAATAGCTATTTAAAACAGATTTAAAATAATGCTTGAAATGGTACTTATGCTTGAATATTAACATAAGTAACAGTGCAATCAAAACAAGGGAGATTAACATTGCAGAGATGAGTTGCCTGTCCTAGAGGTGTCTAAGCAGTCCTTTAACACAATAGATTGTGTTTTGTGACTTTGTTGCAGAGTATTACACAATGCAAAAGAAAAGTGCATACGAGAGAAATCATCCTAGTTAAATGTATTCCATCTTATTTTAATTTTCCACTTCAAATCACAATTAATATGTATTATTCACACCTTTTAATTTCTATGGTTATTGTATATTAAAGTAGAAAAGATGCTTTGTGCAGGCTGACTGAGGCACAGAAACAGACTATTGTTATCCATGTTTTCCAGCTCTCCTTCACCGTGAGCAAGAACAGTATGACAGAAGGGACTCTTAGCTACTGAAAGCAAAGTAAGTTAGCAATTTTAGGAGATGATTCACAGAGAGGATTTAACCACTTCTTTTTGTAGTTACCACATGCATCATATCTCATTCCAGGCAGTGGGAAGAGGAGACTGTGGATTCAGATGGCAAGCCTCCAAGGAAAGGAAGGTCTCCTTCTTGGTAACCTAGGCTAGAGATCTGTGGCTTAGTCACTGGTGTTCTATCTGTACCTGCACTGCTTACAATCTACCAAAACAAGGCTAACTTGCACCCAACATAGACCTTTGTAATAGCACTCATCTGGGATAGAGTTCAGAACTTTAACTTATTTTATGTAAAAGTCATTTGGAATGTACATAAATATGAGGTAATTTTATAAACCAAGAATTATATGAACTACAGTTTTTTGGTGGAGAAAAGAATCAGCATCACTTTTGTCTGTAGCTGCTCTCTGGTTTTGTAGGCTAGTCCATACCACAGCCCAGCATCTGGAGGATGGCAAAGCTTGGCAAAAGAACTGATATGACTAACTTGAACAAAATCAGTCTGTGGTCTTGGTTAGAGTTAGCTCTAGAATGAATTAATTCATGTGAAGTATATATATATGTATATATATATATGTGATGCATTCAGACAACTAAAGTCCAAAGAATCTTCCTGTACAGAATAAAGCTGAGCAACATTATTCACAGAAGCACAGTGAAACCATTTCTCCAATAAATTGTGGACGAACGCAAACAAACATTTATCTAACAGTGTTGAAGAAAAATGAGAAGTTATCCAAGAAATACTGTAGGTCTACATAAAATGCCAAACCCATTTAACAGTCAGCCCGAATGTATTAGTATCTCCTTTTTTTGCTTTTTTTTTCAGAATTGTACATAATGTAAAGTATCACATTGAATCTGTGGTAGAAGCAGAAATATGTTACAGTAAAGGTAGAAAAACAGAAATATTAGAAAAATATAAAACATGTAAAAGCTCCATTCTCAATCTTCTTTGCAAATTGAATTATGCAAACCAAAATTACCCCTAACTCTCTATTAGCTCAATGAAGGTCATCTTATGGAATAGCTGTATTAAATTGAAAATCATTATCATAAATCTTTGTTGTCAAAATGTACATATGGTCCACTGTGAAAATCAGATAAGTTACATTAAAATGTGTTGTGTAGACAATATATTATCTCCTTAGGTTTGAAAAAGTAATAGGCTTGTTATCTCTGATATACAAGAATCATCTATAAGAGACATGAATGTGACTGAAAAGTCATGGAAGGGTTTTTCGGACACACTTGGAAGGAATCTTTAAAAGAAGGAAGGAAGGAAGGAGTCTTTCAGAAGTTAAGGTTTCAAGACAAACTGGAATAGAAGCATTTCAGGAAAAAAAGTGCAGATAGTGATATATTCCCATATAATGATGTTCTTTTGTTCACTTGTTTATCACTGCAGTGAGGCTTTTGGTTTTTCCAGTAATTTCTTTTGCTGTTCCATATACTATATATAACTTTTGTCTTGCAATGATAAATGTCTTTTTCAAAGTACTCAAAATATTTCAACTGGCAATTAATTGTAGAAGTCATTCTCACTTTCTAAAGCTCTGAATTTTTACTGCTAGTAGAGAAATACAACTAGTTCTCATATCCCAGATGAAGATACTGTAAATATAGATGAAAAATAGCACCTTCCTAATTAATGCTTTTTACATCTGAGATTTTATGAACCTCCTCCAACTGCTTTCCAGATCTTTCTGGACTTAGGTTGAAGCAGTTTTTCAATTTTCTTAATTTACCAGTTGGGCTAACCTCACCTTTATCCTCTGGAAAGAGAAAGCTTGCTCAGTGTATGGTATGAATCACCAGGAGATGTGAATGCCTCTCTGGACTGACTGAAGTGAATGCAGACTGCTAGTCTGTGATTAGATTTCAAACTGCTTCTCTAAACAGAATACATTTTGATCTAAGAGTATACTTAATGCTTTGTTGAACTGATTTAAGTGATACATGTGAACACAAGTTCCTCCTTCCCTGATGTTTTTTAAACTTGGGTATATATTTTCAAAAAAGAAAATAAAAGAAATCCAGTCTCTCAATATATATTAAAATGAAATTTTTCGTTGAATAAAAGAGGAAAGCTGTTATTAATGTTTTCCCAAGCACTGTGGCTCAATGAGACCCAACTTAATGGCTAAATGCAGCCCATAAGACTTTCCATGAGCTCTTGAGCACATAACTCACCAGATGACTGCAGAAATCCCTATCCTACTAGCTTGACCTCATTATTTTGGACAGTACTGAGATTTCTCAGTCATTCCTGATGCTTCATAACATTAACACTATCATTTTTTTGGTGAGAAACAGCTTGCAAAATACTTATTTTTATTTGCCTGCTGGTGTATTGCTGCTTGAAATTGCACCGTGTAATTACAGCCTTAACAGAGGTACTCAGTAATTTTAAGAAGAGTAGTTTAAAAAACACCCTCATGCCATCTTTCAATTTTCCATCTAGCCTATTAATAAAAGAACAATAGAGCTGGAGTCTGAGTATTGTAATGTTGCTATTTTTAGCTATGCTTAGCTCTGGTGTTCTCTGCATGTGTTTGTACAGCATGTAATATGGTGAGGTCCTGGCCTGCCTTTAGGACTCAAGTGCAGTGCAAATAAATACACGCAGACTGTCTGTAGAGCTAGTGTTAAGACTGTCCCTCCCACTAGCCAAAGAAATTATTCTGATGCTTGCACAGAAAAACCACACCAGCCATCTCCGTGTGCATATTGAAACCACACTCATGGCTCTGGAAGTGGAGTGCACAGTGAAAGGAGAATACACTCATTAGTGTCTAATGCATTGTTCAAGGTTATACACAGGATATCGAAGTTTAATGAGAACTTAATGGGACTTCTACTACTACTGATTAGGTGTATCTATCATTCTGAGGATGCAAGTAAAACTGCTTAACACTGTAAAGTTAAGGAAAAATGAATGCCCAGTATGTCACACCCTTCTGCCATTAATCACGTTCATTAGCTGCATTCCAACGACAAGATTCTGACCCATTACCAGTGCAGTATTGGGAGGACCACTACCTGTGGCCTGCTGATTTGAACAGTGATTTATCACATTAACTGCTACGACTGTTTTTGTTCTTTTTGTCATATATGGCTTGTAGATTAACCTAACGATGATAAAGGAGAGAGTCCAGGACTTCACTGTAAATTTATCACCCATGGTGTCTTGCTGAATACCTAGGTCCAGAGGGAGAGAGGCAGAGGGGCTGAGATGGCAGCTGAGGGGGAGAAGCAACACCTTGTCGCTTTGTTTCAGAGGGCCTGGGTAAGGTGGTTACCCCAGAAGAACCTCTGTATTTTAGGAACATGTCAGCTACTACATCCCAAAATGTAATTTTGTCAAATCCTGATTTTTTAGTCTCTTTTTATTACTTAAATGTTATCTTTTAGCTCAGGGTGCACCCAGGAAGACAAGACCAGTTATCCCTGTTTTTACGATGGTCTTTGTAAATGTAGGAATGGTATTTTTGATCTGCTATGCATCAAGCAAATTTTGTCCAGCATCTTTGCAACATTTTTCTTTGTCATGGGGAACCCTGTCTCTGGAAAGAAAAATAACACATTAATGCTTGTGAGTTTGAGGTAGGAGAACTAATTCCAGAACATTGCTACTTTGACAAAACTAACAAAGTGCTTGCTCTAGTGGAAGAGGAGCACTGACTTGTGAATGCTCTGTGTCCTGAAGGACCCCTGATCTTTCTCAGGTACTTTTACCCTGTGTTGAGACATTGATTGTAACCATCAAATGGCCTTTCCCCCTTTGCTTCTTTTCCACTGTGCAAGAATGTATTTTTGGTTTTGATTATTTTTATTGGAATGAGAAACCCATCTAAATGTACATGCCTCACAGGAATATAGAGAAACATTCTAACTGTAGCTAATGAGGTTTATATATTTTAAACTAAATTATGAGGACTGTAAAGGATTGTAAATATTGGTAGAGAAGAAAGAGAAAAAGAAAGAAAGGAAGATGTAACCCATCCCGTTCTTGCTCAAAATGAACTAATAGGATTTCTGTTGCTCTGTTCTGTGACTCCTTCATAAGTCTTACAGATTTAAGTTTGGAAAGGTTTGTTTACAGAGGAAGAGGGTGCTTGAATAATGATTCTAAAAGATGTTTCAGGTTTGATTGTAGCTCATTCATTCCTAGCTCACACAGAAAATTTTTAGTCTTGCTGAAGGCAGTTGCATAATTGTTCCTAGATTTTATTGAATTAAATTAACAAACTATGTAATTTTATATAATTGACATGGATTTGCCTGAAACATGATTTTTAAACTATAAATTCTATGAATCATTGTAACTGCTAGATTAGGGCAGATTAATTAATCAAAATCTGCATTCAGTAAATATAGAAGAATGAATTATGAGCTCATTATATTACAGTATTAATATTTATTTTTTATTAATGTCTTACTGGCTTCGTTTGACTCCAGTATTTGGCATGGACCAGAGACAAGCTTTCTAAAACAAGCTGTTTGAGGATATCTTGCAGGTATTTTCTTTCTTACTGATGCAGAGCTAAACAGACACCTAATAAGAGGTAGCCTTGACCCTATTTATCCTAATAGCTGTCCTACCACAAAAGTTTTTAAAGGTTGTTTATCTTAGCTCTTAGAATTTTAGGAAAATCTTTTCTGTGGAGTGTGGATAGTTACAGTTTCCTAAGTGCTCTCTTTTTAAAGAGATTTTCCAGTTACACTAATTCTCTTAAATGATAGCTATGTGAACTTGTTTTTTGCCCTCATATTCTGTCCTACCTAAAAGTTGTTTTTTAAGTTTGATCAAATGACTTCAAGCACTTTTAGGGGTGAACTTGATAAAGCAGTTTTGGCCTTTCAAAATATGAATGAATATAAGTATACTTAATCTTTCTACGTGATTCCACTTTTAGAAAAGTTCTATAGCTACAAGATTCTGGAAGGCTACAGAAACTTTTAAACCACAGGGAAGATTTGTGCTCATATAACTGTATTTTTATGCTTGGATTTTGTATCTTTAAGGAAAAGAAGTCATTCATCTTTAGTTTTGGATCACCCACTGTCTGTCGAATCTTATTTGTATCTCTGCTTGTTTTCTGTGTCGTCATAATTAGATTACATACATTTAGATTTTGGTAGTTTTCGTATGCAGCCTGGAGGACATACTCATTTCTAACCTAATCAGATGTATGCATTAACTTTTCCTTTTCTCAGGTGCTTCAGGCAGCCCTGACCACTCGGGCATGGAGGATTTGAGCATTTCGAGCTACAGAAATGGTACCTGCCCTCTGAAAGCCTTTGCTTCAGATTCAATTCTGCCTTCTCAGAGACCCTAGTAGGGTGCCACATTTCCAAGAGCCTCAGCCTCACAAGCACTTTGTTATAGTGCTACAGTGGTTCTTACTGAGCGCTTTCTCTCATGCTTTTAAAGGCTTAAAATATCCCTATGCTTTTTTTAAAATTTTTTTTTCTTTTTGAGTGGTTTCAATTTTGTCTCTTATAAGTGACTGCTGAGTCTTGGAGTTTGCGCTGCCCCTGAAGTTTTGCTACCTGCAGAATTAAAACGGGATTCCTCTGTCAGTAAAGCACATCTCCTTCCTTCTTTTGTGCTTGAACTGCCTTCCTTTGGGCTTCTTGACCTACCTGTCAAGCTTTTAAATAGATATACACACATCAAAAGTCAATCCCCAGCAAGTTTAACTGTTTGTATTTTAAAGAGGTGGGGACACCTCCAGCAGAAATTTAATCTTGCTGTAGCAGTAGCCAACAGACTCCTGAACAAATGGCTGCTGCATTTGTCATGCTTGAAAGTACCCTTCCTCTTGATGCACAGCATGCTCTCTCATGCTCTCAGAAGCACAAGGTGTGGTTTGGATGCAGCTGTCACAGTGTGATTTGCTTCAGGCTTTTTGCCTTAAGCTTTATTTCTATGTTGATATGTCCATAACCTCTGTGGTTTCAAAGCCCCAGCTGTGCTGCCTGGCTTCTTTCTCCTGCTCCTGGGGAAAATGCTGCTGCTCCAAGTGCCCTACCTACGGGCAAAGTTATCTGGACTTTACCATTCTCTTATTCTTATGCTTACACTTGTGCATATCCTTAGTTTTCTGTTAGAGGACTGTGTTTTCTTGTAACTGATAACAATCCAGATTTAGTGATGCTATCTTGTCTTGGTCTGAGAACATAATTCATTTAAAAAATGCTCAGTGAAACAAAAATTTCCCAAATGTCAACTCTTTGGAACATAAATGGGCCTCTCGTGCTGCTGTGATCATAAAGGCCTCTTAAATTGCTAATATTTTCTTGTTGGCAAGCAGGACAAAGACAAAATATCCAGGGCAAGAAGACCTGAATGGACATCTGGAAGAGACCAACTTACACTGTGGATGCTAGAGGGAACTTAACTATTTCCTACTTTGGTACAGCACTTGGGAGTCTGGAGTTGGATGGAATGACTCCAAATCACTAGCTGCCAAAATTTTAAGAGGGCTCTTTAAAAGCCTGAGACTGCCATCTACTAAAACAGGCTCCAAGGTTGGATATGTAAAATTAGATGGATAGACCTTGACATCATTTGATTAAAACATATTTAACATTAATTTTTAGATGAGTGTGTTAGAGTATCCTATCTGTAATGTTTGGGGCTTAATGGCTTTTATGGCTTTAAAAAGGCTTAATAGCTTCCATTAGGCTTTCATTAGCAGTGCCAGAGCAAACAGGGAGATGCACATGCAGAAAGGCAGTGATTTGTTTTTGTAATTTTGTACTGTTGTGGATGAAAGTGTTTGTAAATGCTGCCCATGAAATTGTGTGGCTGTTAAATTGCAGATTCTTGCTGATGTCCTTTGGTTCTCACAGAAATGGGTTCAGAATTCAAGTTTAATATCTTTTTAAGATTCATTTTGTAAGATAACCTGTAAAATAAAGCAACTGGGTCCCCTGTCAGCTCTTGTCTTAACTGATGTTCAGTGCTATTCATATATGTTCTTCATAAGTTTGCCTGTATGCTCTATTTACTTTTGTGCTTTTTTACTTTACTACTTAGTCATGCCCAGTGGGAGACCTGTAAATGGTTCTTCAAGTAACCTGCAGGGGAATAATGGGGTATGTAATACACATGAAGTGGCTTCCACAATTAAAAAAAACCCAAATCTTTATTTCGCACAACTCATATGATACTATATTTGTATGAAAATGAACATTACATTTTAATTTAATAATTGCGACAACTATTTTATAGAAGGTAAAGGCAAGGAAGACCAACTGAACTTCTGAACCACACCTGTAAAGATGGGTTCTTTTTAAGCCACTGTTTTCTGTGCCCATAACCAGGGAAAACGCTATGTCCAAATTCTGTCCAGTCACCGTGGGAGCTGTTTTTGACCATGGTGGAAGTCCAAGACTTTGGACCCTTTGAAGTCAATTTTGGTTAGAGTTTACTTTGCTATTGGAAAGTACAGTGTTAATGGGACTGGCAGACACTTGCATGGAAAAACTACAATTTCCCAAAAAGTTTTGGGAAAATTTCTTAATTATATCTTACTTAAATTTCATGTTGTTCTTAAAGCTTTCATCACAATTTCTGACATGTTTTTAATGACTCTCTTTGCTACCTAAATAGAAAAATGATCAAATGTGCTTTAGTCTTAAACTTAGTGCATAGTAATTTTAATGGCTTTCTTGCTGCTGAAGAAATTACAGACTTTTAACTTTTATTTTTTTCTCCTTGCAGATCAGTGCAACATTCATCTTAATATCTTAGGGGTACAGAAGAGTGTTCCAGTAGACTGCAGGACATCAATTACAGATGTGAAGCATGCTTGCAGGCATATGGGTCTCATGTTAGCAGCCTGTTCAAAGAATTAAGAAGTGAGGATCCAAGACAGCCCAGATGTTACAAATTTCTATCAGTGGTCACTGCAGCATGAAATCTCATGTGAGTTTCACTTCTTGCAAGACTTCAAGGTGAGTTATATAACAAACCTTATAAATTATTATTATCAGGACAGGTTTAATGAGTGATTAGCAGGAAAATTGAAGGATTAATTAACTTGAAATGTTCTTGCAGAGTAGCAGATAGTTCGAGATTATTATGTGAAAAGAAGGTCTTGGCTGCTATGTGAGTGGTCATCCTTCTGTTGCAATGACCTAATTGGGTTTATCAGTCCTCACTGATGGAACAGAATCACTAAAGTAGTTTATAACTTTTGGGCAAAAAAAGGGCTTTACACACTTTACTCTTAAATTTTTAACTTTATTTTGCCTAAAGACAGTTGTTAAAACTGATCTTCAGAGTCCATGTGAATAACCTGAAGTTTTTTCTTCCTGAACTGAAACAATTTAGGAGAACATTGAGTTCCTAATTTTCTAGTTCTAATTCAGAAATGTTGGCATTTTAATAAAAAAACACTTTTCAAGGTCTATGGAAGATTTTGAATATTACATATTAACATAACTCCCATCAACAATTTTCTTGGCTAGGAGCATAATTTTCTTCTTGCTTTTTATGAAGTCTGAAAATCATGATGGAACAGAATAGCTATGGATGCTCAAAAATTCTACTCATTGATATAATAAATTCTACTCATTGATATAATAAAGAATATTTGTATTAAAAGGCCAGTCACAAACATCAAACAAATAAAATGGAAATTAGAGTTAAAACTGTATATTCTGTTTAATTTATCTCTATTGCCATGTAAGACTGAGAACAAAAAAAAACAGAACTGAAAAATCTAGTAGAAAATGTGTTTGGTTCATGGCTTATGAAACGTAAGAGAATAAAGAACTAGAAATTCAAGAGAGATTGCTCTTCATATCTTGCTGCTCACGGCTGTAGGAATAACAGGTAGAACAGGTGTTCTTGCAGAGTAAAGCCATGGTGCTGTGGTTGATTTTTCTTGTTACAACAAACACACACCAGATACATAAGACTGCTACATGCTGCAAAAAAATATAAACACCAAAGTCATGGCAGAGCCCTTTGAAGATTTTAGCATATGCTTACAATTAAAAAATACTTTTAGAGCCTATGATAAACAACCTTTGCAATATTTACTTGGACTAAATATTAGCTGTGATACGCTTCCCTCTCCTCCTTGTCTTTACAGAAATGTGGGAAGAAGAGAATATGAGGTACTTGGGCTTTAAGTGGTTTTAGTCTGTATTTCACAGCAGAACTAAATTTGTGCTGACAGTCAGTCCAATATTGTAACTCACTGTACCTACAAAATCAATAGCAATAGCTCTCCTCTATTCAAACCAAGATATTCTTTGCAAAGCTAAAAGACGTTTCCCCCTCATAAAGAGAACATTTTGCTGGGTGAACTAGGATCAAGAAGAAACAAATTCAAACAACAAAGGAATGGAGAGGCTAAAATTCATCTCTGGGTTTATAGATTTAAGAGAAATGTAAATTCTTTTCAAAGTTTTGAAAAAAAAAGATTGTATTTTGAATTCGCAGAATTTTTGTTACTTTCTGAAATATATGTAAATTGAAAAACTTTGGTTTTGTTGAACTAATTTTTCTAAGCTTAACATTGAGATACAAATGCTTCAGGCAGCCTATATCTGTATTAGTTAAAAGGAAAAAAACTTTTGAGAAGAAAAATCTACTAAGTACAGCAAGATGACTGTTCTGCAAGGGTTTGCATAACTACAAAACTGTTTTTGCATACATGAACAGTTGTACTCTTAGAATTGCTTGCAAATTCAAGGCCTGTGTGAGGAATAGATAGTTAATTGAAATGTAGATTTGAATGTAATTCCACTTTTAAGTTTAAAATTGTATTGCTTTTGCTTGTAGGAAATAGTGCTTTTATCATCATAGTCTTGATTAAATAAATAAGAGCTAAAATGAATAATATTTCAAATAATTAAAACATTTTCTAATAATTATTTCTATTTCAGCAGTTAATTAAAGAAGTCTGTAATAATTTTTTGCCCAGGAACTTTATGTTTTTACTACCAGCATATTTAGCTGCACGTAATTTTTTTCTCATGGTATTTCTTCCAGTTTTAATGGCTGAATTTGGTTATGTTAAAATCATTCTTGGGTAAAGTAAACCTGTGGTCTTGAATAGTTATGCTTAATGACAGATTTGCTAATTGTCAGTTTTGATTATTGGAAATCATCATTGTTTCTTTCATCTGAATTTTTGTCACTAAATAAGTCTTATACAAATATATTTTGCATTTATTGTTCGTTGTAAAGATGGTGAATAAAGTACAGGTGATACAATCATTTTCTGAATTAAAAAAAGAAAAAAGAAGAAAATAAACAAATATTTTGATTATTTAATATTTAATATGGGATGTGTCTGCATTTCTGCAGAAATTTTCATAGAAGCATAATAGAAATTTCTCATAGAAGCATAGAATAGCCTTGCCTGAAAGGGACCTTGAATATTATCTACTTCAACCCTTAATTATAGTTATTTTTAGTAGATTATAATATTGGAATTGTAATTAAAAGTCTGTCTTTTTAAAACACTTTACTTTTTAAAATGTTTTTTATGTGAAGTAATCTGTTTTCTTTTCTACTACCAAAGAAGTATATGAAAGAAGAAAATTACATGAAAATTAATAAATATGTAGACCAAACTTGGACAGAGCTTCAGTTATGGAATATATGGTCAAGCAAAATGTACAGAATGAAAAGACTTTATATTCACTTTGCAAAGTGATTTTTCAGCCAGACTGATGATGACTGAATTTTTGCTTGAGAGAGAACTGTTGTCAATTGGTTCCACTGTCTTTCTGTAAGTGACAGCAGCTCCAATCCATAAAGGGGGTCTCTAAACTTCACTCTGAAGAGGACTGAGACCATTTGAGCAATCCCTACTCCAAAATTTTCCATCCAGATTATCACAAATTTGAGACATTTGCAAGTTCTTGACTTGAGTATTTCTGATCAGCCCTTGACTACAAAGAACAGCAGAGAGAAAACTTTAGTGTTCAGATCTGGACTAAGCAAAGTATTTTTAATAAAAATTTTTCTTCTGATTTTTTTTTTCTCCCTCTGAAGTCTTACAGTGTAATGAAATCCATATTCTGCTGCAATAAATATTGAAACCAGATGCTGATCCTACTATAAAACATGTTGATATGAAAATGTATAAGCTTATTTGGTAATATTTCCAAAGGTTATTATCAAAACAGCAACATGTAGACTTCAGGAAAGCATAATTAACCTTTGGTGTTGGAAAGTTGCTACTTCGTTCAGCCATGCTGAGGAGATTATCTGGCAAAGAAGTTGGAAAGCTGATGATTTGAGCACAGGCATACAATTATTCTCACTGGTAGATTATGTGCTGATGGGATCCAATTATATGCCAACCAAGCTTCTCTGAATCATCAAAGAAGGAATGTTAAAAAATTCCCTTGGCACCAAAGCATGATCTCTGCTGCCGTATGTCAGGGCTGCTCTCTGACTAATGCAGGTCCCTGGAAGACAAGTCTTTCTGATCCCTGCAATATCACCTCTCAGAGCATCCTAGGGGATTAAGTGAAAGTAGAGGCCACTTCTCTGGAGTGCATGTATTAGTATGCTTGTTACTGTGACATTATTCCAGTAGTCTGTTTTATTAAAGATTACCAGACTGTAGGGATGGGATAATCTAGTGTTAGCTAATGACATTGAAATGATGTTTGATAAAAGTCAAGGTTAGGTGGAAGAGAACAGGAGTTAAATATCCAACACACATGAGAGAAAGATGGGGTTTTATAAAGATGCAGGGAATAAAAATGGGCTTAATCTGCTGATTCCAAAATGCAAGCTAGAAACCTGAAACCTTTCTCTCTTTGCTTCAATGTCTACTGTCAGCTGTATGACTGCTGTGAACAACTGGCTGAGTACTCAGCCCTGTTAGCTGCCTTGGGTGCATCTGTAGAAGAGAAGTTGAGTCTGGAAGACTCATATTACTTTAAATTTTGACCATTTCTTCAAGACTAAATTGAGGCTATTGAGTTCTTTATTTATACAGGGATATTTTGCCTACTCTTTCTGGGGTAACTGTCCCTTGCTGCTTCTGATTTTTTATTGAGTTGATAGGATCAAGGCAGCTGAGGTACAGGCAATTCCCGTGTTGGCAAACGAAGAACAATTACTTCTTCAGGGGTTTTTTCCTGTTTGGGAAGGTAATGTACCATTTCTGTAGGCAACACTTGCATAATTTTTTCCTTATATTTCACATAAATATATGATTATTGTTGTCTGTTAATGCATTGCTAACTCTATGAACAGGAATATAAGACTTGTGGCTTTGATGCTGAATGAAACAATCTCAGTTCCTTCTTGTGGTGGGGTGGCTTCCTTCTCACTCCTGTAACCCCCCCTGTGACAAGTGCTGCCATCAGTTGTTATGCACAGAATTAGATATTCAGTGATTTAAAGGGGTGTGATCTCACCTCATTAGATCTTGTTCCATTGTATGCTTCAGTATTAAAAAAGTATTATTATAAATCAATACTACAGAGGTAAAATTATAGAATGTTAGCTTTAATAAAAACAACATATATAGATTTTTAAGATAAAATCAGTTTGCTAAATTGGACAGAAATAAACCTGTTCCACTTCCTATCACGAAATGGCTGCCAGGTCCAGCCAGCAGATAAAATTTACTGACTCTTGATATATAAGAAGGAGTGTGTTTCCTTGGTTATTATTCTCACCTTTAAGATTGAAAATTTACGTTTAAGATGTTAATATCAAAAATTGTTAGATTTCATTCTTATAAAACTCTAAGAGGAGCATTTTTAAAATTTCTGGGTAAGATTTGCTTGGAGACCTGCATCAAAAAAAACCAAACACCACCCATTCTATATGTTACACTTTTGGCCCAGTTATATGTCTGTATACATATATGCCTTTATTGTGTACTACCTTTATTTTTTCCCGACTGTTTAAGCATTCAGAAGAATGAAGCATAATAAAAATATCAAGGTGGTGAGAAATTTCAGACTTTGGAGAGATATGAAAGCAATATTAGCAATATACACGTAGAATTTTGAATTGAGTCAAACTTTCATTAAGATGCTTCTACTTTCCTTTCTCTGTTGAAGACTTTGGGTATCATCCAGATTTGCTCTTATTTAAGCATCCTTAGATAGAATCTGAAGCCCTGTTTGGGGAACAGAAAGGAAATGTGAGTGCCTGGATATTCACCCTGTGGAAACCTGTCTTCCTTGCTTGAGACAGTAAAGAGAGAGAGAGAGAAATGTTTCCTGAATGAATTTGGACTATACTGGAATAGAAGTATTTACTCATACTCTTTTTTAATAAAAAAAATCATAAAAATATAAATATAGATAACTGTGAATTTTATGGACCTATGGTATAGACTGAAATGGAAAAAGCTTAATTCTGTATGTCCAATGCAAATTTGAGCAGAACTTGAAATAGCTTAATTAATTCTTCTTCTAACCCTCTTGATTTAACATTAGACCATGCATTAATTAGTCTAAATATTTTTTACATCTGTACTGTAAACTTGGCAGTTTTAATAAATCTGCATATCACCTGTAACATATAAAATAATAGAAGAACATCAGAAAACTTGTGTTTCAAATGCTTGTATTTCACTGATTAATAATATAAGAAGTCAAAAATTCAATTAATGCTTAAACTCCCAAAATTATGGAAATAACATCTGTTATTTTGCAATCTTGTTTGTGCAGGCAACATGTTTTAATACAATTCTGATTTAATAAAAATAGATTTTTTTTTATACACTATCTAAACTGCAGGCTCATCTCTTCATAACAACATCACATTTACTGCAAGTATGTAGCTATAAAAAAATAGTATAATCTGATTTTCAGTGTTCTAGACAATCATGGAAATTATGCATTGAAATGCAATGGTGTAATTTTTGTATACTTTTATTCCTCCAGAGGTTGAGGGACCTCAGAGGGTGCCATTAAGAAGCCAGATCCTATCAGGAGCTAACCACATGATGGTTGTTGAGGAATTAGAGAGCAACCCCAATGATTGGAGTATTGCAGTGCATTAACTGTTAAACAAGTGATAAATGTTCATCTGCTCCATCTGTTTCCCCAAATGTTCATGTAGTAGGCACTGGGATCCTCATCTTGGTTATTTCCTAGGTGCTAAAATAATATAAACAAATTACACAATGTAAAAGAAAATGTTGCTAAAATTCTGTAGCTTAAAAGTTGATCTTTGTTCACTTCCTATATTCTTGGAATACCCTTCAGACTGCTGCTGTCAGTCAGAGAGGTCATATTGGCTCCAGCTACCCCAAATATTTGTCCTAGTCCTCTCATAGTTTCCCACCTATCCTAAGATGTTTAAATAATCACTCAGCAGTTCCACACTGAACAGCTCAGTGTTTTTAACCTGTTAGCAGTGAATATTTCTGTCTTTAAATGTAAACTAGCAATTAACATCTCTTTAGCTGTTTCTATAGCAGATCAGTTGTCTCTGCAATGGCAGCTGAACCCCCAAGGTGTGGAAGCTCCTCCAGGCACTGCATGAAAGGAGATGGTAAAAACAATTTCCTTCTGTCAAGTCTTTATTTTGCAACATGTTAGCAGCAGTACTATAGGAAGGTGAACTGCTCTGATCACTCTGTGTGGATAAAAGCAAAATCCTGTTTGCCTCATCAATTTGAATAAAGAGTTTTTACAAATACACAGCCCATTACTCAGTTAAAATGCTTCCTTCATGTTTTGATTTCATTACAAGATTAAAAAAATCATAAAACCTTTCTCATCGAATCCAAGCTTTCCTCCAGGCAATCCTTGTCTATCACTAATCACAATTAGTGTGTTCTTGTTTACTCAATGAGAATTCAAAATAAACCAGCATTTAAAAATAAGCTGTCACATAATTCCTGCTCCAGAGTAAGAATAACAAAGGTAAAATGATCAGTCTGTTTCATCCCAAGTCCAGGCAGAGGGAATCATTTCTCTTTCAAACCTGCAAAGGCAGGTGGAAGATCAAGTAGACTTCTGTTTTTCAGACGGTTTTTGTAGCAGAGTATCTCACAAACCATAAAATTTCTTCATGAATCTTTGTCATACAACAAAACTCTGTTAAGAGCGCCTGTGGAACTGAACTTGGAAATGAAGTGTATAAAGGAAAAAAAATCGTATTGAAAACCTTCTAAATGTATCTTAGGTAACTGCATACCTAATCTCTGGACTGAAAACTTCATGAACTCTTTTTAGTTTGAATCTGCAGAAAAATTATAAAATTGACTTCCTTTGCTTAATTCACCACAGATATGCCTAGATGGGACCTGAGCGTGCTTCAGAGATTCCAAGTAAGATAGTGTGAGCGATAACCCAGAGCGGATCAGGCTTCTAAGGTCTAAGAAATGAGATGAGAGTTTTACACACCTTGTTGTCTCAGGGCTCTGATCATTAGATCTTTCCATCCCTTTTTGTCAGGGAGTCTGAGACTGACAGTCTGAGAATTCTGCTCATAAAGTTGGTGACTGGGTTTTGATGAGTAACTGTGCTGTTGCTCATCACAACCCAGGCTGGTTTTTGGGAGCCAGGGGCTCTGGGCATCCCCTGCATTTTTTCTCCATGCAGCTCTGGCCTCCAGGAAATTTGACCACTTCTAGAACACTTCCTTCAGTCAAGACCTTCACTTTCTTTTCAGTCCCCAAAGTCCTCTATTTTCCCAAGCTGAACATTTTGTGTGGGAAAGCATAGTCCATGATCAGCCTCCTAAACTTTAATTTTAGCTTCTTGTCTCTTTACCAGTTAGAGGATTTGGCATGTGCTACTTTGGTTCTCTACAGGTTTTATGAAAAGTAATAGAGAGAGTAGCAGATTTCTGCATGAATACTCATAAGTTCAGTCTGAGACATCATGTCACAGCCATCTCCACTCCAATTATCTGCCACCTGTTTGCATTCACAACCTGAGCTACTTTTTTCTCTACCTGCATGATCTCTATCTCTGCACTTGGATGACATGTAATATGAGAGTAGTCACCAGCACTTAATTCCCAAAAGAACTGAGCTTTCAGCAGCAATCCAGGACTCTAATCACCTATCCATGTGGTTTGCTTTGGACTTGACATCTCTTGACTAGTCTCAGATCCTAATAATCTTGTCTAGTAGCACATTCTAAAGATAACCAGCTAAACTCCCACCAGATCTTCCTTACTGCTTGTTTCCTGTTTTTCTGCACATTCATGTACCTTTTATTGATTTCTCCTACAGGCAACATCACAGTTAATGCATTATAGCTTAAGCCTGGAGACTTCTGCTGAATTTTTAGCAGCATTACAAGCTTCCAGTGGGGTTCCCCTGCCCCTCTGCAACTCAGTTCCACATTTGCCAAATTCATATAATACTCTTTTCTGTTAAGCAATATGCATAGAGAAGGGAATTATGAAGAATGGAAAACATAAGTATACTTTGGGGTTTCTTTTTGAGCTTTATTGCTATGTTTTGAAGAATACTGAGTGTAGTTTATTGTTAGCCTTTTAGCGAGAGTAGCTGAAAACAATATTAGCAAGTAAACATGTGAAGAAGTGCATGCTTTCTTCAATGAGGGCTTATAAAGCAGCTTGAAATGCTCAGATCCTCTCTTCCAGCTCCCCAGATATCTTTGTATCTTTACTGTGTTCCAAATACCATCTGCTGCTGCTTATGTGTCTCATCACTGAAATGTAAACCAAAATTCCTCCACACTGGCACAACAAGTGCACACTGAAGAAATATCTTCTTCTATTGGAGAAAAATAAAACTAAAACCACACTACCATAGCAGTTATGGGATGTTAAATATTCATGGTGACCTGTGAGGTCCTAGAAGTTCTTTTCTAAGCTTCATAATGCAATAAACACAGCCCTTATTTTTTTTGCTTCAGCTTAATTCACTGTTACGGCTTCCACAAACTGAGTGGAATAATCCTTAACAGGGGAAATTCAGTGTAATGAACACATTAACTCTGTTTTTGCTAAAGATTAAATACAGTTTTTCTCATGGCCAGACTTTATTTGTGGAAAGTTTCTGCATTCTCATGCTGCTAAGAACTTCCTCCATGCAGCCAACCAGAAGGCCAAACAACTTTTCTCTTTTGGGCTTCAAGTACTTTAAACCTACAGGGTTCATGAAGCAAAAAATGCACAAAGTGAATTTTGATGTCAGGCTGTCTAAGAGGAAGATTTCAGTTAGTTCAGCAAACATTTTGACTATAGTTCAGTGTTATGATTTTGAATAGAAGAGCCTAAAAAAGATCTTCTGGTGCTTGGGAAATGACAATTTTGAAAGCAACTGCACTGTAAATCATCATTGCATTAGTGTAGCTGGGCTCTGATGATGGATTTCTTCAACTGAAAGAGCATAATTTCTGTGACCAGTTGAGCTAGCTAGAATAGGGAAAGGGCTGGATTACTCCTGTCATCCCTCAGGTGTTGGAACTTGTTGGTGTCTAACTGTCCCAGCATATGTCAAGGAGGCTGTTTACTCACTGGTGGCATAGAACATTAAAAATTAAATACATGTGGTAAAGTGGGATTTTCTTTTCTTGTGTCCTCTTCTTGGGTTCTTTTATATCACCTTTAAGCTTTTCTCTAAAGTTTTATGAGATAAAACCAAATTTTTAATTGTAGCTGAAATTTTCTAGTATATTAAAAATCTGTAGATAAACATTTAAAAATGAACAGCAATAAAGTGAAAAAAATCAGTGGTGAAATACTTGTCCAATAATACTCTGAGATCTTATTTATGGATCTACTGGCTTTTGTTTGAATGAAGAAAGTAGGACATTTACAAGTTTACCTAAAACGTGGTAGCATTTCCGTTTTAGCTTATTCATCTGTAGAAGTGTTTCAATCCAGTTTCAGTGAGCATGTCCTAAAACTTTTGACTAAGTTGCATTTAGTGGATTGGATTTGGGATAGTACCCTCACATACATAAGGAATGTTAAATTAATAAAATAATGCCAAGTCTTCTTATTTTATTTCCTATATCACAATGTGAAATCGGCACTATGATTAGATAATTTGAAAATTTAATAGAAATTTTCCCTTTGAATTAATATAGGCAAGTCAGAGTGACAGCTCTGAATCAGGAGATGAAATATAAAAAGGATGGTGTAAACTAAACAGAGACACTGTATAATAGCAATTTTCAGTGTTCTTGTAATAGGGACTGTCTAATAATTACATATTGCCTAGGGAGAATTCATCAGCCTGGTGTAACAAATAATAAAGCACATTATCATGATAAGCACATGAATTAAGTTAGAATCTCAAAAAGCACAGAGGTTCAGTAATTCTTCTAGGAAACTCAATCTGCATTAGTAATTTCACCAAAATGAGGGCATGTAATAGGTCCCTTATTGCAGAATAATGGAATTGTCTTTAATAAAAAATAGAGGTTCGATTGTAGAGTGAGATGGCAGACTTTCATTGTTTTGGCTGTAATAAAGACAGATACATGACATTATGTATTTAAAATGATCGCTTTTACTCACTAAAACAATACACATTATATATGATATACATAGCAGCAGACTGATAGATTGCTGGGAAGACATAAAGAATGTCAGTTTGCATTAACACAGGAACATTGCTTCAAATGGCCCCTGCCAATGAAAATGAGATAACATTCCTGGCTCTCAATCTGCTATCTTTAAGCTGAGAAAGATCCATTTATTCTTTTACATGCATTAGCACAATTTCCACTACAGTCAATGGGTCAAATTGCTCTTAAACACAGATGCCCAACACCATCCATTTCGGTGTAGTGACAGCAGAATTTAGCCTGGTCTGATGAAGTGACTTTCCTGCCATTTGCAGGCCAGACAGGCTGGCATGGCCATTAGACCCGTGGCAGCTACAGTACTACGGTGCTCCATAATTCTTTTGATCAATTAAGAAACAAAAGTGCTCCTGAAATTTAATTTGTTGTACCTTTATAGTTTTTTTTTTTAGTATAATGAATCCTGAGTAGTGTAATTATCTTTAGAAGAAGTACCGAATAAAGCTACCTATTTAAAATATTGAACAAAGTATAGATTTGTGGCCAAAACGTAGCTTGTGAAAGAATTATTCTATCTATCTATTTTTCTCCCTTGGTGTCTTATGAAAATGCTGCTTGTCCCTTAGCAGTATATATGATTATTTTCTTTAAACTATTTATTAGTTTTTAAAAAAAAGACATTATCATTACAAAATATTAAATAAAACAGTCATATATTACAAAAAGCTACAAAACCTACCATAAGAATGGAAATAAATGCGCATACACATCCAGTCAATTATTACTATCAACAGTTGGCTAAAATACAGGTCTTGGTAAAATATAATTAAACTTAAAAAGATTCTAAAGCTTTAATATTGGAATTTCCCTTCTGATCAGGCTTTATAAATGTCTTTGCCAATCAAAGAAAATTTTATTTTTAAAGCATAGTAGCTTTTGATCAGTGTGTATTGATTTGAAGAGTGAAGTAGTTAAAGGGACGAAAGGTTATTTTGTGGTTACTGCACAGACTTCTGAATTGCTCTTCTTGGATTGCAGTTCTGCTTATGCTATCTATTTGCTGCAGGATCTGGAGAAGTCCTGGATTAATTTAATAATCATATCTGTGAGTAACTCATGTAGGTCTTTATTTGCAAAGAAATAAGATGTCTTGGGATGCACATAGGTAATACTGTTTTTTTTCCGAAGTACCTCAGGCACTAACTTCACCCTTAGAAGCCTAAATATCTCTAAAATGTAGTTCTGAGAAATCAGGCCCCATTAAATTTAAATGATGTGCAGGCTATATGTGCACTGCTAGTGCTCTCCTGGTATGGAAATAGCAATATTCTAATGCAGCTAACTGCTCCAAGAGGAAATTCAGTAGGAACTGTAAAGCGATGCATATTAAGTCAGCATCAGTACATTAAATTAACCTCTGAATGAGACAAGTTAAATTGGTCAAATTTCGGGTATACTGATCAAGCAGCATTACTTCTGGGAACTCTGCTGATGTAGCATGTCAGTCACACTTAATAAGCCTTAGTACCCTGCAGTAACTTAACTATCAATAGAAACCAAATCAGAGGACCTGTCCTTAGTTCCTAAGTGACTTGTGAAGTGAGACTTAATCTCTGAAGCCATACAGAAACCTTTGGAAGGCTGTATTTTTGTTCCTTAACACTTTCTTGCAAAATTCCTGTTCAAAGTTATGAGGGAGTTTTTAGAAAAGGTCCTTTCTAAACCTATTACTCGTGTATTATAGATGTAACATTAAGATTGGAGATGCTATGGTCCAGGTGCCTTTATACTTCCAAGGACAGAGGTCCAAGACCTCTCAGCTGAGAATTAGGAACTACTTTGTAGCACAAGTCTCCAATTTCAACTCATTTATAGACTTTTGGGTAGAAGATGGGCAGCACCCTATCAGGATGTGAAGGTGTGGTTTACTTAGTTTCTCTTGCTCTTCTTCTTGGAGGTCTCTTAGTTAAAAGTCCTTGAGAAGTTGAAATTTGCAGTGCACACAAAGTGCAGATATCACTTTATCTTAGAAATATTGCTGTAATTTAATAGTGAGGCATCCACAGAGACCAAGAAGAGAAAATTAACTTTGGTGCTTGACTGTCTGTTTCAACTAGGCATTATTTCACCAATTTACATGACAGTCTTAAAGGACAGAAAGGATTTTTTTTTGGAAAAAAACAAATGGAATAAGGAGGAAGGTCTTGGTGTCCTGCCAGGGTGCAACTGCATGACATCTTGGTTACAGAGTGCTTTGAATTCTTCAAAGAAAAGTGTAATAAAACTGCGGGTTGTTATGAACATACAGAGACTTCTCAAATTGTCCTCTTGCATTATTCTTGACAATCACGTATTTTCTTGCTTGGCTTCCATCCTCTGTTCTTTCTAATAAAATTGCCTGTTGGCAAAACTGCTTTGCACACTGGAAAAACAGGGAGTTACCATGCACACAGACTCTTCATACATCACAGAGAAGGTTTTACATATTTTTATGGTAATATTTAAAAATTTACCTCTTCATGGAAATATTATTTAGACATTTGTAATCGACCTTGACATTCTGTCACATTTTTATGCATGTTCTACAAGCTTATGGATATGCCTGTTTTTATTTAGATTATTGATTTCTGAGATAGAAAAGGAAAATTCTGAATTCTCTGCTATGAACAGCTCAGAGAGTTTATTACCTAGCTATAGCTGAAATACTGGGGTGGCAGAAATGTTGTATTCTGATTACTTAAATGCAATTTATGGTATTTACACAGCTGAAGTTTTAAAGCAATTATTGTCTTTATGTGCTCCTAAGTGAACTGAATGAAACTTGTTTTCCTTCCTGCCTTTGCACTAAACATCATTCAGCCCTGAAGCCATTATGGGAAAAGTGCTTAATTTTCTTTACAAATATCTAAAGCACTTTGGCAGCTTGCTTCATTGTGCTGCACTGCTGTGTACAGGTACTTATTCTAGCCCCTATGGAGTGCTTAGAAGTCATCTTCTTGTTAAGGTGTGCCTGCAGCCAGCTGTTGCTCCACCTCCTGACATTACAACACTGCCCTTAACCTTCCTTTTGCAAGCTTTGCAGTTGAGGCCTGGGTGTGTGGTCTGCTCAGGACCCTTAGCTCAGCTTTGTGCTGCTGTGTGAGAACTGCCTGGGAGCTCTGCCTGTGCTGAGGGTTGTTAACACCCCTCCACCAACCCACTACTCTGAGCATGGCCTGTTTGCCTTAGCTGGCATTTCAGCTGGGGAAAATTTGACTGCATATTTCCAATAGGCGCTGGAGAACAGCACAGACTTTACCCAATTTATTATGCAGTTTCACCTTCCTCTTGTTCTCTTGTCACTGAATTGCAGGTAAGTAAGATGATTGCAATTACTGAAAACTCTGTGGTTTGTGCAGCATTAGATTTTTCTATAATGAGCCGTCATTATGATTTGGGATAAGCTTGTTTTGCTTGAATGGTTTATCAGAGGTTTGGTGTCTGTTAATTTTTTTGTTGTTGTTTGGCTGTGGGGTTTTTTGTCCTGTCCTTTGTCAATTTTCATTCTCTGTTTTGTTTGGATTCCAAGAGAAAGACTTTTTTTTTGTTTATTTAATGCTTTAATTAAACTACTCTACAGTTTTATTCAAGCGTATCACTGTTGGTATTAAATAATAGAAACAAATTGCCAGCTGTTGTACAAAATTTAGGGACTATTTTTAAGGAATCTATGCAGCATTACTGATGCAGAGTTTTAACGATTCACTGCAAATATACAGACATTTTCTGATACTGGAAGGAAGAATTTTCTCCATTGTAGGTGGTCCACTTGTTGGATTAAGATACCTAGTGGAAAAAGGTGTACTGTGCATATAGCGCTCATTGTATTTCTATTTCTTCAGTAGGGTGACACAATACAGTCCTGCAGATGTCACACAATGTGACTCTCACTCTCCAGGAAAGCAATGATCCTGCTCCTTAGACTAAACTTTGTAAATCAGTTGCCTTTGCCCTGTACCAAAAGGGGTTTGTTGGTGGACACAGGTTTCCACCAGTGTGTAAGGGAAGACTCCTGCATCACAGGACATGCATTCATTTGTAAAAAGCTAGATTTCCATCAAATACTACAGAGTTCAGTGGCTGTACATCTGATTTTCTGTGTTCAGAATGTTTTTACTAAATCGCTACACACTTGTTTGTAAGCACAATTTAACGTCAATGGCAGGAATAAAGCAAAAGCAATCGTTATGTATAATCTGAGGGACTGTGCTGCAAACTGGGTCACTGAAAAGACTCAGGCTGTGAATAGATATTTTGGAGTTGTTATTTGACACTCCGAGCAGTTGCCAACAGCTTGCCTAGCTGAGTGCAACCATCAACATTTTGTGTAACTCAAAACTCATCATGCAGTCAGTTCCCAGGTTTCTTGATTCTTCTAATGGCCCGTTTGGGGAGCTCTGTCTTACATGCAAGAACTCTTCCAAAGCAAAAGCTTGCTCCCTTTCTCTCTGGTGTTTCCTGGGAGATATCTGCAGTCTTTTATTTGCTTCCCTGTTTTTCCTCCCCAGGATCCATGTAGCATCCATTGGGCATACAGCATATAACAGATTTAACAGAGCAACACAACCCTGCCGTAACTGACTACCCAAAAATTCCACCTCATTAAATGCCTGCTTGGATCCCTGATTCTGTCCTTGTCCCTGGTTTTTGTGGCTTCAGTCAAAACACTTGAGCCAGAATTATGACTTTTACTCACCTGCAGATATGTGTTACTACTTTGTGCACTAAGGACCCTGGTAGTTTCTGTGACTTAAATATGTTTATTTCACATGTTTTACCATGATTTACTCTTCTTCTAAGCTGGCAAACTAATGCTCCATGGACCGCCAGTTGTGGAGATGAAGTACCTGGTTAGTGCTTTGTAGATGTCTGAAGATACATATATATTAAAAAAAAAAAAAAAAGTTATGCTCTTCCATGACTTATTTTGCTTGATATCTCACACATTGCACTGTGTGCTAACAGCAAAAATGTTTTGGATAACACAAGTAGTGTACAGTTTTATATACTTACAGGCACTGTAGTTGTGAGTGGACAATTGAGGTATGTGATACCACTCATCTAAGCAATTCATAGAAAAGTCTGTTACTTCACCTTGCTGAATGCTTTTATTTTCTTAATAGACCAAAATATTTCTAAAATAGACAGGATTTTTAAAAATAAAAAGTAAGACACTCTGGATTTTATCTATTTTAATACACTACTCTTTACTTGAATAATTCAGTGTGACATGAAGCTTCCAGATATGCAACTTGAATTCCAAAACTAGTTCATATGTACATGATAATTCTTAGTAAGTAATTGAATGTTTTGCATTTTCTAGGCATAATCTCCTAATAGTGAAGAGAAGAAGAAAAAAGCATTATTGATGCACACAGAAAAGGAAACAGATAAGTTCTAGATAAGGTCTGTATGTTTGTAGTTATACCTAGGATTGAATCCATATTTATATTTATTATGTTTTCCTTCAGTTTAAGTCAGTAAATTGGATTAAAGGAGTGTCAAAGATACAGTATGCAGTGCCTGCACTCTTTTCTATATTCATCAAAGAAACCCACTAAAGTGAAAACATGAGGAACAAAATTATTATCAATTACTATTTCTTTCTACTGTATATAAATCATTATATCTTTAAAGTGTGTAATAGGAATGCCCTGGACACATGGGAAGAGAGGTTTGCAGGGTCTGTGGGCGCACTCATCCTGCCCCTCTGCCACTTTGTCACTCCACTTCCAGGCAGACAGGCCAGTGCTGCACAAATGGAGGGGGTCACAGGTGAGGGGCCAGCTATCCAACGGAGTCTGACTCAATGTTTTCTGCTGTAAGATCTGTCTCACTGTGAGTATGTGCAGGACTGCTGCATGCCTGGGCTTCCCTGAAGTGGCCTGGTTTGCTGCCTTCAGACTTTGTCCAAGTGCAGTTTGAGCATAAGGGAGAGGTTGTTGGTGATTCTCAAGCACCTGGCGATGTGGCAGGAGCTGCTCTTGGGTGCTGTCTGTGTCCCCACGAGTTTTACAGCTGGAGTGCTCCGGGTCTATGTGCCCCTGCTGCACTGTGCTTGCTGTGCACAGCTCACACTGCAAGTGGGAGCCTGGGCATGGAATGCTGCCCTGAGTAACGTGGCTGTAATGCTCAAGGTCTTCACCAGCCCTTTCAGTTTGCTTCTGGAAGTTCAGTCAGCTGGGATTTCTTAGTACTGCCTTCATGTGTATCTGCCATACTTCATCTGAACAAGCTTTGACCATGGATGGAAAAGGGATTTCTTCTGAATCACAGATTGAATGGGTCTGAGTTTCTCAAATAGGACTTTTGAAGAAAAGCTTAACATTATATAGTAATACGCCCATCTGTTGTATAATGCAAATAGCTTAGCAGTTGAACTCTATAGCTAAATTTCATTTTCTAAAATATCAAGCCATTGTTCTAAGAAAGAAAAAAAAGAAGGTAAAAAATTATATCAAATCATACTGACACTTTGAGCAGTACAGAGTAAAAAGAGTGAAAAAGCTGAATGCTACTGTTTCTTACCACTTCTCTTAATTTCTCATGAAGTTCATTTGTGTGACCTTAAGCACTTTTACTTTGTGATATATGGTGTAGTATTCTTGGGCAAAGAGTAAGTCAGTTAATCTTTCTGTCAGAGGGGTACTCTTGCAATTTGTATGGTAGCTGGAATTAGAAACAGGTGAAGTTACAGATGAGACATCATGTTCTGCAGCAAGGAGGCTTATTAATGTTACCCATGCTGGTACTCCAGAATTGACCATCTGGTTCTGTAAATAACACAATTAATTTACGTGTTGACCAACTAGCAGCAGTTTCCATTATGCAAAACACCTGTTATCACTTAAAGCCATTTTACTGAATATGATGTATTAGCTGTATACTATTGGTGCTGAGGAGGAATCCAGAAATATGTCATCCACTTACATGGTTCAGGTGTTGCTTAACCAATCTAATTAAATTTGCTGAAGAGTTTATAGAAGAAACAATTGAATCTAGGAGAAACACAAGAGAGCATTGTTAATTATCTTAAATCTTTCTAATTACTGCATTAAAAATACAGTCTTCTGTCTGTTGTGGTGTGGGATGTGAGTGAGAATGACTACATGAGGTATGCCAGTCACTCTTCCTATTTGTTTCAGGCTTTTGTCCAACAATTAAGGATAAATATGTGCATATAATATTATATTCTTATTACTGGTGGGTGAAAAAAAATCCAGGGAAAGCTGTTAGAATTTGTAAAACAAATGTCACCAGACAAATCTTGCAATAATCTCTCAGCTGGAGGGAGAAAGCTTCTAGTCTTTCAAGAAATGGTTTGTTGCTTTTCAGTTCCTTCTGTGGTGTTAAATTATGTTGCATAGTATTCCATGAAGGAAAAAAACCTTTCAGATGACAAGAAAAAAAACTTTTGAATGACCAATTTATAAATAATTTTATTTATATTTGTAGAGTAAACTGAAGACTAGAAAATTTCTGGAGAAATAAACTCTTCTTATGGACTGAAATTTTAGGAAGGCAAGATGGCTTGTGTACTGCCTCAGACTAGTTTGCTCTTAGCCAGCTGCATAGCCACAAATAAAATCCTTTTTGTAGCACAATGAACTTCATCTCCTAATTTGTTCCAAAATGGATAATCAGCAAGCCTCTTGTCTGAGGTCTAGACAGGAATCCAATATAAAAATGAGACACAGCAAAATCATCTGTCTAGAAACGAGGCATATGTCTGTCTGCCAGCTAGATTTTGGGTTTTTTTTACTCTTTCTGTATCTTTTACTGGAAATTTGCTTTTCATATTTAATTTAAACAGCAACAAAATTTTTCTTCAGTACTTTCAGACTCACTTCAATGCACATGCAAAGTCTGCTATAAACATTCAGGTTCAAGGTGAAGTTCATTTGTTTGGATTTTGTGTGTCTTGTAGTTCTAGAAGGATGAATATAACAGTTAGATATCTATAATAAAACCACAAAGTTAATTGAACTAGAAATTTTCATCCCAAAACTCTTGTATAGCTATTCCTTGTAATTTACTGTTTTATGAATGTCTCTGAATATTTTCCAGAAGGTTGTGTATGTGTCACTGACAAAGCTACAGAGCAGCCACACTTCTCTTCAATATGCCATCAAATGATTTTACAGGTTCAAATATCTTAGCTCATAGAAAAACAAACTAAAACTTTGTAGGTCAAGATCTGTATACGATAGATTCCTTGAAGTTTATGATTTTATACAGGAAAAAGGAGCTAAGTGACCTGTCCGAAAGCAACAAGGACTTTAGAAATGATTGCTCAACCAAGAGTATTTCCATTTAGGTAACTGGCCATGAAGATCCTCAGTTCATTTCAAACACAACAAACATGAACATGAGTAGAAAGAAGGTAGAGCAAAGAAAGAAGTCAAGCATGAAGAGAGGCAAATAAAAGTTTTCAATTAGTCAAATGCTTAACTGCTCACCTCTCTCTTGGGTACAATAGAATGACAAGTGAAAGCACAGGGCCCTGAATTTAAATTTGCTGATGTGAGATACTTCTGTCTCATAAAATACCATTTAAAATTTGTAATATTAAATAAAATTTAATGTTAATCTATTTAAATTGTCACACTTTTTACAGTTTGAGGTATTAAAATGTAATGATGATTACTGTGTACTAATGGCAGAAAAGTTTTGTCAGAAAGGAATACCTGGAGGTTATCTTGATGCTGCATGAACTTGACATGACATGACCTCATGTAGAACAGCAAAAATGCATTACAGAGGAACTAAAATAAAATTCAAACAGAATTCTAGAAACTGAAGCACATAATTTTTAAACACAAACAGATCAGAGGATGTGTTTTACAGCCACCCCAAAATTTATTTTAATTCCAAATCAAAATAAAAAAGGCAAATATATTTTCCTAATGTAAAGAAAATTATCTTCTCTTTTAGCATATTATAAGACATTCCCTCACTAAATGGACAAAAATCTTCAGGAGCAAGCTCGTAATTCTTTTAGGTGAAAGATCCAGCAATTATTCTTGTAAATATTGTAAAAAATCAGAAGTGTGGGAAGTCCACTATGGACAAAACTATTATTTCCTGTTCACCCCAATCAACAGAGAGGAAGAGACTTCTCTGGTGTGTGACCCAGGCAGGAGGTGGCCATACTCCCCTGCTGAAGGGACACTGCACTGAATTTGGAAGTGGCAGCCTGACTCAGCAATAAAGGCCTACATGTTTAGTAAAATGGAACTGGAAGGATGTGTGTCCTGAAAGTGCTTTTTCTTTCTTATAAGTTTAGAGGGAGTTTGAGATGGCCAGCTCAGATAAAAATATCTACACTTGGCTGAAAGAAACCCGTCCTAGGAGTGAAGAAGTGTTGACAACCAGCTGAGGGATAAAAACCAGCTACTACATTACAGTAATGGAAATAGTTGATGTACATTGACTGATGACATTGTATTACTTTGTGTGGCTTTGACCACAATATCTCATCTTTTGTCTATAAAAGCCTGTATAAAAGCCAAACAAAAAGAGGAATCTACAAGATGTCTTGAAGAGGGAGATTGCACTAAGTAAACTAACTCTTCCTTTTCCATATGCTTTTGCAATTACGTATATAAACAATAACAAAATTTACTGTGCTCTACATTTGATGTAATATCTATATAAGTATAGACAAATGAAAAAAAAAATGTAGACAAGTTGCATCTCTGAAATTTTAAAATAGTCTTCCTGCCTCACTGGGTCTTTTATTTGTTTGTATCTTGCTTTTATTTTTTTCAAAGTAGGTTTTTTTTTTTTTTTGAGGCATTTCACATTTAATTAGCCACATTCACTCTTCTTGAACTGGACTAGAGGTAAGTGAAACTATCATCCTTTTCTGGCACTTTGGATTGATTTGAGAGTAAGACATTCGCCCGAAGGGAAAGAGGCATTGCGTCTGCTCGGAGCCGAACAAGTGTTTTTTAATTAATGATTTATTCAGCCTATGCGTTTCTTTGTTGGTGTGTAACAAAACACTCCTGGGAAGATCACTGAGAGAAGAGGCTGAACTTGGGACCTTGAATCTGAAACCAGGAATGTCTACTGCCAAAAGCCTTGTCTTTGTTTAACAAAGCTACTTTGGCATCATAACCCCAAGATGGGCTGTCTCCACTCTAGAGAGTGTTGTTTCCCTGGGTATCAGTCAATCACTCTTTAACTGGCTGCCTGACACCCAGCCAAATCCAATCTTTTATTAAGTAATTAAATTTATTAAATTACACAGAACCCATTTGGGTGACCCAAATTAGCATAACACTAATAATATTCCATGTTTAACAGAAGAAATACAAGATGCAGTTTTTCCCTGCCAGGTTTCCAATCCAATTTCTTGCTAGGGTTACTGGGTAGGTGTGATAGACCAGGAGTAGTCATTTCTAGCCTCTGTTCTTCTTGACACAACCTGTATTTATGTAATGGGAGCCCAAACTTTGCTGGATTTAACTCAGAGGAATAGGACAATATTGGGTTTTGAGGTGAGGGAATTCCCTTTTTCTGCTGTGACTTGTCAATTCTTTCATCTACCTTGTTTGGATGTCATCAGGATTTTTAAGAAATTCTTATTAACATACAAAGAAAGAAAGAGGCAAGGTCAACTACACCAGGCAAGGTCAAAAAGTAGCTCAGCCTGATGCCTTTGACAGGGAGGGTAGCAAATACCTGGGGACATGATATGAAGACAGGAAAAATCGCCAGGTAGTGCTTCTCTTCCCTGTAGGCACTTGAAGGTTTGGCAGAGCTCCCAGCCCAGGCACTACCCACAGGCTGTATCCATTCAAACTGAACAAAGTTCAATCAAAAGTTAATTATGGCTTTTAGCACCTTGTGCTGACATCAGTGAAGCAGCAGAGATCTCTGGGAGGTTTGGTATGGTGGTTTTGCATGTTTTTGTAATTGCAGTGTGAGGTGGCTGCTTGTTTGCCTGGAGCTTCATGAGCAAGGTCACTCCATGACAGCAGGATGAGTTCCATAACCCATTTGCAGATGAGGGACTTTCCTGAGCATCTTATCTATATGGAATCATTGCCAGAATAATTTCAGAGGAGAATCCTTCTCCTGGAAACTTGTGTAGGCATTATATTATAAACATTTATGGACTGACAGAGGAGATTTTTTCAGCCCAATCTGACACCTTGAGCAATGTTACTTGTTTATGCTGCTACACTGGACAAGCTGTAACTCTGCTTCCAGTTGAGCAGCTGGTGTTTATGGGTACCATGATTTCTGGGAACAGTCACTTCAGTCATGTTAGTTCAAATTTCATGTTCACAGAAGGTAAAATGACTGCAAGTAGCATTAGAAAATTATTAATTAACAATTTTTATATCAACTTTTTCTATATCCCAGACTGAACAAAGTGTAACAGCCTCTGAGGTGCAGGGTGTACATAATAAATGTCAGGATCTTGCTACACTACACGCCATACTACTTACTAAACTTGCTACACTGGATAGCACAAACTGCTGGCAGACAGTGCTCTGTGCTGATCAACAAGATAGCAGCTGCCAGTTAGCTGAACTCAAAACAGCGAAAAGGAGCTTCCTTCTCCTGCTTCTTCCCAGAACACGATGGTAGCAGTACCTGTAATTTCACTCTCTGAATGAATTGTTTGCAGAGATCTAAAACCAGATTAATTGTTTTATGGGCAGTAGCAAAAAATTATACTATATCTGTTTGGTTTTTTGTTTGGTGTGTACTGCTTGGCAAAATGATCTTTGTCAGCTAGTGTTTTTGTGGAAAAGATAGGATTTTTCAAAGGCAGTGAAGTGATTTAGAAATGTGGATGCCAATGGATCTGGTCAGTTTTTCCTTCCACATAACACAGGACTAGTATCATAAATGTACTGGTTTACCCCTCTGGAGTCTCCTAAATGCCTGGGATTTGGCTGCAGAGTGTGAAGACAGTCAAAAAAATCCCAGGAGGTTGAAGAAACTCAGCACAGAGGTTGTTATGGATACACAAAATCCTTTGCACATCTCTCTGGATAGACCTGCTCTGTTACAATCCTCTTAGCAGTGAGGGTATCATGTAAAAGAGTTGCAGAGAGAAGTGCACAGGGACCCCATCCCTCTCCATGCTCTATGCCTTTGAAGCCAGGGATCCAATTAAAAACTCTCCAGTGTTTAGTTTGCAGTAGGGACTGGGAACAACGCTTTCTCTCTCTGGCAAGATCTTACATGCCTTTTTTGATACTTTTCCAGGTGGACCTGAGCCCATATAGTTCTTCTCTTGAGCTATTATTTTCCCCAAACTATGAGATAAGAAGGACCTAGTTTTTATTCTACCCTCTTGGAGTCTTCTTGTTATGGATGCTGTCATGACCCTGTGAAGTTTTTTGGTGCCCTGAAGGTACCAAAGTCAGAGATTTTGGTACAAATATGACTTTTCTTGTGCTTAATTTTATATTTTTGTCATTTTTTTCCCCTGTGTGTAAGGTTCAGCAATGCCAGTTATTCTTATGGCTTTATTTACAGCAAACTATCAACATTGAAAACCACCTCTGAAATTGGAATCCCCTTCCTGCCTTGACCTGAGTGATTTTTCCTGAAGAATGTAGCCAAAAAAGGCATAAAGTACTTCAGAAATCCTGTGAGTCCCTGGAGCAGAGCAATAGCTCTAGAAAATGTGTTTAACTGAGAACATACAAAATGGCTTAAATGGCTTAGTAGAAAATGTCCTGAGCTTCAGTTTTGTAAATGTACTAGTTCAGGGGTATGGTAATAAATATTAATTTTATTTTGACATTTGAAAGAGACATTTGAATGCTGCCTATGTGCACTGCAGAATGATTAAAAATTATTGTGGTGTGTGAAATTTATGTTTTAGCTAGTATGATTACATCCTTCTAAAAATGTTCAAGCCTGTAATCTTTTAAAATTGTTTTTGCAGTAGAGAGATTAAAATTCAGTGAAGCACTTCATATATTTTTAAACAATCATGCTAATTTGAAAGTGACTCAAATAATATTCATTCTATTTTAAACATAAGTCATAATGATCCACATTCTAATTCTTTGTTTCCAATAAAAGTAACCATGTCCACAAAGATCTCAGCAAAAAAAAGTTTTCTTTTACCATGAGTCACTATAGACGTGACACCACTGACTGGGTATATAGCAGATATGGTAGAAAGAATAAATGTATTTCCACATCAAATCAATTCTTTATTTCAGGATACAAGGTAGGTTTCCATCCACCATTGCCTCCTGCCACACCTCTGCTGTCAGTCTGTGTTCCTGTCTGGGAATTTCCCTGGTGTAGCAGTGGAGTCAGAGTCAGGGTGATTTGCTGCAGGCTGGGATTAGACAATGATTGAAAACTTGTCTGCTGCATTTACTTCACAGATAAGAATCTTACATCAGGATTGCACTGCTGAGGGTCAAATTTAAATCAGAGTAGAATGAGAACAAAGTTGCTGTGCTTCTAAATGGAAGAAAAAATATTAAATGGATACTTAAATCCTTAGAAATGCATAGCATTCTTATTGACTAATCTGAGTCAGTTTGTGTCCTCATACTTGGTGATCCCCTTTCTTTCCAGTTCTGAATTTCTCTCATTTGAAGGTTAAAAAGTGATTACAGGTCCTCTGGAAAATCTTTTACTCTTGTATTAGATGGGTTATAATGAGACACCAGTCTTGAAGCTGTGCTCTTTTCTCTGGTGGAACAACCATGTCTTGTTCTCCATCCAGCATTAACTCTCATCCTTACTGTATTCCAGGCTTTCCCAGATCTTTACAAATTCAGTGTGCACATGTTTCGGTGGCAAGCAGAGACCTTGCATATTTCTAACCCCCATGGGCTCGTACAATCCTTGTCTCCTCATCTCTCGTGGAGCATTAGGTGAGGCAGGTTGCAGCCCTGCATTGTATTCTCTCAATTTATTGACAAGACTCTCTGAATGGACCTCAAATCTGACGCACTGCCAGCCTCATCCAGGACACTTCACCTTTGCTGTCCTGATCCTGTGCAGGTGTTGGGGGACTGTGCTGTCTCAGGGAGGGCTCTGCCCTGTCTATGAGAGGTCCGCCACCTCAGATCCTGGCTTGTTTCTCCACATCCAGTTGATCTCCTCCCTGATGGTGTAAATAAAGCAGGTCTGTCTATATCCACATAAAAGAAGGGATGCAAAGCTGCAATTTCTTGATGACAATAGTGAAACTAATTGTAAAAGACAGGAATTGCACTGAAGCAGCTGAAATTGCATGCTAGCTAATGCTGCTGTGTATTGACTGCAGGACCTTCACTGGAAAATATCTGTGGAAGAGAACTTTCTGTAGAACATATTTTGAAAAAGTTTATGACTTGTCCATTAGAAGTAACTAAAATTAGAGAAAATATTAAAAATTCAAGGTAGAAATGATATCTAGAGTTCTTGATTGTATAATGTGGGTAAAAGCACTCTCCTTTGATACCTTAAAGGTGCTTGGTACTGTAGAGTGTCCTCACAAAAAGAAGGTGAATCCCAGGTGACGTTTTCAGGCCATCTGCAGTTGGTGAGATGCTTTTAACAGGCAGATTCTCCCCTTTTCTTCCATCTGACCTTGAGGGGAAAAATGCATTAAGGAAGGATAGTTCTGAGAATTTGAGTGTACCTTGCTTTGAAAGACAAAGTTCCCTCTTCATTTGACTTTAAACTTCAGTAATGACAGTTAACTCTTGGAGTAACACCTTAAAGAGAGTGTCAAATCTCTACTAAAACTGAGTTCATCTTTATTGCTCTCTTGAGTTAGATAACACAGTTTACAACTACTCTTTTTTTGCCTATTTTGTAGACATACCCGAAATCATAAAACAACTCCCTGTGGGAATTTGGAAAACAGCTGTGAAACACTGTTTTCCATTCCTGCTCAATAGAGTAAGACTGTGAGAAAAAAAACAACCCATCTCACTAAGAAAATACTGCTTATTTGCCAAAACAAGAGCAGGAAAGCGCAGGAAACTCACAAAGTACTGCTGGTTAGTACAGGAGCAAATAGTATCAATGTTAAGACCATGCACTTGTTGAAGAAAAATCAGAAGCATCAAAGAAAAAGTGTAGACCAGTCCAACTGCCCAAATCTAGGAACAGCTGCAGGTACCTACTGCTGATCTGACTACTCTGTGAATTGTCCTCTGCCACAGGACAGGGAAAAGTGAAGCAAAGCAAATTTAAAATTTTTTACTTCTGAAAAATATATTACATTCAGCATCTAGTTATTACTTGTGAAAAAAATGACTATAAGAAGAGAACTGCTTGATGAGTTCAACTTTTACGTAAAACCCCCCTGAAACAAAATTACTACTAATGGCATTGTCACACATCAAAAGTCTTGGATTTCAGTGACAGATTGATTCTGGAGTGCAATATTTTGTTCTGTAGTGTTTGCTGGTATTGGCAGAAAGTCCCTTTTGGAACTTGGAATGTACTCATGTGGAGAGTTTATATGTAAACTGGCCAATCTAATTAAGATTTTTTGTGAAATAAAAGACATGAGAAATGGAGGTAACATTTTCAGCTTAAAGGTGGATTTCAAGAGCTTCTGCTCCTCTTTCCTGTTGAGAGGTATCAAGTAACTGTTGGGGGAACCATAGCTTCTCCTCCATAAAGTTACTTTTGATTACCCCTTGTATAAACTGCATTAGCATGAGCCACATGAATATTCTGAGATGTCCACAATACTGCGTACACTCAATGTGTGACAAAAGGAAAGCAATACAACCACAGGGCAATACAACCGCATGTTTGATGAGATGTTTGATGGGACAGAGCTCTAGCTCAAAATGGCATTTGTTCCTTTTCCCACTAACTTCTCTCTGAAATGATCTGAATATTCAGATCCTAACCTCTCACTGAGAGCTTTTATTTGTCATTCTTTAGGCAATGGGAGCCTATAACAGGGTGACCATTCTGGAAAAACTGCTCAAGAGAACATCTGTGCCTTGGTGTCCTGACAAAGGAGGAAAACCTGACTCAAATGAGCATACACACTTTTTAATCCCATCAAATCATTGACCTTTCTACTAAAAACTTTAAGAAGATTCTCTTCTATGCTGATGTTATTTGTGATGTGAACATATTCCCTGGATTTGGAAAATAAAACCAAAGTAATTGGATTTTGAAAATGAACTCATTTTAAAGGAGTTGTTAAAGAAGTAGCAAGAGGACTTTTAGGTCTCTTGTGTCTTGGGCAGAATCTGAACTTATGTTCTTGAAATGAAAAGCTCTGCATGCCATTACTTACTCCCTGAGCCATACCAGGTTGCAAATACATTATCCCTGATGTTCTGGGGTTTTTTTAAACAATATTTAGGCAAAAGGAGGATGTATTTCTGCAACTGTTTTTGCAAAATGACACTAACAGAAGATGATGTCATGGTTGATGTCTTTCTATAAAAGTATTTATAAACTATGTCTATATATAAATCTATACAAATGCAGTTTGAATCAATTTTTTTTAATCTGTGGTCTGGAGTCCTTCAACAGTCTTCTGGAAACTTACTGACTGAATTTCAATGGAACCATTTTTGATTTCCAGCTCTTATAATGCTTTTAAAAGTTAAAAGAACTTGACCCTTACTGTGAGTAAAAGATGTTATGGTTATGGTTAAGGGTTTTAGGTAGTCAGCAACAGGAATGAAGATGCTCTCTGCACTGCTAATGAAAACGTTCCCAAAACAAATCTTTAAAAATCTAGTTCACATTATGAAATGTTATTTGGAACTTGTGGATATCAAAGCAGAATATAGCACTATAACTGAAATCAGTCCCTGTAAAAGGACTGAATATCTGAAACAGACCATGACTGCAGCTGAAAAAGGAATATGAGTACCTCTCACATCCATTTTCCATCTGCTTTATCCAAGCAGAGACTACTACTTTTTGCAGTATCAGGCAAAGACCTGGTCTTTGAAAGTATTCACTGAAAAAAGAAAATTTCCATTTTCCTTGATATGATATGCTTATTCATGTGAGCTGCTACATGCTGGGTAAGGGTATGTGAGGGAAACTCTCCATGCCATGGAAATACCCTGTCATCTTGAAGATTAAGGTCACTAAATAGAAAGCAGAAGGTTACTTATGACAGAAAGACTTTCTGCAAAGGTTCATGGCTCACAGGAGGGAACTACTGATTGTCTGAAAGGCCTGAAGAGGCATTGAACGCCAGAGAGGTCCTTCCCAGTGGAATACTGAACAAAGAGCTATCCTTCCTTCTTTGTGACATGGTGACATGACTTTTTTAATCCACCATAACTGCTCTTTGATGAAAAGGAGAATGGTGACAATACAGCCGATAAACCTGGCTGCTTTTCCAACTGCTATTCATGGGAAACTGTAAGTGTTTGGAGAAGATTGGAGGCCTGAAGTTTAGAAGGTATAATATCCAGAAACAGAATTCTCTCCCAGAAGTTCTGAATACACTCCTGAATAAGTCCATGCAGTAATGGTACAACAGCAGAGAGGTAATTTAGTTTCTGCTATGAAAATTTGCTTTATAGTGAGTAGGAAAATGTATGTATGCTATTTACTGAGAATGGACTTAAAGCTGCTACCTACCTATTCACTTTAAACACCACAAACACACTATATCAAAGCAGAAAATACTATTGCCCTGTATTCCCATTTAACACCAGCACCTGCATTTCATCTATGTTTTTGAAAAATGCAATCAAATTACTCATTCCTGAACCTTCTCTTATATGTTTGTTCTTCGCTCCTGTCAACATTCCCCTTGTATATTGAAGTGAGTATATTTTGGGGAAAAGATGTTGCTTTCAATGCCTTTGTCTGATTTGGAAGTAAGAATAATTGTTAAGAATAAGATGATTTTAATAAGAAATGAATTATTTTTTAACATTTCTTAGGGTTTTTCAGAAAGACTGTGAGAAGAAAATCAGTTATTTTCACAATTGATTAAGAAATCAGTTTTAAAAGTTTAGTTCTACACATTCAATTGATAGTTTTTCCAGCAGAGGGCAAGAAAGTATAACAGATGGAAATGGTGCTACTTTTCCAAGCAGCCACAGTGGAAGCGTTAAGCAATATAGCCTGAGGATGGAATGTGAAAGGTAATAACCATCCCCCTTTTTGGGCATAATGGCTTTTCAACAGCCTTTTACTCTTCAAGGATAGTCATAGACAAGAGTGAAAAGGAGCAGAGGAGACCACAGGAGCTGCTGACTGGTTCTTACTGCTTTGTCAGCATGAGTTTCTCCTGCTGAAATTTGATTTCTGAGGGGTGTGAGGGAAGGTGGAACGCTGTCCCTTTTCTCCCAGACTGCAGAGACACACAGTTCGTCACTCCATTTTTTTTGTGGGATGAGGAGGCACACGGCTTTCGTGCAGGGCTCCCTTCCTTTGCAGTTGTTACAGGTGTTGAGTTAAATCTGTAAAACAGGGTTTGCTCCTTCTTCAAGTGGCAGACAAAACTCTATTTGAACTCAGATTTTAGAAGCCTGAGCTGGTGCTCAGGAATAAATATCTGATTTTGCATCCAAATATGAATAAAATGTGCCTATTGCTATACATCACTGTGGTGATCATATGTGCTGTAGACACACATGGAAACAAAAACTTTGAGCTTCTCCATGGAATGAGTTTTCAGAATATCCAATTTAACACTGCAAACATAATTTCTTATGCAGCAGTGTATATTTACCATGGCATTTTTCAAATTTCTTCAAATCATTGCAGTCACTTCAAAGATGCTGTTCAGTCACTCTTTCAACTAGAAAAGCTTTGGGTGTCCTGATGCAAACCTGTTAAGGTGCAAGCTTAGTTTGCCATGCAGTTGTTTGCTGTCAGTGGTACCTTACAAGTGAAAAGTGTCTGATTTGGGCAAAAATTACAGCTACTTTTTCTTTGGGTTTTCCTAATTACAGTGCAGTAAAATATATAATTCATATAAGGCAATCTCATAGTCTTATTTTGGTGTTACTGACAGGGCAAATAATTTCATTTCTTATGATAATGGAAGCAGAATTCTGAGGAAAATAAAGCTTTGTTTATCTTAGCTGATCAGGCTGTACTGAGTACAGCCTGAATGTCTTAGAAGAATGAAAGTAATTCAAATGGTATAAAAATGTTTTTAATGTGACAATAATAACAACAACAACAACAACAACAATAATAATAATAATAGTAATANACAACAACAACAACAACAACAACAACAATAATAATAATAATACCACCCCAAAATCATACTGGTCAAATGTTAAAATTAGGAATATATTAATAAAGACATGTTATTTAAAGTAATAATTATCTGTTTAAAGTGTAGCCAATAATGTTTGGAGCATTGAAGTGTTTACCTAAGAAGAAGCCTTATGTCAGTTTTCATAAAAGTAGTTTTGCTTCTCTTGTGTGATTGTTAGTTATGACTATATTGCAAGTCTAACATTTTCTCATTGCTTGATTTAAGATTCTAGAAACAGATTCTATTTACATAGAAGAAGTATATAATTCACAAAAATTTTCCAGAACAGTATGCATAGCTTCAGAACTCTGGCCAACATAAAATATACATAATCGTGACCACTGGATTTTTCTCTTTTTTTTCATGTGAAAAAGATCAACAGCTGTACTCTGATTTATTTTTTTATT